>JASPKZ010009774.1:0-53217 GCA_030220185.1 Diploptera punctata
GACATTAGGGACGCGCAAGTAAATATCAGTAAAACTAAATATATGGTCCAGTAGAAATACATATATAATGGAAATTGACAGTAATGACAAATGAGGGAAATTTTTAGGAATTGGCTGAATCAACTACCTAGTAACAATATCACAAATCGGCATGCGTGCACAAAGAAATTACATAGTCTCAATTCTGGAAATGCATGTTTATGCATTGCAGAGACTTTTGATGTCCAACTCCTTTCAAAAACGTTAGCTGAAAATATATAAAACTATTATTCTGCATGTTAATTATATGGGTGCGAAACATGGACTCTTACTTTAAGGGATGAAAGAGATTACGAGTATTTGGAAATAAGTTTTAGGAAAATTTTGGACAAAGATAGATACATACAGGTGCATGGAGAAGACTAATAACAATGAACTAAATGGTCTTTATAGGAGGCCAGATATATAATACAGTTTAAGTCCGTAACTGCGATGGGCATACATGTGCGCGTATGGGGAATGAAGACGGATGGAAACTTCTTGTAGACGCCAAGGAAAACGCCAGTTGGTAGACCAAGAATGAGGTGGAGAACAACATAACTATGATTTGAGGAGTAATTATCAGGGAATGATGGAAGCATTGCTCAGGATAGGATGTATGAGAGCTTATGGTCCGTGCGGCCATGACTACGGGTCGATGTGCAGTGAGAAGTAAGTAATTAATAAGTATTTGTTTATGTGGTAGTCATGTCAACTCCACGCCCATCTCCAGCAATCCTGGGGGGGGGTCGATGAATTTCTGTTGGGGATTTTCGCATAGCTGGTATTTCCCAATTTTAAGCGTCGGAACTCTCTTTTTTTCGCCCCTGCACTTCTTAGTATTAACGTATCACGACGAGGACGTGGTTGCATTGGGCTTGGCATGAATAATGGGCATTTCTCGGTTTTATTAGTGGCACGCACCATGAAGGTGTACACACCTGGACCACATTGCGTTCATCTCCCTATTTTCGAACCCATGTAATATATTTGGATTATTAAGTTTTTTTCTTAATTTTATCTACTTTCTTAGAATGTAGGTATGACAAGATTCCTGCGGTGTGCTACCTGTTTCATTGAGCATTATATTTTTTTCTCTCTGCTCCTCATTCTTCTATAATTATTTTCTAGGTATCAATTTACTCACTATTTAAAATCTCTAACTTCTCATTTTTTTAGTGTACATTTCAATATATTTTGCATTTCCATGTGTGATCACTATTACTTTTAATATTTTATTTCCCTCCCAATTTCGTACTGTTAGGGAATGATTAGGAAAAGTTATATTGTTGGTCTTTAGCACTCGTCGTTTTCTCTAATAGAGGTACTTCTTGGTACACGCAAGAGCTATTAATAGCATTGGTTTACGCCTTCTAATATTTTATGGTATGTCCAATACAAAATTTAAAAGTAGAGAAGACTGCGAATATTCTTATTTAAATCATTGCGAATTTCTAAAGTAGCTGAAAACTGTCTGTGTACCCGCATCATAATCATTCTATCATTTAGACACGTTCTAACAGCTCTTAAGTCAAACATTTTATGATTCCAAACTCCAGCAGGACATTACAGAATTTCTCCCTCTTAATTGAATCATAGCCTCTTTGAAGTCATGTATATATATATATATATATATATATATTTGGGGAAAGAGAGAGAGGAACGTCGGGTAATTTGGACCCCTGTTCTGAATTTCTTTTTTTTCTTCTTTTAATTAAGGGATTTGAATTTTGAGTTATTACAGTGATTATTATTAGTGTTGTAACTATGAAATGGCATTGCTATTTTATTCAAATATGGAAACGTCCAAATAATTTATAATTTTTTACAATACAAGAAAAGTCCATTTAAATCTGCATAAGTGGATAAAGGGGAACCCAGATCCACCTTACCTTTTAGATTATTTTTTAATTTATTTACTCTAATAATTTATACAAATAGGCACAGATTATTCTTAAAATATTTATGACTGATCATAATTAAAATGTGTTGATATTTACTTAATTTTTTGAAAAATTATTGTTGATTATAACATTCACACGTCATTCAACCTCAGAAAGTAATGGTCTTAGGGTTTTGTCAAATTACAAGGATATTAAATAAGATTAATTAAGTGAATGGTTTTTGCAGATAGCATCCTCATTGATAAAATATATGTATTCGTATAAAGCGACCCAAGTCCTCGTGAAGGATCCGCATTAACCGAATTCCTTTGTTATGTTTAATTATTTTATACAGCCAACATGTCACATAATATCAAATCAAACTCGTCAGTATATTAAAACAGCATCTATATAATATAATATATTTAGCAGTTTTTTCGACATTTTTAATATCCAATAGCAGAAATTAAGAATTTATTCTTAGCTTGAAAACTTTTAAAGTGGCCCTTTTCATAAATATCACAAATAAACCCTTCTTCACACAAAAAATAAAAGAAACTGGCACTGAACTCGTCAAAGTTGATTTCGGGAAGATATAAAATTATTTTCTGTTGATGTACAGCGAGGGAATATTCTTACTTCTTTTCTAAAATATGTTTTATTTTTTAAAATGTCATGTATTGTAAACCTATTATTTCCACATTCTATGATTCTAGTCTTTAACCTGAAAATTGTAAATGTGTCGCTAATTTAGACCAATAAGAAAATAATATTTTTAAGCGAAATTCCTGCATTTTTGTAAATAATAGGTAATCACTTCATTTACATTTGCAGTATTTGATTTCAACAGTAAAATACTCGTATTTCAAGCCGGGACGATAAAAAAATAGCATATTGTAATTCAGAATAAATCATGGTTGCCGTACTTAGAAGAATATTACTTCCAAGCAGGTCAGAGAAAATTGCAAAACAAGCTTTATTTACAAGATTCCATTTTTAATCAATGTGCTATAAAAGTATAATACTTTATTAATACTTAACGCAATCTGAAAAAAAAAAACTAAAAACCCTGAAGCTTAGTAAATGAACACAAACATTATTTAGCTTTCCTAAATAGTACTGAAGTGTCTTTATAGGAATCCAGATATAATAAGAAGGTTAGGTCTCATAGACTGCGATGGGCAGGACATGTGGCACGTATGGGGAATGAAAGAGATGCATGGAAGCTTCTTGTAGGGAAACAAGAGGGAAAACGTCCTGTTGGTGGACCAGGAATGAGGTGTGAGAATAATATTAACTACGATTTGAGGGAAGTAAATTATATTGGGACTGATTGGAAAGCATTAGCTCAGGATAGGGATCTATGGAGAGCTTATGTCCGCGAAGCTATGAACCTACGGGTTCGATAGTGCCAGTTAGTAAGTAAGTAGTAAGTAAGTAAGTAATAGTACTGAATTTGACTTTAACAATATCCACGATTCGTTTGGAAGAAAGATACAGAAAGAGAGAGAGAGAGATAGATAAATAGAGAGAGCCTATAGTGTGTAACTAGGCTTTGGTACGGTATTCTGAAAGGTTAGTTAGGCTTATTCCAATGCGTCTAAATTTTAAAAAAAGGAGTAGGGTGCGGGTAGACAAACAGTTTTCAGAAACACTTAAAATTCACAATAAGTTAAAGTAAGATGTGGCAGAATTTTATCTACTAATTTGCGGGTTGTAAAACAGTTTTCAAATATATTTGAATAGCATAGTTGGTGTAGAAAGATGATTCAGAATTTCATATTGTCGTGTATGGGTAGTCAAACAGTTTCACATATCTTTAAAATTCATACATATTGTAGCAAGACGATGCAGTATTTTCTCTAGTAGGTTGCGGGTAGCAAACTGTTTTCAGATTTAAATTTAAAATTCACAGTAATTTGAGTTAGATGATGCTGTATTTCCACATTCAGGGTGCGGTTAGGCATTTTTATATATATTTAAAATATGCAGTAATATAAAATAATATTATGCAGTATTACCTCTAGTAGGGTGCGGGTAAGAAATATTTTTTGATATATTTTGAATTCACAGTGAGTTGTAGTAAGGTGATGCACTATCCCCTCTACTATTCAATATTGTACAGATAATGCAATCAGAATTTAGAAGATATTGAAAACGTCTTATAGGATAGCCAGATGGAAGAGACCAACACTTAGGCCAAGAATGAGACGGAAGAATATCATTAATCATAATATGAAGAAGGTGAAAACTTTACTGATAATTTATGAAAGCTTTTATATTTCAGAGTATAATATTTTTTTATTTTTATCCAAATCCATAGTAATTCTGCCCGAAGGCAGGTCCTTCACTGCAATCATAGCATTTTCATGCTATGCTTGCAGCTTTACTAGGGAATTGTAGGTGTGGTAGCTTAACGTTGCTTTCCACACCGGTGAAGGATGATGATGATGAAGATAATAATGGTAAGGGTGGTGATGATAATGATGGCCATATGATTTCGGGGACCGTTTGGGCCTTAAAGTTTTCCTGACATTTATCTTACAGGTGAGGAAAAACCTCGATAAAAACCTCACCCAGAAAAACTGCCCCGATCGGCGATCGAACCCGGGCCCGGTGCGTGACAAGGCAGAACGCTACCTCGAAACCACAGCGGTAGACCTATAAGCTATAATAACCTGTAAAAATCTGTTTTATTTTCAGAATGGAGGTTTGTCTTCAGCCAAGAACACTTTTTGACCTTGCTATCGATAATTACGTATAGAGAATCATCTCTTTTTGCAATAAAATAGCTGGAAGTAGAAGTGAAAATAAACTACACGAAGCTAAAGAAGGCTGCTTGCATCTCCAAAGTGAAATGTCTTCTCTTCCTGTTTTACTAGGTGATATAGTGACGCACAAGATCATTAACGGTATACCAGGGTATAAACGTCCATGGAAAAAAACTATTAAATCCTGAAGCCCGCACTTATGCAATGAATGTCATAATGCGGCAGAATATTCAGAACCTACATATTAACTTAAACAAAGGTGTTCGTTATACACTCCCTAGTTTAGAACTCCCCTTTTATTTTTTCTATAAAGAACTTCACACTTTGAATAATTTGAAAATTATCAGAATTCTTTGTTCAGCACACTTCGATGATCAAGTAAAATTTCCTGTAAATTTAGAAGAATTTTCAATCCCATATTGCGTTATCTCGGATGCAGCATTAGAAAACTTAGCAATATCTTGTCCTAAACTCAAGCACTTGAATATCGATCAGTGTATAGGCATAACACCTAATTATATCAATAGCATTTCAAAATTTATAACCCTAGAAACACTTTGTGTGTCAGATCTAAATGAGTTAGATGATGAATTGATGGTCCTCCTCAAACTTCTAAAGGAAAATAAACATAGCACAGAAAATAAGGTACCTACGCTGAAACGACTACAATATAATGATTTTAATTCTGAAAATTTACTTTATCTTTCTGAGAATTTCCCTCGTCTTGAACGACTGGACATTTTCTATACTGAGCAATTTGATTTACAGATACTATCCACAATAAGTCAAATAAAACAAATCGATATATTCATATATGTTTTAGGAATATTTGAATTTGAAAATTTTCCTCAAATCTTAGATAGCAAACTGGTAGACCTTCATATAACATGTAAAGAATTAATGTTACACGGCATTGAAAATCATTCCTGGCCAATGTTAAAACGCTTATCGTTGAATTTTGAAAGTTCACAATTTTTAAATCCGCTTAAATGTTTAAAATATGGATCATTGTCACAATTTCCTGTAATAGAGAATCTTGAAATTTACATGCGGGTCTATCGGAACGATGCATACCACGTATTTCACTACCTAATTTCAAAATGTATAAACTTAAAAACATTTACTCTTAAATATCATCAATTTTATGGAAAAGAAATGTACGAATTACTTGTAAAATTACTGGATGATATAAAGACAAAACAATTACAAAATTTAGAAATGATTCGAATTTTTCCACATCCTGAAGGAGACCACGATTTCTTGGCAAAAAAATTGATAAGACTTTGTCCAAAATTAAGAGTAGTTGTTGGTTTGTCTCCAAATAATCTTAAGTATCAGTCTATACAATTTATTGGTATTGATTGTTTTCTAATGTCAGGCACAATGGAAAGAATACATTTTACTTCATAAAGATAATTTTCCAAAAAAATACATATAGCCAAGATTCTTTGCGATATTCTGATCAAATGAATTGCGACGCGATAACACCACATCATTTTAAGTTTAATTATATGCTTTGTTTTGTATTAAACGAAATATTAACTATTACAAGTACATACAGTATAGTTAGATATATAATATGTACCCAATTTGCATACGCGGAAAAAAATATACCTATCAAGCGTAACATTTAATGTCTTATCGCTACGTATTAATTTACTTTAATTTAGCCACAGATAAATATAGTATCAGAGCTATTTGTATATTTCAAACCTTAAGTAGTTAAATATCTTTATGAGAATTCGGAACAAATAAATCAATTTTATAGATACTATCATATAGATGAATTCAGTATAGTTGTATACGACTGATGGGATATCATAAGAGTGTATCTATAATCTTACAAAAAATAATTTTGAAATCTTCTTAACATCATTTTTGCTTAAATAATGCATTGTTACATTTTTATATTGGATGACACATTATGCATTTCTGATAGATTTATGTATATACTTAAGTATGAATTCTATATTATGTATTTTTCATGGATGTAATATTGTAACAATTTTGTGAATAAATTGAACTTGTAAAATATTTTGATTAAACAATATGTTTCACTTTAACATTATTTATTTACATTTCAGTTGTATTTAGTTTCAATTTTCGCTCTTCTGACAAACTTGTACCTGTTTCCTCCAGTTTTTTTTTAATACATATACTTGCGAATATGCTTTTATGTACTGTAATTCTTTTAATGGATCTATGTTTGCTGAAAGTAATAAATATCAAATCTGTTAAAAGTACCAACATAGGGGCATATTAAAAGAAATTTCACATCAGGTCTATAACAAAATTTATATTATAATAAAACGCTGCATAATATTCCCAAATATCTGCCATTATACCACAAGGTTTTACTGAAATGAAATTAGCAAAATAGTGCAGTATTTTAAATATTGTTACAAATATCATTAACGCAGAAATTAAGATCTGGTTGTAAAATTAAAAATTTCGATCAAACTTCAGAATTTAAGCTTTTTTTTCATAATGTAAATCTAAGGATTGTGACTCAACGCTACACGTGCTTCTAAGGAAGCCACATAAAGATTTTATCTTCTTAACTAAATGTGTATATTATACAACAATCCGTAATTATCGGCTCTATTTTATATTTCTTGATTATTTTATGTTGTTTTCTTCTTCTACTTTGAGTTAGTAATTTTTCAGAAATTTCAGACAATCGAATGTAGTTTCTTCCACCTTATATCCTCTAATCACAATTTGAGACCACGATTGCATCAAAATCTCCTTCACAACCCATATCTTAGAATCTCATTTTTCTAATTCCTATACCGTAACTACTGCTGCACTCTCGAACTCCTTACCACAAGAAATCAGAGACTGTCAGATATTTGCTTCCCTTAAAAGAAATTCAAACTTACTTCTTTTGCAATTGGTTTTTCAGTATATTAGTTGATGATCTCTGTTTTCTTGCATACATAATAATATTAACTTGATTCATCTAAGTATTGTTTAATTTGTATAAATATTATATATAGTAGTATACGCTATAATAATTTTTTAAAAAATTGTATCTTATATTTTTTTCTGGTTGAGAGGATAATAGACTTTATGGCAATAACTCATTAAGGTTAAACAAATAAATAATAGTAATTAATATTATGATCGTTATTAATGTTATTATTTTTACTAGTTGAGGTTTCAGTTACTAAAAATTGTAATGTAGATAAAGCGTTTTATTCACACAAGCATATACACTGCTCAAAAAAATTAGGGGATATTGTAGAATAACCTATTAAGACTATGTTTTTTGGAATTGTATTAGATGCAATCACTTTCTATTACTCCAAGATAATGTAAATAAGAGTTTGAAGTTGTTACGTAACCTCGGTACCACACCAGAGGGCAGTGTCTGTACTGTTGATGTGAAAGGGTGTTGTGGGGGTGAATGTTTTGTTGCTGTTTTTAAATCCAGTCCAGTTTTAGTTAGTGAATGACTTGCCTTAGGGACAGTGATGTCTCGACAACGTGATTTACCTGAACCAATGGCTTGGAGGGCGATAGGAAGAACGGAAGCTGGACAGACACAACAAGAGGTGGCACAAGCCATTGAGATATTCAATTTTGTGTACAATAATATCGTGTAATTGTTATGGTTTAGGCAGCATAAGCCATTTAAACTTGCAAAAAGGGTCTTTTTCACGTTTTTTCACAACAGAAGGTGATTTTTAAGGGTAAAGGGCTTGGGTATTAAAAATCTCTTATAACCGATAACTTTCCCGAGAAAATCCTGACAATTTTGCAAAAAGCCGCATGACAATCGGATGAATGGTATATGGCAGCATATGCTTACCCGGGAATCTACTTATCCTGATCTCCATGTCATCAATGAAAGACAAATATGACTATTGTGTGTTATCTGTAAAATATAAATATATGCTGTTGCGGACGTTTTTTGTTGAGTGTTTTGGGATATTCAATTATGTGTACATTAATTTTGTGTATTATTTATAGTTTAGGCAGCGTATGCCATTTAAGGGTAAAAAAAGGGACTTTTTAATATTTTTTTCACTACAAACGGTGTAGAAGTTGAGTATCTCAACTCTCTTATAGCCTATGTTCATTCCGGGAATCTCCTGAACATTTTGCTAGAAGCTCCAACACTATTGGATAACGGTATGATCGCGCATAAAGTACGAACAAACAAACCAACAAACAAACAAATATTCATTTTTATATATTATTTGTATAGGCCTATATATAACAAAAGAATACAAAAAAATTAACATCCGCGAAAATATTATTAAAACTCATTGAAGCACTTCGTTCTCGAACCACCCATCACTATGTTGAGGGTGCGACTTCTAATTACTCCATTGTCGGTCACCGAGCAGTGACTTTCACTCCCTTTTTTCGTTACGTAAATAGCGTGACTGTTATTCATTGCGCGTTGAGTCACATATGAAGTGACTTACTTAATTTTAAAATCCGCGGGTGCAGATAATATTTTATAATACGATCTGCTATTTAACTTACTTACTTACTTACTCACTGGCACTATCGAACCCGTAGGTTCATGGCTGCGCGGACATAAGCTCTCCATACATCCGATTCATGAGCTAATGCTTTCCAATCATTCCCTGTATAATCTACTTCCCTCAAATCATAGTTAATATTATTCTCCCACCTCATTGTTGGTCTACCAACTGGGCGTTTTCCCTCTGCCTTTCCTACAAGAAGCTCCCATGCAAGTCTTTCATTCCCCATACGTGCAACATGTCCTGCCCATCGCAGTCTACGAGACTTAACTGTTCTTATTATATCTGGCTTCCTATAAAGACCATGTAATTCATTGTTATTTAGTCTACTCCATTCACATGTCTCTTCATCTCTCTTTGGTCCAAAAACTTTCCTAAGTACTTTATTCTCAAACACTTGTAATCTCCTTTCATCCCTTAAAGTAAGAATCCATGTTTCGCATCCATATAATATAACTGGTAGAATAGTAGTTTTATATATTTTCAGTTTAACGTTTTTTGAAAGGAGTTGGGACATCAAGAGTCTCTGCAATGCATAATAGCACACATTTCCAGAATTAAGCCTATGTTTAATTTCTTTGAGCATCTCATTCCTATTTTTGATTATTGTTCTTAGGTATTTGAATTCAGCCACTTCCTCGAAATTTCCCTCATTTGTCATTAGCTGTCCATTTCCATTATATAATGTATTTCTGCGTGTGACCATATATTTAGTTTTATTGTAATTTACTTTCAATCCTAATTTCTTAGTATTACTCAATAGTATGTGCGTTTTGTCCTTTAGTATCTCCTCGCTATCGGGCAATAGTACTACATCATCAGCATAAACTAACAGCTTATTAATACCATTGAGTTGTAGGCCTTCCTTATTCTCTAACCCTCTTACTAATAATCCATATATAACTTTTATGCAAGTTTTATACACATCTCAGTTGAAAATTCTTACTAATAAACACTGTATTAGCTGTTCAGTGTATACGAGGTGTACAACTTTACATGGGAATCGTTACACATGCCTCCAGCCTTGTTTAAGGATTGCATAACTAGACAAAATGTCGGACTTCAAGATCAACTGATTGTTTTCTTATGATATTGATGAAAGTTTCCTTAAATTTAACGCAAAATGCAACACTTTAACGACTTTTGATGGATGCACAGGACATAAATAATATTTATAAAACTCTGGGTAGGAAAATAAAGGCATCATAAAATGCCTTTTGTTGCACTCATTCTCGATTAGGCCTAATAATATTTTCAAATTGAACATTGATTCGCAAAAGAATATGTTCTACAATAATTGTTGTAGACAAAGATTTAACATGAATGTAGTTTAAATGCTTCATAATATTATTTAAACAAAACTTCCTTACATCATTAATACAAAATACACATGCCGATATAAAAATATATTTAACTATAGAGCTCCTAATATTGCAGCAAAGCTGATTGTTAGCTTCATAGTCTTGTGGTTAGAGCTTCTGACTACGGCCCGTGGGGTCCTAGGTTCGATTCCCGGTCAAACTGCAATGATTTTTTTTTTCGCCGAAAGCATTGTTCTGTTTTCGGTAACATTTTCTACTATTTTTAATGTTTTCTAGACGCATCTTAAAACACTGCATATAATTCATAAGCAATGGGAAAAACTTGATTAGTTTCCAAGAATTGTTCGAAATTCTTGACGTTAGATGGCAGCACATCATCTGTGAACTAATTCTTCGATATATTTTACATTGCGTAAAGGTAAATGTAAATAAATTAAAACACATTTATTTTTTCCATACCTGCCCAATTAGGGAATCTCTATTAATTCTTATCCATACTCATTTCTTACACAATTAATCACTAGTTGATGTTGTTTTATTTATGTTACAAACTGCGCGTATATTGTTCTGACGTCATAGTGATGACGAATATGTGATATTGTGTATAATAGTTCGATTGTTGTATAGCTCCGGCACAACGTTTATTAGTAAGGAAATTATACATGATCTACATAAGGCTTATACACTGTATAATTAAACAACTGATAAAAGCCTGTATAAGAGATTTTTATTAGTAAGACTGTAAAGATATAGCTGCTATATAACACTACACGATATATTAATCATGAGTTCCAGGCCGTTATTCGGTCTAACTATTTGCGAATCTTTGTGAAACCTAGTGACAGTCGTTGAATAATAAGAAGTAAATCCAAATACACATACCCCGAATAAATAAAATAACGGACGGAAGGTGTGATTCGGATATTATACAAGTCGAATGACATACCTGTAAGTGACTTATAGAGCTGCCGATTAATAAAGAACAGTGATTAATATTAAGGAGCATATTATTTACCCATGTGATCATTTTCTCTTCATCCAAGTCCTCTACCGCATATCAAAACCTGAGAGAAATAGTCCATGAATCCGATTCTACTTATACATGAATAATCAAGGACTATTTAAATAACCAGTCACCCTTTTCAAACAAATTGACAGATAAGAATATACATTTAAAATGGATTGCCATAAAAAGACAGATTACAATCAGTGTTGAATACATACAAATACTAAAAGTGCTATAAAGAAAAAAACCAATGTACTACTTACTATTATCTGAATAAATAACCTGTCACCTTTTTTCAATAACTGAATAGATAAAGGTATACTTTTAAATTAAATTAAAGAATAAGATTCTTAATACTGATGGTTATTATTAATTAGTGAAAATTGGCAAAGCTGCAAAGACGCTATCGGACAAGACCTCCCACTATTTAAAATCGTCCAATAAGGATACTTATTTAAAAATTGGAATCCCCTCTCTAAAAGTATTTCAATGTTCATGGTGTGGGTTCGTACCCTATAAAATGAAAGAATCGCTAAGCTTCATTCTCAGTTTTCAAAAGTGGATCGAAGTGCAAGAAGAAGGCCATAACAAATTATCAAGAGAAATAACTGCTAAAAAGGTGAGTTTGCAAGGACATACAATAACTAATAATCTAATCCAAATTCAATTTTATAAAGGCTACCAGAAGCTAACCTATAGTTCTCCACAAATACCATTACATGACGCCGAACGATATTTACAACCCCATTTCAAGTTATGATCTTGTTCCAAAGAGTTAGTTAATAGTAGGTTAATACAGTAGGCCATCTGTGGATTACGTTTTTTTTCCGTAAAGCAGGATTATTTCCATGTAATTGTACATAATTTGTCAAAACATATTTTGATATTAGATTTTTTATTTCAGCTATTATTATTATTATTATTATTATTATTATTATTATCATTATTATTATTATTATTATTATTATCAACCATTGTTTCTTATATATTATGAAAAACATAAGTAATCAAATATATTTTGAGCTGTTGATCTTTGGTAAACGATTTAAGGAGGCGATTTAAAGTTTTATACATATATTCTCCTTCCTCTACTTCTTTCTGCTCTATAGCCCACCATGAGTCCTGACATACTTCCACGCATCCCTGTCCAACGCCCTACTTCTCTATCCATGGACCACGATCTTTCGGAGTCCTGCTCTACTCCATCCACCCATCTGAGCTTCGGTCTTCCTCTTCTTCTTCCTCCATCGGGTCATAATAGTGTAAGCTTATGCATAAATTTACATATCGGTGGTTCTACTGTACTGCATCCATCTCAGCTTCGGTCTTCCTCCCCCTCTTCTTCTTCTTTCTCCATCAGGTCTAGGAATGTAAGCATTTATATATATTTTTTTCTTTCAATGCCACCATCTTGTCGATTCAACATTCTCGTATTCTCTCTTGGCATTGCTTTATTACAACAGACTTCTGAGGTTAGGGCACCTGGGAAGCGGAGATACGCTGCTCCGATGATATATGATAGGTGATGATGGTAATGGTGAGGACTTAATCCCAACTTAATGTCTGTGTAAATGATGATATTTGTGTTCAGATGATGATTGGCTAACGTTCGAGCCTTAAAATTTCTTGACATTTCTCTGACAGGTGAGCAAAACGAAAACCCCCCAAAAGAAACGTCACACAGCAAACTTGTACCGACCAGGGTCGAACCTGATCCCCCTGCGCGACAAAGCAGCACGGTACCTCCACACCACGACGGTGGACACCTATTATATTATATATATCCCAAACTACTTAGAGGTGATGTAAGATGTTAAAGTTTCAATTGTGCACTTCGAAATTTGATTTTGTTTAGAATTTAAAATCCAGTTGTCACATATATATTTTAAGTGGGTATCGCTATTATATTGAGTAACCATAGTTTAGTTTCCACCGTGGTTTTTCCCCGAGATAATTCAATTTATCTTATAAGTTATATATCTGTAATTTGAACTTACCTCAACTATTGTCACAGTAAGTAATTTTAGATTATTAAACATAAAGAAGAAGACGAAAGACAACCGTCAGGCATTCTGTAGATATATTTTATTATAAAATAATATAAGAAGGAATATTAAAAATCGTTTAAAATTGTGTTAAATTAGACAATAAACAGTAGGCCAATGTAATTTAAAATTATATGAGATTTTGTTTTCAATGCGGTGCGACAATCTTAAATAACTGACTGGAAAAAAAAATTGTGCGGAAAAATTTAGAGCCCACCGCTGTGATTAAGCAGTAATGTCGTTGCCTCAGATGTAGTGGATGGTTCGATGCCGGTCCCGGTCAGACAAGATTCTTGAATGAAGTATTTTTACTTGTTTTTCCTGACCTGTGGAAACCTTTAAGGGCCAAATTGTCTCCGAATACAATCTGCTCATCATAATCATCTATACTTACTTACTTACTCACTGGCACTATCGTACCCGTAGGATCATGGCCGTGCGGACATAAGCTCTCCATACATCCCTATCCTGAGCTAATGCTTTCCAATCATTCCCTGTATAATCTACTTCTCTTAAATCATTGTTAATGTTATTCTCCCACCTCATTCTTGGTCTACCAACTGGGCGTTTTCCCTCTGGCTTTCCTACAAGGAGCTTCCATGCAAGTCTCCCATTCCCCATACGTGCAACATGTCCTGCCCATCGCAGTCTACGAGACTTAACTGTTCTTATTATATCTGGCTTCCTATAAAGACCATGTAGTTCATTTTTATGTAGTCTTCTCCATTCACCTGTCTGTTCATCTCTCTTTGGACCAAAAATTTTCCTAAGTACTTCATTTTCAAATAATTGTAATTTCCTTTCCTCTCTTAAAGTAAGAGTCCATTTTTCGCACACCATAAATATAACTAGTAGAATAATAGTTTTATATATTTTCAGTTTAACATTTTTTGAAAGGAGTTGGGACATCAAGAGTCTGCAATGCATAATAGCATGCATTTCCAGAATTGAGCCTATGTTTAATTTCTTTGTGCATCTCATTCCTATTTCTGATTATTGTTCCTAGGTATTTGAATTCAGCCCACTTCCTCAAAATTTCCCTCATTTGTCATTAGCTGTCCATTTCCAATTATATAATGAATTTCTACGACCATAATCATCTATATTATATTTATCTTATTTAATATGAATGTATAGGTGAATGATGGGCCATGAATTAAAAGTTCTTGCTGTCGAGCTGATCACTCATCCAAGGATAGTATCCACCTAATTGTATGATCAAAAATTCAGTGTGCGGCCAAGAGTTTAAATTCCTCTTCTGATAGGTCGGGTATTACCCGTTTAAGGAGTAAGCGCAGTTGTTGACGGAGGGCACTGCAGTCGTGTTTATGCAGGAATTGAACACGTGAGACTGCTATCTATGAGCGCAGAGGGGAATGGGACGTGGGGCGCTGATAGTGAACACTGCCTTATATGACGTCACAAACAGAGCTTCGTAATTCTTCCGCCTGCAGAGATATTTTGAATGACTAATAGCGTTAGGTTGGTAAAAATATTTACAAAGGGAGAGATTTCTTTTATGTATACTCCTCATTGTTGGATTTGCGTGTATCTGCCGTTCATCATCTCATGTCACAGTGCCACTTTGACCAAGGTGGTTTTCTTAACCTCGACCCGCTACTAATTGCAGCTACCGTAATTCCTACACTGTTGTGTAGGCACCAGTCCCATACTGACTAACCTAAATTCCATGAGAAATTTTCTTAGACCATGTGGACTAGAACAACAAGTTTCCTAGCTCAATACCGAGACTCCATCCAAGCCATGACCCACTCGATTATCTTATAATTCGTTGTAATAAATAATCACTTTCTTCCAATGCAATAATGATTCTGGAAACACTCATTCAGAACGTTTGGTCTAAAGACTTTTCTCTTATTACTCTGCAAATCTTTAATTGAAATTTTAAAGAATTCGAAATTCATTACCCAAGGTGGTGGCTTAATTGATAGCATTTTATATCTTCATTTTAGAGGTTTCGGATTTAAAAACCGATCAGAATCAATTGACTAGTGATTTGACTAAGGAAATAAGAGTTCCAATCATCTGGTCTGGAGATTCAGGTGAAAGTAAACTTGACCATATATTTGCTCATGGATTTGCCAAAATATGAAATTCTTTTGAAATTATCCTGTGTAAGATTAATATTAATGATATATTAGTTAATTTGAGAATTATATTTTTTATATTCATATTCAGTGCAGTTCCTACATTTATTAATTCATGATCGTTATCCATTATTTTAATTTTCGCTTTGCTTGAAGCACTGCTCTATATTGTCCGATGTTTTCTCTATTTACTTATTTTAATTGCCTGCTAGATAGTACCAAGTTCAGTTCAAAAAATACCTTGAAACTAGAGCGTTTACTCACAAACATACACACGCACACACACACACACACACACACACACATATATATATATATATATATATATATATATATATAAACTTAGGATCATTTTCTATTTCTATTAGTAGGATCTAAGAAGGCATGTGCATATCTTTCATAAATATGTTATGAAAATAATTGCAGTGGTTCCATTTCTTCGGAATACGCTACAAAATTTTAATAAACATGCTGCTACTTTTGAAAATCAGGACGGGATAATGCAAGCAGATGCATTATCTCCTCTACTATTCAATTTTTTTGATGGAGCAGAAAAAATCTTTACAGGCTGAAGAAGGACTCAAAATAAATGGTACTAAAAAAGCATTAGTTTATGCTGATGATGTAGAATTATTACGCGCTACTGAAGTGATACTAAGAGCCAACACGCACATTCTATTGTGTAACAATAATAAATTGTGACTGGAGCTATGAATTCTAACAAGGAACAATCATTACAGAAACTAAAATACAGGCTGAATTCTGGAAACGCGTTGCTACTATAAATTACAGGGATGCCATTCATTCCACTGTAAACAGATAAAACTGGTTATTGTTTGAGATATACTAATATAGATACAAAATACGGAAATAAGTTTATCAGTATTTGAGAAAAAAGTTCTTATAACATTTTTGACAAAAGAGAGATGAACAAACAGTAGAATTGAAAGATTGTATAACATAATCTTAATAGCTAACCAGATATAATAAAACATTAACGTATCGTGCTCTGCGATGGGCAGGACATGTGGTACAAATGGGGAAAAATAGGGACAGTAGATAAAGAATAGGATGGAATAACTACAATAACCATGACTCGTAAGTAGTAGATTAAATAGAATATTATTGGAAAAGAGCCCAGGATAAGGAAGTATGGAGAGCTTATAACGGCGCGGCTATGAACCAACGTGTTCGTTACTGCCCGTGAGTTAGTTATGTTCCAGGGACACTGCATTAATAAAAAATTCATAACTGAAAAAATAATTATGAATTTTGTACAAAATCAAACGCTTTCAAGTCCCTATTGTATGATGTCATTACGCGTTGAACCAACGGACTAAAGCATGTTCCAAAGAGTAAAGAATAGGTGGATAACTGAAATGCTAACATAAGTAAACAAAATTCATCTCCATTTAATTTTGAAACTTTGGAATATAATAAATTAATGGGTAATTAATGTTACCTTTACTCACTTTTGAACTTTGCACTCTCGTTCAACACAATATGTATTTAAGAAGGGCCAAAAAACATTTATTGTAATTTTCAGTTCAACAACAGAGGAGACAACTAAAGAGAAGAGGATCACTTCAGTATCAGTTATCGTGTGGCAGCTCCAGATGGAAAGGTATGAAATTACTATTATCATTATCTTCTAGCTGTTCATGTGTTTAGGCTACTCATTAGTCAGTTTCTACATTGGAACATCTTAGTGGAACATTCCTATTTGTTTACTTACAATGTTTTAGAAACTCTGGTAATTCATCTTACATTCTGTTCACATATTCTAGACACCGCTGTGGTCTCCAGGTAGCGTGCTGGCTTGTCACGCAGCGGGCCCAGGTTCGATCCCCGGTCGGAGAAGTTTTTCTGAATGAGGTTTTTATCGGGGTTTTTCCCCACCTGTAAGACAAATGTCTGGAAAACTTTAAGGCGCAAACAGTCCCCAAAATAATATGGCCATCATCATCATCCCTATCATTATCATCATCGTCATCCTTCACCGGTGGAAAGCAACGGGAAGCTACCACACCTATAATTCCCTAGTAAAGCTGCAAGCATAGCATGAAAGTGTTATGATTGCAGTGAAGGACCTGCCCTCGGGCAGAATTTCTATGGAAGGATGGATCATTAGTGTTGTAACTATGAAATAGCATTGATATTTTATTCAGATATGGAAACATCGTCTTAATTTGTAAACTTTTTTTGAATACAAGAAAGGTCCACTTTAACTTCCATAAGGGATCCCAGAGTCCACCTTAGCTTTTAGATTATTTTTTAGTTTATTTACTCTAATAATTTTATACAAACAGACATAGATTATTCCGAAAATATTTATGACTGATCATAATTAAATGTTTTCATTTATTTAATGTTTTGAAAAATTGTTGTTGATTATAACGTTCACACGTCATTCAACTGCAGAAAGCGGACGGTCTTTGGATTTAGAAAATTTAGAAAGATATTAAATAAAATTAATGATGAATGGTCTTACAGATAGCATCCTCATTGATAAAATATACGTATTCGTGTAAATTGGACCCAGGTCCTCGTGGAGGGTCTACATTAACCGAATTCCTTTGTTATGTTTAATTATATTACCCAGTCACCATGTCACATAATATCAAACCAAACCCGTCAGTATATTAAAACTGCATCCATATAATACAATATATTAGGAGCTTTTTCAACATTTGTAATATTCAATAGCAGAAATTAAGAATTGATTCTTAGCTTGGAAACTAAATGTGTCACTAATATATTCTAATAATAAAACAACAATATTTTTTGAGTGAAATTCCTGCATTTTTGTAAATGATGTGTAATCACTTAATTTACATTTGCAGTTTTTGATTCAACGGTAAGATATTTCAAGCTGGGACGATAAAAAAATACCCTATTGTAATTTTAATTAATCATGGTTACCGTACCTTGAAAAATATTAATTCTAAACAGGTTGCAGAAAATTGCAAAATATGCTTTGTTTATAAGGTTCCTTTTTAATCAATGCACTATAAAATTCTAATGTTTTAGTAATACAAAACACAATCTGAATTAAAAATAAAAAAAAAAACCCTGAAGCCTAGTAAATGAACATAAACAATATTCAGTTTTACCAAATAGTACTGTATTAGCTGACTTTCACAATATTCACCATACGTTTAAAACAGAGAGATAGAGAAATAGATAGAGAGCGTATAGTGTCTAACAAGGCTTTGATACGATATTCTTAAAGGTTAGTTCGGCTTATCCAATGCGTCTAAATTAAGAAAAGATAGTAGCTGCTGGTAGACAAACAGTTTTCAGATACATTTAAAATTCACAGTAAGTTTTAGTAAGATGCGTAGAATTTTATCTACAAATTTGCGAGTGGTAAAACTGTTTTCAAATAAATTGGAATAGCATAATTAGTGTAAAAGGATGATTCAGAATTTCCTACAGTCGTGCATGGGTGTTTCAGATATCGTTAAAATTCAAAGATGTTGTAGAACGATGATGCAGTATTTTCTCCAATAAGGTGCGGGTAGCAGTTAGGTGATTCTGTATTTCCTCATTCAGGGTGCGGGTAGCAGTTAGGTGATTCTGTATTTCCTCATTCAGGGTGCGGGTAGCAGTTAGGTGATTCTGTATTTCCTCATTCAGGGTGCGGGTAGCAGTTAGGAAATTCTGTATTTCCTCATTCAGGGTGCGGGTAGCAGTTAGGTGATTCTGTATTTCCTCATTCAGGGTGCAGGTAGCAGTTAGGTGATTCTGTATTTCCTCATTCAGGGTGCAGGTAGCAGTTAGGTGATTCTGTATTTCCTCATTCAGGGTGCGGGTAGCAGTTAGGTGATTCTGTATTTCCTCATTCAGGGTGCGGGTAGCAGTTAGGTGATTCTGTATTTCCTCATTCAGGGTGCGGGTAGCAGTTAGGTGATTCTGTATTTCCTCATTCAGGGTGCGGGTAGCAGTTAGGTGATTCTGTATTTCCTCATTCAGGATGTGGGTAGGCATTTTTTATATATATATTTACAATTGGCAGCAAGATAAAATAATATTATGCAGTATTACCTCTAGTATGGTGCAGGTAAGCAACATTTTTCATATATCTTTGAAATTCATAATGAGTTGTAGTAAGGTGATGTACTATGCCCTCTGCTATTCAATATTATACAGTTAATGCAATGAGAATTTAGAAGATATTGAAAACATCTTATAGGATGGCCAGTTGGAAGAGAACAACAGTCCAAGAACGAGATGGACAAATATCATTAATATCATGGTGTGAAGAAGGCGAAAATTTTACTGATGATTTATGGAAGCTTTTAAATTTCAGAGTGTAATAATTTTTATTTCTATCTTTAAGCTTTAATAATCTGTAAAAATTTGTTTTACTTTCAGAATGGAGGTTTGTCTTCAGCCAAGAACACTTTTTGATCTTGCTATCGATAATTACGTAGACAGAATCGTCTCTTTTTGTAATAATTTAGCTGAAAGTAGAAGTGAAAATAAACTACACGAAGCTAAAGAAGTCTGCTTGCATCTCCAAAGTGAACTGTTCTTCTCTTCCTGTTTTACTAGGTGATATAGTGACGCACAAGATCGTTAACGGTATACCAGGGTATAAACGTCCTTCGATAAAACTATTTAATCCTGAAGCCCGCACTTATGCAATGAATGTCATAATGCGGCAGAATATTCAGAACCTAAATATTAACTTAAACAAACTTCTTTATTCAAACATAAATCGTTTAGAACACTCTAATTTTTTGATAAAGAACTTTGAATAAATTTGAAAATTATCAGAATTGATTGTTTAGCAGAATTCGATGATCAAGTAAAATTTCCTGTAAATTTAGAAAAATTTTCAATCCCACATTGCGTTATCTCGGACGCAGCATTAGAAAACTTAGCAATGTCTTGTCCTAAACTCAAGCACTTGAATATCAATTCCTGTTTAGGAATAACATCTAATTCTATCAATAGCATTTCAAAATTTATGAACCTAGAAACCCTTTGTCTGGCAGAGATAAATGTGTTCGATGATGAATTTATGGAGCTCCTCAAACTTCTAAAGGAAAATAAACAACATAGCACAGAAAATAAGGTACCTACGCTGAAACGACTAGAATATAGTAATATTAAGTCCTACCATTTACTTTATCTTTCTGAGTATTTCCCTCATCTTGAAAGACTGGACTTGGTCTATCATGAACAATTAGATTTACAGATCCTTTCCACAATAAGTCAAATAAAACAAATCGCTATTTGTTTTCCTTCGGAAAATATGCATTTGAAATTTTACCCCCAAACCTTAGATAGCAAACTGGTAGACCTTCATATAAAATGTGATGAGTTAATGTTAGGAGGCATTGAAAATCATTCGTGGTCAATGTTAAAACGCTTATCGGTTAGATTTCAAAGTTGCCAATTTTTAAATCTGCCTAATTGTTTAAAATATGAATCATTATCACAATTTCCTGCAATTGAGAACCTTGAAATTAGGATACCGTGCTATGAGAACAAAGTATACCATGTATTACATTATCTAATTTCAAAATGTAAAAACTTAAAAACAATCATGCTTACAATTTTTCATTGTTGTAAAAAAGAAATGTACAAATTACTTATAAAATGCAGATAAAAGAATTACAAAATTTAGAAATTATTAGAATTTATCCGCTTCCGAAAGGAGACCACGATCTCTTGGCAAAAAAATTTATAAGGGTTTGTCCAAAATTAAGAATAGTTGTTGGTTTGTCTCCAACTAATTTTAAGTATCAGTCCGTACAGTTTATTGGTATTGATTGTTTTCCTATGATAGGCGCAATACAAGCAATAAATTTTACTTCATAAGGATGACTTTCCAAAAAAAATGCATAGAGTCAAGATTCTTTGCGATATTCTGATCAAATTAATTGCGACGTGATACAGCCACATTATTTAAGATTAAATTATATGCTTTGTTTTGTATTAAAATAAATATTAGTTATTATAAGTATATACAGTATAGTTAGCTATATAATATGCACCCAATTTTGCCTACGCGGAAAAGAAAACTTGAAGCGTAGCTTCTAAGCTTTTCCAGTGCTCCTAATGCTATTTAATATATTTTATTTTAGCCAATGATAAATATGGTATCAGAGCTCTTTGTATATTTCAAACCTTAAGCAGTAAATTATCTTTACGAGAATTTTATGTAAAAAAAAGCGGAACACATAATTCAATTTCATTGCCTACTATCATTAGTAGTAGTAGGACTTTATTAGACAAAAAGTAAGATATTTACAATATTATTTACAAATATGGGTCGCACGGGCAGTAAGCCGTACGTGCTGTTGACAGTCCGTTACAATAAAGTAATAATTGGTACTAGTGTAATGAAAAATAAACAACAAAAAAAGCAATAACTTTACAATTACATAAAGAAAACACAATAATATTACAATTAAATAATAACACAATAGCATTATACACTAAAAAACAATAACATTACAATTACATAAAGAAAACACAATAATATTACAATTAAATAATAACACAATAGCATTATACACTAATTAATTTATATATAATTATTAAGAATTAATGGTATTGCATTTTGATAACATGTATTTATTCATGAATGAGTGTTGTTCTTATTTTCCGCGTTTTGTCCAGAAATTTACCCTAAATTATATCCAATTTTCTGGATTTACCAATAACTCGTAGTATGCCAATCATTCCCGATTTGAATTTAGAAATCTTTCCGGTAATAACTGACGTCTAAATCATTACATTTTCCTAATATATATAATTCATCTTCAAGTTACCGCACATTGGACATATTCGCATATCATATATGTAGATAAATTCAGTATGGTTGTATACGACTGATGGGATATCAAAAGAATGTATCTGTAATCTTAAATTAAATAATTTTGAAATCTGTATGTGCTTAATATTATTTTTGCTTAAGAATTGCACAAATCGAAATTGCATGCATCGAAAGGCCTAGAGTCAAATCAACGAAAATTTTAAATAGTCGAGGAAGACGGTAGTATACAAGGTAAAAATAATTAATAATAGTTTAAAAACCCTAAAACAACATGCTTTATTAGAAAACCGAACTAAAAAATGAAAAATAATTTTAATTTCCAACACACTTGGGATAAAATTAAAGTGGCCAACAAAAAAATTATCTCCCAATACATCTAGGGATGCCTCGGTCCTTGTAGGAGCTGTGGGGGATATAACCAAATTTCAGTTCATAAAATCTTAACCTATTCATCAATAATTATTAACCATTTCGGACGAATAATTACAGCCATACTTTTAGGTGAAAATATATTATTGATTTACTTTGTTATTTATTCAGAGTTATCTACAAAAAAAATAACTTTACCATCAAAAGCGTGGGGTGCTCTATATCAATTAATATATTTGATAACAAACAGATATTGGTAAAAGTAAAGTCTCTAAGAAGAAAACGTAAAAACCATAAAAAGCATCCCATGCTTTTGATGGTAATTTTTTTGTAGATAACTCTAGTTTTATTCTATATGTGTTGGAGATGATTTTTTGTTGACCACTTTAATTTTATCCCAAGCGTGTTGGAAATTAAAATTATTTTTCATTTTTAGTTCGGTTTTCTAATAAAGCGTGTTGTTTTAGTTTTTTAAACTATTATTTATTTTTTATTTTTTAGTTTGGTTTTCAAATAAAGTATGTTGTTTCAGATTTTTTAAACTATGATTTATTTTTTTAAATTTTAGTTTAATTGATTGTCATAAACCGGAATCCCATGAAAATTTAATTGCTTAATACTCTTCTAAAAAAATACTCTGGCTCGGATTTGAACCAGCGACCTACGGATTACTGAAATTATATACCACTACAGTCCAACGCTCTACCAACTGAGCTCTTACAACGATTGACTAAAAAATCGATAAGTCCGCAACCTGTTACACCGGTTTTTATTTTAAGTTTTCTGATGATTCTGGTCAGGATTTTAGAAACAAATTATGAAATTATTGTATTGTCACGCGTCCTTTACAAGTATACAAACTTTTAAGTTGATCCAATGTTTTTAAGTGGGCGAAAATCGTGTTCAAATATTCCGTTACATAGATACAGGTCCGTTACATAGACAGATAGAGATTAAGCTAATAAAAAGCATGTAAAAATATATAATTTAACATTGTTATAACCTCAACAGTATAAAAAAACAACTATAAACTTAAAAAGTATAGATTAATTCAAATGTCAAAATAAAATGTATTTAATTCATAAAACATTTTAATAAAAATATCACATTAAAAAACTGCGTAATTGAAGACGCGATCCTGCGATCGTCATTAACAGAAACGGCGACCGCATGCTTTATCGCTGAGCTATCAGGACACGTAGAAGAGTCTTCAGTTCCACATAACACAGCAGCTCAGGGACTGCACAATTATGGCTAGTTTCCTAGTTTGAACCCAGCGCTGTGGCGAGTATGACTTAGACGAAATGTGCATTCAAGAGATGACTCTTTTTTTTTTTTTGTCGAAGGGTGTACATTACTGTTTACATCCTGATTGAAAATAAAGTAGTACTTGACAACTTAGATACGCTGTAAAATTGATAGTCGAATGTTACAAATCAATAATATTGTGCAGTGTCTTCCATGATTAACTAATCTTCTTAGTATTAAGTTTTTGTATTGTATTATATTTGTATTTAATAATGTAGAAGAATTATAATTATAACATAAATATATTGATGAAGAAATTGTAATAGTTATATCCGCAACAAGGGAAGTAAGTAATACATTACTAGTCGAGGACGTGTTCGAGCTCGAGCTTTAGCAAAGGCTACCAATAAGTTCGAGACTAGTAATGTACTTACTTCCCGAATTGCGTATATAATTTTGTTCATTCCTATACTAATAATTATGTTTATTTTTTATATTTCGTCAAAATCTATATCTTGGTTTGAAGAATTCAATTGTTTCATAGCAGGGAATGTTGATAAAACAACTGCAATTTTTTTTGTCGTCTGAATTAATGGCAGAGATTTTAAATAACAGTTTCAGACTGCATATTAATTGCAGATATGATTAATTGTGATGTAGAGGAAGCGGTGAAAGTTGCGGTTCATTTTCTTTCACCAGCAAGTCGAAAAATAAATATGAAAAAGTATACAGAATATTTAAGGACTGGTGTAAATTAAAAAAAAAAACTGTAGTACCTCTGAAACATTTTTACATTATTAATTAAATCAATTACTTTTCTTCTTTACGGAAATAAGTTGAGCTATTTCATGCCGTTGTCAATGGATACGAAGGAATTTATGGTAAATTCAACTTCTCTAAAAACATAATGATAATTAGGTCATTATTAGTATAGGAATGAACAAATCTACTTATATTCTTCCCAGTGTAGGAATGAATTCTATCCATATAATTTGTTAACCATTAAATTGGCAATATGTTAAATAAGGTACATTAGTTTAATTTATTCGATATCTAATAGACCTATATAAAAATTAATGTTTGTTTGTTTGTTTCCTTGTACTTTACGCGCGGCCATACCATTGATCCGGTTGTGATGCAATTTTTTTGCAAAATGTTCAGAAGATTCCCGGGTTGAACATAGGCTATAAGAGACTTGAGATACTCAACTCCTACACACTTTAAAAAACACCCTTTGTAGCGGAAACGTGAAAAAGTTCCTTTTTATTACACGCTTTATATTAGCTTGACCTGTATCTATCTCTCTATCTATGTAACTTGAAACAGACTTGTAGTCGGGGTATATTTTAATTAGGTCCAAGGATAAGGGTTCGTGGACAATTGTGCTCCGGACTAGTTGGGTTCAGGTTTCGGTAAAACAATGGACTTATATCTCGGGAATCCGTGAGAAAGGATATTCACTGGGGATATATATAGTAAGCCTGGTGTGATGTCTTGAAATTGACCGATGCACTTTTATTTTTATCGACAGCGATGTGCCCTGCACTGGCACACTCCCTAGTCGCTACTCCTACGACTACCGAACTGCCTACAGAACTCTGATTTTCGCTAAGTAAAAATATTTATTATTTCTGAGTGGGCCGGCATTAGTCCCCCTTCCACCAAAAGTCTTAGCGTCTCACAAACAGTTTATATGTTATATTAATTTTGATTGGTAAATTATATCTTAAGGGCGTTATCGGGGGTGTTAAACTTAGGCGTTTGTGGCCTCGTCCCTCCCTTTAAATTAGTTGCCTCATAATATAAAATGTTCAGGGTTGACCAAATAAGAGCGATCCCCAATAGGACGAGCGCGGCTATCGACTGTGGGCATCTACCTTACGCCGCCAAAGAAGGCACCCGCTGTTAGCGACATGTCCTACTTAAAATTGGCTTGGGGATAACTCTTTCCACAGTTTACCTAGGAAAATCCAGTTGCTTGTTTGCGACTTCCCAGCCTTTTGTATGAAGTTTTTGGGCTTAGCATTGTTATAGCAATTTGATAATAGTGCAGTCTTGTAAGTCCTCTTAACAAAGGAAACTGCAGACTTTTTCCCCATTGTATAAGGGCTTACGGTTCCATTGTATGATGTTTACTAGTTTCGTTCACTGCAATAGCAGAGGTCCAGGTCTATGACCGGCGCTAATTGCTTGATACTAGTGTTTTATTTTTTGCTTATGAAATTATTTTCTGATAGGTTATATCGTTTTAGTTTTGTTACCAATGAATTCCTGTTTTAATTCCAATTCATTTGAATATAAATATGCCCTACTTCTGATAATAATTACAGGTTAATAAATTCTTCACCCTTAATAAAAGTGCTTATTTATCTGAAATAAGAGGCTGAGCGAATGACTTGCCACAAACTGAATTTTTCAACGCGTTTTTCACCCACTTAAAATAATTGGATCGACTTTAAATTTTGTATACTTGTAAAGGACCCGTGACAATACAATAATTTCATATTTATTTTCTAAAATCCTGGCCAGAATCATCAAAAAATAAAAAAAAAGTGTCTTTGTAATTATGTAACGGAATATTCAATACGATTTTCACCCACTTAGAAACACAGGATAGACTTGAAACTTTGTATACTTGTTAAGCACCCGTGACAATACAATAATTTCATATTCATTTTCTAAAATTCTGGCCACAATCATCAGAAAATCAAAAAAAGTGTCTTTGTATTTATGTAACGGAATTTTTGAACACGATTTTTACCCACTTAGAGACATTAGAACGACTTGAAAATTTGTATACTTGTAATGAACCCGTGACAATACAACAATTGCATATTTATTTTCTAAAATCCTGGCCAGAATCATCAGAAAATCAAAAAAAGTGTCTTTGTATTTATGTAACGGAATTTTTGAACACGATTTTCACCCACTTCGAGACATTGGATCGACTTGAAACTTTGTATACTTGTAAAGGACCCGTGACACTACAATAATGTAATATTTTATTTCTAAATTCCTGGCCAGAATCATCAGAAAAACAAGAAAATTAAAACTGGTAGAATAGGTTACGGAATTGTCGACTTTTTAGCCAATCGTTGTAAGAGCTCAGTTGGTAGAGCAGTTAACTAGTGGTATATAATTTCAGTAATCCATAGGTCGCTGGGGAGGATTTTTTTTAGAAGAGTAATACTTATAGCTCATACTACATTAGTATGGAATTTAAAGATATTTACATTTTTATCTTATTCTGTAAAATCTTAAAACTAAAAATAAATAAATAAATAATAGTTTTAAAAAACTAAAGCAGCACGCTTTATTAGAAAACCGCACTCAAAAATGAAACATAATTTTAATTTCCAACACGCTTGGGATAAATTTAAAGTGGTCAACAAAAAAATCAGCTCCAACACATATAGAATAAAACTAGAATTAACAACAAAAAGAAAATAATTTTGCCATCAAAAGCGTGGGGTGCTCTATATCAATTAATATATTTGATAATAAACAGATATTGGTAAAAGTAAAGTCTCTACGAAGAAAATGTAAAAATCATAAAAAGCACCCCACGCTTTTGATGGTAAATTTATTTTCTTTTTGTTGATAATTCTAGTTTTATTCTATATGTGTTGGAGATGATTTTTTTGTTGACCACTTTAAATTTATCCCAAGCGTGTTGGAAATTAAAATTATTTTTCATTTTTGAGTTCGGTTTTCTAATAAAGCGTGCTGTTTTAGTTTTTTAAAACTATTATTTATTATTACAGGTTTTATATTAGCTTGACCTGTATCTATCTATCAATGTATCTGAATCTTTCAACGCGTTTTTCACCCCACTTAAAATAATTGGATCGACTTGAAATTTTATATACTTGTAAAGGACCCGTTACAATACAATAATTTCATATTTATTTTCTAAAATCCTGGCCAGAATCATCAGAAAATAAAAAAAAAAGTGTCTATGTATTTATGTAACGGATTTTTTGAACACGATTTTCACCCACTTAGAAACATAGGATAGACTTGAAACTTTGTATACTTGTAAAGGGCCCGTGACAATACAATAATTTCATATTCATTTTCAAAAATCCTGGCCACAATCATCAGAAAATCAAAAAAAAAATGTGGCTTTATATTTATGTAACGGAATCTTTGAACACGATTTTCACCCACTTAGAGACATTGGATCGACTTGGCAGTTTGTATACTTGTAAAGAACCCGTGACAATACAATAACATATTTATTTATTTTCTATGATCCTAGCCAGAATCATCATAAAATAAAAAAAAGTGTCTTTGTATTTATGTAACGGAAACTTTGAACACGATTTTCACCCACTTAGAAACATTGGATCGACTTGAAACTTTGTATACTTGTAAAGGACCCGTGACACTACAATAATTTCATATTTTATTTCTAAGTTCCTGGCCAGACTCATCAGAAAATCAAAAAATTAAAACTGGTGCGTGGGGTGCTTTTTATGATTTTTACATATTCTTCTTAGAGACTTTTTACTTTTACCAATATCTGTTTATTATCAAATATATTAATTGCTATAGAGCACCCCATGCTTTTGATGGTAAAATTATTTTCTTCTTGTTGGTAATTCTAGTTTTATTCTATATGTGTTGGAGATAATTTTTTGTAGACCACTTTAAATTTATCCCAAGCGTGTTGGAAATTAAAATTATTTTTCATTTTTGAGTTCGGTTTTCAAATAAAGCGTGCTGTTTTAGTTTTTTAAAACTATTATTTATTTTACTCTTAAATGGCTTACGCTGCCTAAACCATAACATATACACAAAATTACTGTACGCAGAATTGAATATCAAAAAATCTACAGAAAAATCCGCGACAGCATATGTTTATCTTTTAAGGATAACTCACAAAAACCATTTTTGTATTTCATTGATGCCAAGAAGACCGGTTTAAGTAGATTCCCGGGCAAGTATATCAGCGCACGGCGGGTATTCTTTTACGGATAACCCACAATAACGAATTTTGTCTTTCAATTCATTTATGCCAAGTACATCGGGACGTGTAGATTCCCGGGCAACGCCGGGTAATCAGTACGGGGTATCTAAAAAGAATAACAATATAAATTTATATTTATGTTTCCTTTTACTTATTCAACTAAACAAAGGCGCGCTATTAGAAGACATGCGGTAAGCCAATCCCGCTTCACTCTTCATGCGCCGTTGCCAGATATCGGTATGTAAGAGGAAAGGAGACATGATATGTTGTGCGAGATATTTGAAGACCTACCGTTAATGTTATAATAAAAAAATTACACTGCTGTCTAATTCTGGTCATCTCATACGTGTGTTTATATATTGTGTCAGTTATTTAATTAACTAAAATATAGTATATCTAAAAATATTTATTTAACATGTCATTAATTCTATGAGTAAATACAAGAAATCATACCTGTCTCCAGATACCTGTCTCCTAAGGTCATGCATAGTTCGTATAAATCTTATTCTTGAACCAACCATATCACTTCTTTCTAACAGGAATTTTCTACCATCCGTAGTTCCTTCAAATTTAAAACCTAGGTTTATGAATATCAGTCCCAAGGACGTAGTGGATCCCTCATATTGAATTTTCTCTAACATAATGTAAACCAGTTTCTTAATTGTGGGATATTCACCTCTGTCATACATTTCAAATATTGTACAGCGAAGGACGTCTTTCTCAAAATCATCTAAATACGTTTTTTTTCTTTTTTGTTTCTTAGAGTGTTTACCAGGGGATTTGAATATTGGTACACCAATTTCTATATTTGACTGTTTACTCTGCTTTAAATACGTGACACCGTACTCTCATTTATATTACTTGCCCTAGCTGTAAGTTCTTGACATTTAGAAAATTCTGTCTTAGCACGCACTTCTTCCAACGACAATTCTTTAAAATAAGTGTACACATTAAAAATCATAGCACGTTCCTGCGAGTGCATCATTTTCCCTTTAGGAATCTCACCTACAACACTGGTACTTGGTTTAGAGGGAGACATTATTTTCACTATTGAACACTGTAGCATAAAATAAATTAAATATACATTTTCCTAGAAAGCTGAACGTTTTCAATTACCGCACAGAACTAGCACTTAAACAGTTAAGAGGAAAATTCTCGCTCGCATATAGTACGTCTGATCACAAAAAAAATTCATAAATAAGACTGATTTTTAATACGTATGACTCAAAGGCAGGGTAAAGATGATTAGGAATGAAAAGATAACAAATGGATATGTGTTGGTTAGCTGTACTCAGCACTTGTGTCAACAGATGCTTATAATTACAGCTAGGATTTTTATGAAATTTAATGTTTTAGACTATTAGTCAGAGAGCACTGAGACAAAGTATCTTTACATTCTATGAACTGTAAAATCAAATAAAACCAATATATTTTGATGGGGTTGTACAAGACAAGCTTTCTACTTACGCTACTTATGTCATTTTTGCTGCAATTTAAAGTATTATAAAGTGTTAATGATACCATTTATCTGTGAAATATGACCATCGTCAAAATATGTACCACGAAATGAACTAGTGGAAATATGATTTTATGTTGTAACCGTTAGACATGTTGAATTTTTCATAGAATAGCTTATATGAAGAGGTAATTTATTTTACGTATCAAATCACATTTAAAATGCAAGGAACCTAAAAGCTAACCAAACCTAAATCAATTACTGTAACATAAATCAATTATTCTAACCTAGGTGAATTTCACGGAACTTCTTTTTTTGTTATTTTACGCAGTTAAATAAGTAAAAGATAAATCCGGACCTAATTTGTTCAAACCATAGATATGGTACACACATATGAACCCCATGATAAATGTACACATTGTGCTCATTTAATAATAACTGGAAAGTGCACACACGTGCAAAGGGGTTTAATGCTACGGTTTATTATACAGCGTGTCGCGCCCGACGTGACGCAATCTCGCGTTACGCTCGGCGTGATACTGGTTTAGCATGGAGCGACACGGTACCGCTCATATGTTTATGGAACTGTCGCCAGATGGGACCACATATATGGGAAATCAAAATGACCAACGTTCATAATAAATTTCCAAATGTGTATACAAAAATGAATGTATACAAACCTGTCCCTGCATAACCTAATGAAATAAATTACATACATACTATTTAGTAAACTATAAACTAGTCTGATGTACACTAAACTGACCCATCGGAACCTAACAAAATGAAGTGATTGAACATTTATTTATTAAAATATGGTTTAGAATTAAATGCAAATGTTGGTCATTCACACATATGCCCTGCCATCTGGTGGATTTAATTTATAAGCGTTCACGTATGCCAACTTCAATTCTAATAAATAACTTTGAAAATAAATTGAGAGGAAAAGTCATAATTTGTGTACATAGGTAAACATATTAAAATTCTTTATAAAAAAGTTTTAAATATCGCTGCAAAACATTTAAAATAGTACGAATATTAGTAAAGACAGAAAAAGTACCTAGAACAGCATCATATGAATGTTTTATGGAAAATTATAGAATGAATTATTCTTTAGTTCTTAAATAAACATATGGTTGATGAAAATACCAAATTTTAGAATACTTCAGATTTTCGCCTGAGCAGTTTTATCAGGTTTTGAATTTAATAGAAGACGAATATCCCCAAGATACAATACAATATTTACAGCTTTTATTTATCTCTTGACTAAGTTCAAGCCACAATAACTCTTTTTTCTGTACATCTCTGTACTCCTTCATGCTCATATTGTATAGAACTCGATTTGCAACAAAACTATCTAACTATCGTCGTTAAAATTGGAAAGTTATAAAACAAGTACTGTATTTCCGGCATTTTGTCATAAAATCTTAGTTTGTTTTTAGCAATTACACCAAGTCCACCGCTGTGGTCTCGAGGTAGCGTGCTGCCTTGTCACGCAGCGGGCCCGGGTTCGATCCCCGGCCGGGGCAGTTTTTCTGGGTGAGGTTTTTATCGGGGTTTTTCCTCACCTGTAAGACAAATGTCAGGAAAACTTTAAGGCCCAAACGGTCCCCGAAATCATATGGCCATCATCATTATCATCATCATCCTTCACCGGTGTGGAAAGCAACGGGAAGCTACCACACCTACACAATTCCCTAGTAAAGCTGCAAGCATAGCATGAAAATGCTATGATTGCAGTGAAGGACCTGCCTTCGGGCAGAATTACTATGGATGGATGGATGGATGGAATTACACCAATGAGTACGGGTAATATCTTCTACATTCTTTGTTTGCGCTGGCAAATTGAGTCCCGGATTCAAGTGATTCCAATACACGACGCGACATGTCAGCACAAAATTTTTCGCGCCAGCAATTTGCGTTGTAGATAAACCACCTCCATTTAAATATATGGGGAGCAATTTTTGCGCTGGCGCTTTGCGTCGTAGATAAACCATAGCATAATTCATTCGTTTTTACTGATTTGTGGTTTACACATTGTGCTCATTTGTGCTGTATCGCTGGTTAAAAGTTTGATAATCGGTAGTTTATCGCTGGTTAGAAGTAAGAACTGTTGTAACCTTTGTGGTCATGACAGGAAATAGTCCTACTTTATTTTCATTTTTTACGAGTAAAATGACGAAATGATAATTACACCTCTTAGGTAAATACGTTTAATATAGTGTTTTATTAACATTTCTTGCAATTAGGTACTCTTAAAGTGGATAGATAAAAAGCTTGTCATCTCCCACCCGGCCCATATTTTTCATATTTCATAATATTTTGGCGAAATGTTCATATTTAATATTCCTTCATATTTTTCAACTTTCAATTTTTTAAATACAATTTGTAATAATTGGTTAAAAACATTTTTGAAGTGATTGTAGTTTTGAAATTATTTGACATGTAATAACGTATACAGGAAAAATTCCTCAGTATCCCATCCAGAACAAAATTAATTAGTTTTGATAAAAGAAAATAATTGAATAAGGAGACATGGAATATACAAGTGGAGGCCTTTGTCCGAAACCATAAAACAAGTACAGGGATTTCCTAATCTGTGACAAGAACATGAATAAGTAGAACAATGTTAGAATAATAACCACCTATCCTATCAGGTAGAAACCATTTCCTTTTTGCTACCTAAGGACAGTTCTTATTTTATGATGTCAAGTGGGTTCTCAGTCTGCCTACCTTTGTCCCAGAACATGCGTCTGGTACTCATTTCATTAAGAGCTGAGTAGAACCTAGGGCTATGATGCCGCCAGAAGGTTTGGTCTAACTAAAAACGCTGACCTCATTGAGACACAAATCCACGACCTTCCGGCTTGTTAGCGTGATTTCTCAAACAATTACACTACAACGTGAGCCATTAAAATTGCTTCAAATCATGTGAAATTATTGATTTCTTGTGCTACAAAAAGGCCTTCTTGTCTCATTTGTGTGCTGGTATGTATACCCAAAAATTATACAGGGTTTGTGTGTATAAATATATGTAAAAAGTTAAAAAAAATAGTAGCTTCATAATATTTTTGTGTCATAATTTTTTCATATTTTGTTATGATTTCATATTTTGGTATAATTTTCTTCATATAAATCCTCGTTCTACTCATAATTCTAGCTGTATAAGGCGCACGAGAATGATCATTATACAGTCGGATTCGTTATTTCATGCTCTATTCAGTGATGCACTTCAAAGTGAGATCTGATCAATACATTTTTCGAACGCAATGAAAAATGCCAAACATAGATTTACAGCTAGGAGTCACCTAGTGCCAACTGTACAACACCGCTAGACGAAATGCGCTAGCCACGCATAGCTCCGCCCGATATATCTTCTAATAGCATATGCCTTATAAATGAAAAAAATACATAATGTATTTAGGTGTAGCAGCGCACGCTGGGTATTAGCTAGTGTTTAATAAAACAGTAGAAAAACGAATGAGTAGAAATTACTCAAATTTGTGTTGAATTAAACAGTATACAGTAATCCTAATAATGTAGTTTCACATTGTTTTGTTTGCACTGCAATCCGACACATTTAAATAAATGGAATTCTAAATTTGTATCTCGCCAATTTTAAGGGTTAATACTAAAAAAGTGGGGGCACGTCATAACGTAGTTGATTAATACATTACGCTACAAGTGGGAAGGTTCTAGTCCCGGCAGGGTCAGAATTTTTAAATCGGATTAACCTTCTCGCGACACTATGGCTCTGGGGTCGACTCCTCTAATATGAATGAGTACTGGACGCTTGTACTGGGGGTAAAGGCGGCCGTCACGCAGGATTGACAACTCGGATGATGTCAAGTGCCGAATGTCTAGGAAAAGTGAGAGACTTAACCTCCTACTACCCCAAGGGTATCCTAAGGTCTGTAGTGAGATCATTTTACCTTTTGGACTTAAAAAAGTAGGCCAAGATATGACATGTCATAGATATCTTAGACATTGATAACTTTCACACATATCATAATAATATCCCTTAGATTGTACGAGGATATCGATTGATCAGGGGCAGGTGAAATGGAAGAATGACATGTGTATGGAGAAGTGATGGAATGGAGTTTTGGCAGGAGAAAACGATTGAAATCTAGAGATAGGCCTGTCTTGGTTCCGATTCGTCCATCACGTATCCACACATGGAAGGACCGAGACCCCAACTCTGGACCCAGAAGTGGAGGACAATGACTAACAACTCGCGCCACGGTATTGTCTTCATTCTAATTAATAACGTCGCATAATTTCACTGCATTTCTAGTATGTGAAATACTGTATATTATAGGGAAATGTACAATAGATGAAGTTAACTTAATTCAGAAAAAAAGTATGTTAAGATTTCAATTTTAAAGCATATATTATGATTGAATTGGAAATTGTTATTTGGTATAGAATTGCGATATTAATTAAATTACAGTAAACAAACATTAAATTATAATATTATTCGCATAATATCATAACTACACATTTTGTAAAAAAAATATAATGTAAATATATTCCTGGTACTTTCGACTACTCTTTTCAAATTATTTTAGTGTAGAATTAAAATAATTCCTATGTGAATCTAAAAAAATACATTACTGACGTATCTTTACTGTTTTCAATGTACTCTACATAACTAAGTCATTGGCACTATCGAACCCAAAGGTTTGTGGCCATGCAAACATAAGATCTTCATACATGCCAATTTACTTCTTGTATCACTTATCTCCCTCATTCATGATTAATGTTATTCTCTCATCTCATTCTTTGTTTATATACTAGGAGATTTCCCTCTGGTTTTCCTACAGGAAGTTTCCATGCCCTTGTTTATTCTCCATTCATCTGACATAACCTGCCCAACGCAGTCCACGAGACTTAAGTAATCTTATTACATCCGAATTCCCATGAAGATCATGCACCTCACTGTTTAAATGTAATTTTCTCCATTCCTCTAACTGTCCGGTCTCTTTGATCCATAAACTTTATAATATGTTTATTCTCAAATACTCGTAATATTTTCTGTTCCCTTAAAAAATAAGAGATCCTGTTTCGCATCCTTGTAATTGGAATAACAGGTGTTTTAATATTTCTACTTTTACATTTTTTAGATAAATTGGAATGCCAGAAGTTCCTGTAATGCAAAATGCAAAGTTAAGCCCACAATAAATTTCCTTGTGTACCTAATATTGACTTATAATTATTTTTTTAGGTATTTAAATGCTGCCAATATATACTACATAGGGCTACTTTGGAATAGTTTTGTTTTATTTGTATGTATCACGAAGCCTGTCCCATGACGCAAGTTATTAGCTACATGTCGTGGTCCCGAATTAGTGGTGTAAGAATTAGAGTCGTATTCTTATTTATGAGTGTATCCATAACTTAGTCACGATAACTCTAAGATTAAGAATAGTAACAAACAGGAGATGTCATACTTTTATACAAAGAACTTCTTATTCAATTCGGTTTTGCTTGCCAAAAATAAGAAAATATATAATAAAATTACTTTATATTTGAAACCATTATATTACTTACAAAATTAACTTTAAAAAAATATAGCCTACATTAAAATATGACATTCAAAAATAAATTCGTGATGATTTATTTTCTCAACTTTATGAACTTGCTTCACTCTGTAATAAAGAAACATATACGATAAACGCACCTTTCAGACCGTATATAAAGAAAGGAATATCAAAGTGAAACGTTAGTACATCAGTCAACAAGAACACTGCAATGGTAAGTATATACTTTATATATTTTAAAGTTTTCACTGTTTTTTTATACACTTTTCAACGTTGATTATTTTTAAACTACATGATATCACCTATATAAATATGTTTGAAACAAATTTTTGCTGTTTACTGTTTCAGAAATATTATTAAAGAAACATATACGATAAACGCACCTTTCAGACCGTATATAAGGAAAGGAATATCAAAGTGAAACGTTAGTACATCATTCAACAAAAACACTGCAATGGTAAGTATATACTTTATATATTTTAAAGTTTTCACTGTTTTTTTATACACTTATATACACCTATATAAATATGTTTGAAACAAATTTTTGCTGTTTACTGTTTCAGAAATATTAGTTAGTAAACGTTTTAGTTTATCATATTTACGATAATTTTAGATCATCATAACTACGAACCTATAAATGATAAAAATTAAATTTCTGTATTAATACGTTTACAAATGCATTCACTATATTTAGGGATACATAAAATTAAAAAAATAAATTGCAAGATTTTTTGCTGTCCGATTTGATATGGATTTTCCCATATATAGAGAGAGTAATAAGAAAATAAATTGGCAAATAAAGTAGTAAGTAAATTTAACCCTTTGCCCCGTACAACTAAAACAGCACGCTTTATTAGAAGACCGAACTCAAAAATTAAAAATAATTTTAATTTCCAACATGCTTGGGATAAATTTAAAGTGGTCAACAAAAAAATCATCTCCAACACATATAGAATAAAACTAGAGTTATCAACAAAAAGAAAATAATTTTACCATCAAAAGCGTGGGGTGCTTTTTATGATTTTTATATTTTCTTGTTAGAAACTTTACTTTTACCAATATCTGTTTATTATCATATATATTAACTGATATAGAGCACCCCACGCTTTTCATGGTAAAATTATTTTCTTTTTGTTGATAACTCTAGTTTTATTCTATATGTGTTGGAGATGATTTTTTTTTTGTTTTCTAATAAAGCGTGCTGTTTTAGTTTTTTAAAACTATTATTTATTTATCTAACATGTACTTCATCTTATGTAAATTTTCTATTAGATCGTATTATAGGCTTTCCAAACCAATTTTTAAGGATTTTTCCTTCTTATCTATATTAAAAATACAAGAAAAACTTAATTTGTCTTTTTCCGGTTGTAGAGAACAAAGATTATTAGATAATATTTCTGGAAGCATAGGAACAACCTCTCCTACTAACTTCATTGTTTAATGAAAATTATACAAACATCATTAATACTATGATGGCGTACACGGTTTTTTATTATTAATATATTTTTGATTCCCTTATGGGCGGGAGCTTCTATTCCATTTCTATTTAAAGATAAACATTATCCAAATGCATATTGGTTTCACCAAATGTGGGCTAGAAGTAATCTTTTTCTCATGGGTTTTTGGTATGTACTAGAAAAAGAAAAAGAGATATTAGATAAAAATAAACAATATGTAATTATTAGTAATCACAGTTCTATTGTGGATATTATGTTAATTTATTCTTTAATAAGGAATCATCCTTTCGTTTTCGTAGGAAAAGAAGAATGAATTGGCTAAACTTCCTTTTTTTGGATTTGTTTACAAAAAAATAATATTCTTCTTGATAGAAAAAATTATCTAGTTGTACGCATGTATTTAAGAAAATAGAAAAAAGTGGATTCTGGAAAAAGTCTTTGTATTTTTCCCGAAGGGGGGTTCCTAACCCTTATATTCTATTGGACCATTTTAAAAGTGGAGCGTTTTTTATTGCTATTATCAAAAAATCCAAAAGGTTGACTAGATCCTATAACTACATCAGGTCGCGATTCTCCAGAAGTTTTAACAAAGATAAAGATAAAAGGTCTGTAGGAACTATTGGACCATTTTAAAAGTGGAGCGTTTTTGTATTGCTATTATCAAAAAAAAATCCAAAAGATTGACTAGATCCTATAACTACCCTCCATGGTATCTTTACCTTGTCGTGGTGGAGTGGCTTGCGTGCTTAAATGATCCTGAGAGCTATGCCGGCGGTAGCATTGCTGTCGATAGGGTTACCCATGCCGGACTGGTCGAAGGTGATAAGCCAGACGAAAAAAGTACCTTGGGCGAAAGAGTGACGATCTTTCACCGTAAAAATACAACCGTCAAGAAATGTGGACATGGGTTCATCTGGGGTAAAATTTTCCGGAGGTCAAATAGTCCCCAATCGGTTCTCCGGGCGGGGACTACTTCAGGGAACCCATGCCAAAGGCTCAAACACAGGGACATGTTCCTAGGAACATGGAATGTTAGGACTTTATACAATAGCGGGGCACTAGAGATATTAACGCGGGAACTAGATAAATCGCCCTTGGATATAGTCGCTTTACAGGAAGTTAGGTGGCCAGGAGAAGGTAGTCAGGAATCAGGAAGCTTTGCATTATACTACGGGGGTGCAGAAAGACCTGCATTTGGAACGGGCTTTCTAGTCAGAAGGAGGATCCTATCCGCTATCCGAGATATTAAATTTGTTAGTGATAGGATATCATACATAATTCTAAAGGGTAAACGACATGATTTTATAATTGTAAATGTACATGCCCCCACAGAAGATAAAGATGACAAGATCAAGGATGAGTTCTATGAAGAATTAGAATGCTTATTTGATAGCCTTTCATGATATCATATGAAAATTGTCTTAGGAGATTTTAATGCAAAAGTGGGGCGGGAAGATATATTCAAACCAACAATAGGCAAATTCAGTCTTCATGAAGATAGTAACGACAACGGGGTTAGATTAGTCACATTTGCTACATCAAAGAATCTCATTGTTAAGAGCACAACATTTCAGCATAAGGATATTCATAAATACACCTGGACGTCCCCAGATGGAGAAACTCGGAACCAGATAGATCATGTATTAGTGGATAAACGCTGGCACAGTAGCATCATTGATGTTAGATCAGTTAGAGGGACAGACTGCAATTCGGATCATCATCTGGTCAGAGTGAAAATCAGACAACGGCTATCGCTTATGAGAGGAACGAACGCTAAAGATGATTCTGTAAAATATGAATTAAAAAACTTGAAAAATGATGAAATGCGGCAAGAATATCAAATCAAAATAGCTAATAGATTTGAAGTACTGGAATCTTCAGATGACAATGTGGCAAACGAAGAAGAAACTGATATAAATAAAGAATGGGAGGCTATAAGAGATACTATTAAATTGTCAGCATCAGAAAGCATTGGTTGTTTAAAAAAGAGGCAAAACAAGAAATGGTTTGATGAGGAATGTGCCGACATTGTAAAGAAAAGAAAGCTAGCAAAAAGGAAATGGTTACGCGAGCCAAATGAGGTAAATTTAGAGCAATTGGGTAGTGTTAGACGTGAAACCACCAAGTTACTAAAGAGTAAAAAGAGGGAATATTTGAGAGAGAAGATTAATAATCTTGAAATGAATGCAAAAAATAGGAACATTAGAGAATTATATCAGGGAATTAGTATAGAGAAGAAGGGGTTTCAGGCTAGAACAAACATAATTCGGAATGAAAATGGGGATATGATTGCAGATTCTAGGAGTATATTAAATAGATGGAAAGGTTACTTTAATCAGCTATTAAATGTACATACAGAACAGGACATTGAGGAGGATAAGTTACAGACAGCAGAAATGCTAGTCGCAGAGCCAAGTGCATTAGAGGTTGAAATGGCGATTGAAAAATTGAAGATGTATAAAGCATCAGGTTCAGATGAGATCCCAGCAGAACTGATAAAATCAGGGGGAGAAAAATTGATGAACAAGATACGCTGGTTGCTTAGTATGATTTGGGAAAAAGAAGCTCTTCCAGATGAATGGAAGGAATCAATTATCGTACCAATTTATAAGAAAGGAGATAAAACTGATTGCAACAACTACAGGGGCATCTCATTACTTTCAACTTCGTACAAAATTCTAACAAATATATTAGTAAGCAGACTTACTCCCTATATTGATGACATTCTAGGAGATCATCAATGTGCATTTAGAAGAAACAGGTCTACAACAGATCAGATTTTCAGTATAAGACAGATTTTAGAGAAGAAATGGGAATATAATGGTACTGTACATCAACTATATGTAGACTTCAAAAAAGCATATGATTCAATTAAGAGGGAGAAGTTATATAGTATCCTGCTGGAGTTCGGAATTCCTAAAAAGTTGGTTAGACTTATACGAATGTGTCTAAATGGCTCAAAGAGTAGGGTGCGTGTAGGCAAACAGTTTTCAGACACTTTTGAAATCCAGAATGGGTTGAAGCAAGGAGATGCACTATCTCCTCTACTATTTAATTTTGTACTAGAGCATGCCATTAAATCTTTAGAGAATGAGGAAGGCTTACAACTGAATGGTATTAATAAGCTGTTAGTTTATGCTGATGATGTAGTATTATTGGCCGATAGCGAGGAGATACTAAAGGCCAACACGCACACACTATTGAGTAACACTAAGAAATTAGGACTGGAAGTAAATATCACTAAAACTAAATATATGGTCACACGTAGAAATTCAGTATATAATGGAAATGGACAGCTAATGACAAATGAGGGAAATTTTGAGGAAGTGGCTGAATTCAAATACCTAGGAACAATAATCACAAATAGGAATGAGATGCACAAAGAAATTAAACATAGGCTCAATTCTGGAAATGCATGCTATTATGCATTGCAGAGACTTTTGATGTCCCAACTCCTTTCAAAAAACGTTAAGCTGAAAATATATAAAACTATTATTCTACCAGTTATATTATATGGGTGCGAAACATGGACTCTTACTTTAAGGGAGGAAAGGAGATTACGAGTATTTGAGAATAAAGTTCTTAGGGAAAATTTTTGGACCAAAGAGAGATGAACAGACAGGTGAATGGAGAAGACTACATAACAATGAACTACATGGTCTTTATAGGAAGCCAGATATAATAAGAACAGTTAAGTCTCGTAGACTGCGATGGGCAGGACATGTTGCACGTATGGGGAATGAAAGACGTGCATGGAAGCTTCTTGTAGGAAAGCCAGAGGGAAACGCCCAGTTGGTAGGCCAAGAATGAGGTGGGAGAACAACATTAACTATGATTTGAGGGAAGTAGATTATACAGGGAATGATTGGAAAGCATTAGCTCAGGATAGGGATGTATGGAGAGCTTATGTCCGCGCGGCCATGAACCTTCGGGTTCGATAGTGCCAGTGAGTAAGTAAGTAAGTAAGTAAGATCCTATAAACTAATCAGGTCGCGAGATTCTCCAGGAAGTTTTAACAAAGATAAAGATAAAAGGTCTGTAGGAAACTATTACTGATATATTGTGACATTTTGAACATCAATGATTTTCAGTATAATTATATATTTCTCCTAAAATGGAAGGATAAGATATTATAATCCAAATATTTTTTTTTATTATTATATTTTTTCGTTAAATTTTATGACTATCATTTATAAATGGGTATCCCCAATCCAAAATATCTTGTTTTTAAAACGTCCAAAGTTTGTGGATGTATTTCGTCAGAAATAAAAAATATTAGTTATCTGATTTTTTTATTTTTTCGTCAAAAATCATTATACACTAGCATCTTTAAAAAAAAATGTTCCAAACGTTAACATAAAAAAATACAACACTTGCCGCACCACTTTGATATTTAAGCACCCCTCTGTAAATGACGACTGTAGACTGAATTCAGTATTACCAAGATCAAAAATAATATTGCCAGTCACCTAAAGGTTTTAGCACCAGGCGTGAGACAGAGAAAGAAAGCTTGAGCCATCTACCTCTTTGTCTCTCAGCAATGTTTGTATAAAAAGAAACAAATAACTTTTCGCTAAGCCAGAGAGCCGGGGCATATGCAATGGGACATAGCATTGGACTATTTCACTTTAACGCGAATGCATGAGGTGGAAAAATACAACATTTACCTAACGCGAATGCATTGAGGGGGGAAACCAAACTACTGCTAGGTTTATTGGTTATTGGCACCCTTACCCTAAAATATTCTAAGAGAATTTATAAAAAGATCAGTTGAAAACTCTATGAAATTATAACTGAAATGAAGGTTTGTCCATTTGAATTGATTTCATTGAAATACTGAGTTAATTTCAAGAAAAAAATGACTAAATAAGTAACTGCACTGGCACTATCGAACCCGTAGGTTCAATGCCGCGCAGACATAAAGCTCTCCATACATCCCTATCCTGAGCCATGTTTTCCAATCATAGCCTGTATAATCTATTCCCTCAATTCATAGTAATGTTTATTCTCGCACCTCACCTTGGCTACCAACTGTGCGTTTTCTCTCTGGTTTTCCTACAAGAAGCTTTATGTGCTTCCAATTCAGCCACTTACTCGAAATTTCCCTCATTTGTCATTAGCTGTCCATTCCATTATATAATGTATTTCTACGTGTGACCATGTATTTAGTTTTATTGTAATTTACTTTCAATCCTAATTTCTTAGTATTACTCAATAGTATGTGGGTTGTCCTTTAGTATTTCCTCGCTATCGGGTCATAGTACTACATCATCAGCATAAACTAACAGCTTATTAATATCATTAAGGTGTAAGCCTTCTTTATTCTTTAAATATATAGCTGCTATATAACACTACACGATATATTAATCATGGTTCAGGCCGTTATTCGGTCTAACTATGTGCGAATCTTTGTGAAACTTAAGTGGCAGTCGTTGATTAATAAGAGTAAATCCAAATATACATACCCCGAATAAATAAAATAACGGACGGAATGTGTAATTCGGATATTATACAAGTCTAATGACATACCTGTAAGTGACTTATAGAGCTGCCGATTAATAAAGAACAGTGATTAATATTAAGGAGCATATTATTTACCCATGTGATCATTTTCTCTTCATCCAAGTCCTCTACCGCATATCAAAACCTGAGAGAAATAGTCCATGAATCCGATTCTAAATGACTAGAAATCTCCGAGCAATAATTATACTTTTATAATCCAGCAACAAGGATCCCACATCCGTCCTTGTTCATAACGTCACCCATCGCAGGTGCGAACAAAGAACATCAGTTAAATTCTTCTTCGAACTACGTACTTCCATAATAAACTAGATAGATAGATCATCGGTTGATTAATGTCTTTAACATCGTCCGATTCCTAATAGCCAATTTTGTCGGTCCATCGAATCTCCTGGTTGTAGATGTTTCTGCTTCATGTATAAACAAATTCCCTGACTCCAGGAGTTTTAGGTCTTCCTCTGCCTCGTTTTCCCTCAGGTCACTATAATGGAAATTAATTCCTGGAACTTAGACTCCCCTTTTTAAATTGGTTTAATGTAGCATTAAAAATATTCCTACGTGAAATTAAAACTTATTTACTGACGTGTCTGTATTGTCTGCAACGTGGCACAACCAACATGGAGGTTCGTAGATTCGCGAACATAGGAATCTTTGAACATGATTTTCGCCCATTTAAAAACATTGGATCGACTTGAAACTTTTATACTTGTAAAGGACCCATGACAATACAAAAATTTCATATTTGTTTTCTAACATCCTGGCCAGAATCATCAGAAATTCAAAAAACTAAAAACCGTTATAATAGGTTGCGGACTTATCGACTTTTAGTCAATCGTTGTAAGAGCTCAGTTGCTAGAGCGGTGGACTGCAGTGATATATAATTTCAGTAATCCATAGGTCGCTGATTCAAATAAGGCCCGGAGGATTTTTTAGAAGAGTATTAAGCATTTACATGGGATTCCGGTTTATGACAATCGATTAAACTAAAAATTAAAAAAATAAACAATAGTTTAAAAAAACTAAATAACTAGCTTTATAAGAAAACCAAAATAAAAAATAATAATAGTTTTAAAAACTTAAGACAACACGCTTCAATAGAAAACCGAACTAAAAAATGAAAAATAATAATAGTTTAAAAAAACTTAAAACAACACGCTTGAATAGAAAACCGATCTAAAAAATGAAAAATAATGTTAATTTCCAACACGCTTGTGATAAAATTAAGGTGGTCAAAAAAAATTCTTTTTATGGTTTTACGTTTTCTTCTTAGATACTTTACTTTACCAATAACTCTTAATTATCAAATATATTAATTGATATAGAGCACCCCATTCTTTGATGGACATAAGATTTTTTTGTAGATAACTCTAGTTTTATTCTCGATGTGTTGGGAGATGATTTTTTGGTGACCACTTTAATTTTATCCCAAGCATGTTTGGAATTTAAAATTATTTTCATTTTTAGTTCTGTTTTTTAATAAAGCATTTTTTTTGTTTTGTTGTTGTTTTAGTTTTTAAAAACTATTGTTTATTACATGTAGTTTTCTCCATTCACCTACTGTTAATTAATGTCTCTTTGGTTGACACACTTCCTAAGAAGTTCTTTCTCAAATACTCGTAATATTTTCTCTTCCCTTTAAAATAAGAAATCATGTTTCGCATCCTTATAATTGGAAAAATAGTTGTTTTAATGTTTCCACTTTTACCATTTTTGAGAGAAGTTGGGATGCCAGAAGTTTCTAGAATGTATAATGTACAGTTTAGCCTGGTTAAATTTCTTTGTGTGCCTAATATCGATTTGTAATTATTTTTCTCGGGTATTTAAATTCTTCCAATATAGGCCTATATTAGATAGGGCTAATTTGAATTAATTTTATTTTACTCATCTGTAGTCTATCATTAAGGCTTCTCCTATGGTGCAAGTGGTCGTGGTCTCGATTTCGTGGTTGTACGAATAAGAACCGTATTATCATTTATCCATCTTTTGCCACGTAATTTTGAGAGATTATGTTTCGCGCCGCCCATGAACCTATGGGTTCAATAGTGCCAGTGAGTTTAGTTTAGTTAACTTTGAGATAAAAAGAAATGAAAAATTGTACATACTTTAACTAAAAGAAACTCATTGAATCCAGTCGTATTTACAAAAAATAAGAAAACATCCATCCATTGTAATTCTGCCCGAGGGCAGGTCTTTCACTGCAATCATAGCACTTTCATGCTATGCTTTTGCAGCTTTACTAGGGAATTGTAGGTGTTGGTAGCTTCCCGTTTGCTTTCCACACCGGTGAAGGATGATGATGATGGATGATAATGATAAGGGAATTGTAGGTGTGGTAGCTTCCCGTTGCTTTCCACACCGGTGAAGGACGACGATGATGATAATGATAAGGGTGATGATGATGGCCCACATTGATTTCGGGGACCGTTTTGAGCCTTAAAGTTTTCCTGACATTTGTCTTACAGGTGAGGGAAAACTCTGATAAAACCCTCGCCCGAGAAAATGCCCCGACCGGGGATCGAACCCCGGTTCGCTTGGTGACCAGGGAGCACCCTACCTGGGACCACAGCGGTGGACTGTAAGAAAACATATTATAAAATTAATTTAATTTGAAACCATTATATTATTTACGAAATTAACCTGAACAATTATGTAGTTTTTTTCTACGAAAAATCATCTTATTAAAAAAAAAATCATGATGATTGTATGACGTAAACGTTTTGTAAAAGAACAAGAACGATAACCGCTGATTTCAGAGGGAGAACGGGTAGAGGAAATGGCAATTTGTAAAAATCAGAACAAGTAATCTGTGCTAGGCCTATATAAAATCTTAGGGGGGGTTCTATGACTTTCATGTAATTCAAATAAGTAGGCATTCCGTTACTTAATAATTAATACTATACAAACACTACGTAATAAACGCATTTCGATATATTCCAATTCATTTGACATTGAAACTATTGACTGACTTGGTATATGGTTGGAAATAACAAAAATAGTTTTAGTTCAAAAGTTTCGAGATTATTCCTTACATATTCTTAATTTCCAAAATATAAACTTACACGTATCTGGGGATTCTATGCGAGATGCCCAATCTATATAAATTCGAATAAAATAACAAAAATCTAACAAATTAAGTTACAATTATATAACCAATTAGGTCTACTTCAGTAATAATCAGAGCAAATCGAAATGAATGGAACAAAAAAAAATGAAACAGTTCTGTGACTGTTGTATTGACCGCATTTTTACAAATAAAAATGATGGAATAATTCTTGAATTAATTAAAAACAATTTGTGTATCGCCGTAGATAATTTTACCAGCTGTTAATCCAAAATGACGGTATCGGCGATAGAAAAGGCAAATTGCGACTTTATTTATCAGCAGCAGAGCGAGGATTTTTATGAAAAGTCTTCTTACAAAGGGGCCGCCATTTGCCAAAAATCGTAGCAACGGCTCGTACATTTGGGGTTAGGGAATTAACCACGTAGAAGAGAAAAATACGCCGTTTAGATTGGCTGGCCTAGGGCTAGCTCAACTTGGATAGAACATTTACATAGAAGTCAAAAATTCCTGGGTTCAACCCCCAGTCTAGGCGTATATTTTTTCTTTTCAAATATATTTGTCCATCATTAAGATGTTTAAAAACGAGTAGTATGGACATTTAAAAGAAGCACTACTGTCTTTATAAGTAATATTTAAATTTCCAATAAAAAGTCTTCTTAAGAAAGGGGCCACCATTTGCAAAAATCGTTAGCCACGGCACGTAGCATTGGGGTTAGGGAATTAACTATGTAGAAGAGAAAAATACGCCGTTTAGATTGGGGGCATATGTAGCTCACTTGGATAGAGCATTGACATAGAAAGTCAAAAAGTCCTTGGTTCAAACCCAGTCTAGGCGTATATTTTTCTTTTCAAATATAATTGGACCATCATTAAGATGAAAATTTAATGTTTTAAACTGTTTAGTCACAGATCACACTGAAGACAAAGTATCGTTACATTTTATGATATGTAGAATCATATATGACCTACATATTTTTTTCGTATATTCATAATATTTTGGCGAAATGTTCATATTTTAGTAAAAACTTAATATTCCTTCATATTTTTCAACTTTCAATTTTATTAAATAAAATTTCTAATAATTGGGTTAAAAATATTTTTGAAGTGTTTTGTAGTTTTTGAAATTATTTGACAATGCAATGATGGTAGGTAGACAGGCACAAAATTCCTCAGTATCCCATGACAGAACAAGATAAATAGTTTTGATTAAAGAAAATAATTGAATAAGGAGGCCATGGGATGACCAAGTGAAGGCTTTTGTCCGAAAACTATAGAACAAGAACGCCTGCAAATTTGACCATGTTACACCGTCCCTGGAACAATTATCGTGGCTTCGTCTAGGATCGTAGAACTGTCCATTCACCCATCCCTTCTCTATAAAATCCCTTCACACATCATCGCCTAATTATTTATCACACCGCCTTCATCAGACTATCCGACACACATTAATCTTGACACTCCGATCCCATCAGCACATTGTCCTTTATATCCCTCCTCATCACACTCTATATTATTCATTATCCTTTACGGTCTCACTTGCCAAAAAACATGGAATTCCCTTCCGCCCTATGTCAGAGACTGTCCAAAACTATAACGTCCTTCAAACACAAATTAAAGAATTATTTAATAACAAACTAACTTATACACCTCACTGATAGTATTCTTTTAACAATTAATAAATTTAATTATCTATGAAAATAATATTAAGATTAACAAATATTTTCTTTTGTTTTGTTTTAAATATTGTACAAACGTAAAATTAGTTTTCTATATCTCATTTTTCTTTGTTTTATATATACATTACACAGGGACAATTTAATATGTCTTGATTGTATACATTTTATTATTAGTTTTAGTCTTAATTTTCAACTAACATTAACTAGTTGCCATTATAGATCGTAATATAATAGATATTATGTTTTTGATTCAAATTATTATTTAGTATTTAATATTAGAGTTCATGTGATTGTTATATTCTGATGTAATATATGTTTGCCCTGGTGAGTGGAAGAGAAGGCCACATGGCTTTAACTCCACCAAGCTAAATAAATCTAAAAAAAAAAAAGAACAGGGATTTCCTAATCTGAGACAAGAACATGAATAAATAGAACAACAATATTAGAATAATAACGACGTATTCTATCTATCAGGTAGCAACCACATTTCTTTTCTGCTGGGGGGCCGTTTCACTTAGGAAAGAACAAAGCTCGCGCAGGTAAACGTAGGGTCTTGGGGAAACGAACCCTATCAGCAGGCTTGTCCGTTTCTGCCAAAATCATGGTTACTAGTCATAATGAAAATATTAACCATCATCATCATCATCCATGCAAGTGTTAGGCCGTGTGGCCTGTTACGGTCTTCAAAGAGAAATTTTCCATCCAGCTGCTTTTTTGAGACGTCCCAGAGATCTTTTGCCTTGGGGGCAAGTAGCGAAGTATGGGCTTTTGAATTCTATGAGACGGCAATTCGTTGTGAAGATGGGCTTTCCAGTTGTTCTGGTTAGTTTTATATATGGTGAAGAATGGGTTCTACATCCAACTCTTCCATTAATTTCCTCATTTCTTTTATGGTCCCACTTTGTGTAACCTGCTGTACGGCGCATAAATGGCAACTTATTTGCTGTTATTCTGCTTTCATCTCTTCTTCGTATTGTCCATGACTTCGCTACCATATCTTAATACTGGTCTTGGCGAGAACCTTATAAAGCCGCGTAATCTTGTGTTCTTCTGTACTAAGATGGTTTCATTATACTGTTAATTATCCTAGTTGTTTTTGTAAAATTTGTGATTTTCTTTTATATATCTGCTTCATCTTGAAATGTTAAATTATAACCCAAAAAATTAAATTCGTTTACTCGTTCTAAAATTTCATCATCCAAAACAATTTGGGTATTTCCCACAAATGGGAATTAGTTTTCTTTGTATTTATTTCCATATTGTACCTTTTTGCAATTATATTAAAATGGTTGTATAGAATACTGTAAATCTGTTCTCTGTTGGAGCTATTAATACCAAATCATCTGAAAAAAGCAAAGAGTATATTTTATGGTTTCTATTAATTTGGATAGAACAGCGTGTCTTCATATGTCGCCAATCTTGGAGTATTCTATCCATGTATATGATAATGAGCAAAGGCGAGTGGCCACATCCTTGTCTTGACGCCCCTATTAATTTCAGGTCAATTCTGTTTGTGTGTTATCGATTCGAAACTGAAATCAAATTTGTTTTATAGATATTGTAAAAATTTAAAATATGCTGTTGTGGTAGATTGTTGTCAGCTAAAATTTCCAACAGTTTATTCCTATTGATTTTGTCGAAGGCTTTTTTGAAGTTCACAAAAGCTAAATGTGTTTCTACATTCAACTCCCTGTGTTTTTCTGTTAATAATTTCATGAAGAAAGTAACCATCACAGCAGGATCGACCTTTACGAAAGCCATTCTGTTCTGAGGAGGCGATGTTAAGATGTTTGTATAATTTGTTCTTAATTATATTGGCGTAAAGTTTGTATTCAGGTATTTAGTAAGCTGATTGCCTTTGGTATATTTTCACAGTTTTTATTGTCTCCTTTCTTAAATATTGGTATTACAATAGATTCTTGTCCAACTTACAGGAATGGTGTTTAAATTTGAAGCCCGATAACTAGAGTAACTTTATGTTTGAATCGTTAAGATTTAAGTTAATTTAACGTTATTAAACCGTTTTGCTTGGAATTGAAACCTTTTGCTACGCATTTCCACTGTACGTATATTTAAAAGTCAGTGGTTCGCACTAACTCCAGATCGCTGTGGGAAGAGGTTTGCGAGTCGTAAAAGGTTGGGAACTGCTGGCTTTAGACTATGTTGAAATGGGTCTGGCAAGAAATGTAATATCGCGTAGACATCAGCCATGTCATAAATCGAACCCATATTGATCCATGGAAATTTGGAGAGTATCTTTTCATGCTAAAGTTTTATTCGTAAATTAATTTCAATTCAGTAGTCAGAGAACGTTTCCTTTTTGTTTCATTAATTGTTAATTGGCCTGTATATTTGTGTGAATTTAATCTCCCACTGTACATACAATTTATAGATTATGAAAAGTGGAGCGTGTTGTTTCTGTGGGGTTTTGTATTGCCCCACGTTGTTGGTTGCCACTTTGGAGCACCGCAATGTAGCACCCCTTTGGAGGGCCCCTATGAAGCGTGATAGTCTGCTTCAGGGTTCACTCCTTCCTTGCTAAGGATGAGGGATCCCTACTGCTGGACAGTTTGGATTAATATGGTGCCACCGGACTAAGGCTCTCTCCGGTGGTTCTTATTATCGGAGAGCAAAAGGTTCTTATCTCAGGTGTAACGGAGGATTATTTGACAGGAGAGCGATACCAGGAAAATGTGAACAGTTCTACATTAATGCACACTTTTACACAGAAGAGTAGGCACACGTCTTTATTATTCAATAACACTTTCCGTACTATTTTTATTGATGCGCCGGCGGAGATATTTGCTGAGTACGCCAATTTATATGGAGTAGATTTATGTTTCTACCGAGATATGTCACCGCGGTTGTCCGGTAATACTAATCTTTACACTTAACAGCACTCGGAGACCACATGCCTCCTTGACTCCCCCGCGGATTCTGACATAATAATCTTTTTTCAAAATTGTTGGCCTGCCTACAGCAAAGTTCTTCTGCTCCGGCTTACAATTTATTTTAATATGCCCTCTGATTGGGCAGTACCCTGGTAGGGCGTATCTTCGTTACTGTAACAACTTATCAATAAATAGGATTTTAATTGCAGAGGCGTTTGCCAAATTTTACTATGGCTCATGCCTAAAGGGATTTTTTAACTCTATTTGCCCATTGGCTGGAGGTCTTTTCTGGGCTGCAATAGATGGCCTACTTTCCTCCTTCCTTTGTCTTCTGGGCTTCCCACGCAGCTTGATTTTGGGTAAAATATATTTTGTTTCCTTTACATTAGCAAAATTTCAAAAGGCCGGATATCGGCCAATAAAAAGATGTCCCAGTCCTAATTGCTTTTTTTTTGGGAAGAGAAAATAACAACTTGTTTTTTCTCTTACTTCACTTTTATAAGGGTCTTCCCGTCTTGGGGTGTTTTCGTTAAGCAGTAGCCTGACACTACAAAAACAAGTTACCCAAAAGGAAGTCATACTCTATTGTCCTTCATAAAAGTACAGAAACGAGCATACCTGCTCGCTCATAAATATATCACGTTGACGGACAGTCTACTTAGGAGAACTATGAAAATATGAGGAAAAAATATATTTATCTTAAGGTCCTTTATATAAGTTACTTGCGGCAAAATGGGATTTACTGCCATAAATATCGTTAAAGTGGCGACATGTTTAATGGCTTTGCCAAAATCTATCTGCCCATGTCTGACTGTCGACCTGAGAAATAAAGCGAAGTCACTATTTAATATTAGATTCCCTTAAATATCATACATTGATATTCATTCATAAGAATTTATATCATATCTATTATAGTTTAAATTTATAAAATTCAAATCATTACGGCTGGGGGATCTAAATCTTGCTTCAAATGCTCCTTTAGTGCTAGAGAACAATTGGGATTTAGCCTAATAATTCTCTCTACACTAAAAACTCTTGTTCGAAATGTATGTAGCAATTCTGATGGGTTTGATTAAATACGTTGGCTGGAGTTCATTACCCTCTTTGTTTACCAACATTGCAAGGGCTATACCTGCTTATAAGTACACCCTCTGTGGACCATCTGCCAAGTAAAGATTGCAACAAAAGATATACACAAAGAACTTTACAACAACAAAAACATTTTTATGACATAAATATTTCTGTCCTTATGACCTACATAACATCATTCATTCAAATTTTCTTCGTCCTTACAACTTCGTGTATACCGCACTGGCTCGTGTACGAGCCACTAATTACGCCCTGCCTGACTGATACTGCGTATTATCACTGAACCATGGTTGATCACTTATGGACCAATATTTATGCCTTAGCAATGGACCATTGCTTTTAATAAAACTGATCACGACACTTGTCACACGTGTTTTTTCTTGAAGTTAATTAAAATTAAATGCTTTTTTATCTAGTTGTTTACATTTATATGGTAGATGGGAAATTTTGGTGCTACGAAACCCAATTATCTTTAACTTAATGTAAATTACCCATTTCCGATAATCTTTAAAATTTCAATTAAAAAAGATCATTAAATACAAATTATCTATGTGGATATGTGTCTATATCAATTTCATAATAAGACATTATTCCAAATTCATCTTTATGATTATTAAAATCAGGTTATTTATAAAATCTGGTATGAGATTTATATAGATCTAGATATATAATTCAGTTATTTTATAATTCGGAGAAATATATATAGTTCCGTATTTCCTCGACCCTAGAGAGGTTTTTCTAAAAATAATAGGCAGCTCAAATTGCCGCCTCCATTAGTACATAAATAAATAATTGAGAATAATATTCATTTTCTATTTGAAATGACTACGCGTTCCAAGATTGTTAACATTATAAATTTTTCGTAGGCGTTTCCCTACTGGTGTAAGCTTTTGTAAGGTGTATTTCCTATATACGAATAATAAATGATTATAGTAAATTACAATATTGTACTTCTTAACATTTATTAAACATTAGTCGCATAATCAGCCCATTTAATATGCCCAGCATAATGGCTGTATCATTAATAAGTCAAACGACGTTATTTTAAGCGTGCAAAAAATCTTCCATTCGGATACGATTCTCATAGCACCCCGGTCACATTCGCTTCCATCGCGCCATGACTTCAAATATTCAATTCTCATTAATCTAATTGAGGAATCATTTATCTCGACTAACAGATAATATAGGGGTCACCTTGCCCTCACATATTATCTCAAAAAAATTAATGTGTTATACCAAACAAACTGAGTGCCGCTACGGCCAAAGTCTACAAATCAAATTCTGCATATAAAGCAGTAAATAAATTCCTTCACGATTAAAGATTAATTCGGTCACTTGGCCCTTCAATCATGGGTGGTTTTGGCAATTACGCTTACAACATCTCCTCATTAGATTCTATGCCTATAATGTCGGCTGCTGTTCTTTATAAAAGCATAATAATCATAATCTTATTCGATTAAGATTGTTGTAACAAGGATTCTTAAATTACT
>JASPKZ010009775.1:0-69406 GCA_030220185.1 Diploptera punctata
TGGGTCATTGGTACTAAGCCTCCCTACCACGTCAAGGTGATAATCCACAGGGAGGCCCAGAAATTTCAAAATTCATTAATTTTTCTTTTTTTTTTTTTTGAATGTGTGTTTACCCCCAAACTGCGAGCTCTGTTGGTTTTTCTATCTCCTTTATTAAGTTCCTTATTAATGAAATAGAAAACCAAAAGAGCTCACATTTTGGGAAAAAAATCCACATTAAAAAAAAACAGAAAGAAAAATTAATGAATTTTGAAATTCCTGGGGAAGTTGAATTGATTCAATGGTCCACCAACAGATGGAGTAAGAATCAATACTCCTGGATAACAGAACATTGGTCTTGAAATTCATCATCATCATCTTCATGGTAGGCCGTCAGCCTGTTCCGCTCTCAGAATTCATCTTCCCATTGTCTTCTAGGACGTCCCACATCTCTATAGCCTTGAGGTTGGTACAACAGTGCTTGTTTTGTTAGCCTAGAAGAGTCCATTCTTAAAATATGTTTATGCCATTTTTGTTTATAGTTTTGTATTTTTTCATTTAGATTAAAATTTTTTAGTTCTTGCCTAATTGTTTCACTAGGAATGTGGTCTCTTAGAGTATATCCTGCAACGTATCTCAGGAACTTCATCTCTGATGTTTCTAGTATGGTCTTCAAATTACTGATGATGAAACTGCCAAGGTTTTGAAACCAGTCTTTAGAAGACCACTGATTTAATAACTTACATTCTATATATCACTCATTTGCTGCAACAACGTCATAACTCAAAAAACATAGTTTCTCAGGAGAAGCATTTAAAGGTTTGAAATCCATATACCTTTGCCTGTATTTGTCATAAATATCAAATTACTATACCAACTCATTGTATACAATAGCTTATGTCGTTCTTCTTAAATACAGAACTCAGTTTTATCTTTCATGTAGTACCAATAACTCAAAATCGATAATTTTTTAGTTATGACGTTGTTGCAGCAAATGAGCAATATGTCAGTATGAGGCGGAACGCTGACCACGGACCACTCAAAATGACATCTATATGAAAACAAGTGTAACTAAAATAGTATGGTTCAAATTCTTCCCTGTAGGGGGAGAGTGCCTAAATCTCTGTAAAGGGAAAACATGGGCTTTCAATACAATACAATACAATACATTCTATATTCATTAGGTGACTTTGTTTCATTTTTAAATCAAATACTAAAGTAAACACAAGACAGAAACTGAACTAAAGAATATATATTTCAGAGCTTGGTGAAAAATAGTGTTTCCGATGCATAAATCACTCCTCCTTGTTTATATACTCAAGACATTTTAATGTCCCTGACTGAACTTTTAAATATTATATATGGGTAATCGGAATGATGCTACCTCCAGCTGTTGAGGGCAGTAAATTTTGCTAAGAGACCTTTTTTGAAAAAATCAGCTATAGCAGCACATAGTTTATTAGAGAATCATAGAATTGAAAAAGAAGCAAAACTTTTGAAACATCTATCTAAAGCATTGGATTTAACAATTTGGGAAAAGATATATATTAAAAAAAGCGTATTAGAACTATGAACTTCGAGATTCTGGACAAACCAAGCTTGATTACAAAGTTCTTCAAAAAATGCAACAGATGGCAGTTTAGAAAATTACTCCTTCAAAAGAACACCAGATGGCAGTTTGAATGATTACCGGCAAAAGAAAAAATTGACAGTCGTGAAAACAACTGACGATTGTGACGATGGTCACCGATACTGCAGTGCTGTGTTTAAAAAACGTAGAAGTATGAGGTAAGAAGAATTCACGATTCATTTTGTTCTTAAGAAGAAAGCATCCATCTTGAAAATGCTGCAGTAACAATAGACTGATGAACATTCATAAAAACAATCCTGGAATCGCTCACACAAATGAACAAAAAAGACCAGCTGGAGGGAGCATTATTCGTAGCACCCATTAATGCTGTGTCTGATACACTGTTAATATATAATAAGTGTTAAGTACTTTATACTCATTAAGAGTAAACAAAATAAATTAAAATTATAGTTAGTACATGTTGCTCCACTTCACACTTCACTGTAAACAAGCATGTCACATGTCCCACAACTGCTTTGCAAAATAACATTACAAAGTTTAGAATTAAAGCGAGCCCTGTAAAGCAGGTAGTTGAATAAATTATATTCTCTTCTGTTAGCTTGAATATTCATGTAAAGCCATAATTCAGTCATACACGTCTTTAAGTTTGATGTATAGACAACATGAAAATATCATTCCAAATATTTGTAACACGCAGATGCCAAGTCCGACGGCACTTAGGATGATCAAATGCTGCCGGATTTCATCTGCCAAGCGATGTCGACAGCCCTGGACAAAATAAAACATTACAGTAAAAATAAACAAATATTTAATTAAATAAAACTTAAAGTTTTATGTGATTTTCATATTTATTAAAATATAAATTAGTTTACAGCAGTTTCGGTACTTTGTACCTTCTTCAGACATGTTAACAAATTATGAATTGTGTTCCAACTGATCTAAGCAACAATACAACAATAATTTATTTAAGTTTTTTTAAATTAACAAAGGTGATTCATTCAAATCAAGTTGAGAATTTAACAGTTTATTACTACTTTTCAATTTATTTATTTCTACAGCCTCCAAAAGGTCCAACTTCTTACTCTTATCACAAACATGTAAAATTTCAAAATTTGAATCGAAACAATGATTAAATTGGAATAGGTGGTTAGCATATATAACAGAAATTTAGAATATTCAAAATATGTTAAATTTAAATAAATTATTGTTGTATTCTTGCATATACTCACAATTTGGGAAAAAATTTACATATACAAGAATAAAAACATAACTATGAATTTTGAAATACCCGGTGATAAGGAGAGGGGATTGATTTGGAAGTTCATTGGTCAGCCATCAGATGGCACAGAGGTCAGTCTGCAGGAGAGGAGACCATTGGACGTCAGTTGTGAACATGATACAGCATTGAGAATGTCACAAATGCAGTGAAGAAATCCGGGTCTGCGAGGGAGTTAAGAAGTATGAGGTGAGTCAAGAAACAACTCAACAAAATTAAAATAAACCTCATAGTGTTATTTTTCATACCTACATAACTTAATTAACCCATCCACCTCTCATTTAAAGTCGAGCTCTGCTACCCCAGAAATCTGATTTAAATCCCAAGTCCTACTGCCTGGCATTTAAATGTTACGCAGCAACTTAATATTGCCTCCAGTAAGTAAAAATGGATGTAAAAACCACTAAACTGATATACAACAGGGTTATTCTCAGATTTCACCCACTTCCAATCACTTGGCGTGATATCAGGTGGCGGGACAATAAGTTCATTATCACTCTCACCGCTCTCTTCTTCAGCAGAAGTTGCTTCCGAATCACTTATAGATTCATCAATACTTCTCTCATCACTAAATATATCAGAAACTTCTGAATCACTGCCTAATTCACACTCTAATAATTTCCTAATTCCATCACTGTCAATACCCTTAACTTTACTTGGTGCCATTTTTCTTACTACTGACACATTTTTTTTTCTGAGGGTAAAACTCGTTCCGGAAATTTCTAAATGGCATGGAGGGGATGAAATAGCATTCTTGTGAATGTGTAGAAGAAGAAAAAGTGTATGTAACAGATATCTATGAGCAGCAAAATAAATTTAAAATGCGTTTTTTCGATCTCTGCACTGCGCGACCACAGGTCGTCATACGATTTTAGTGCTTAAGAACGTCATGCGACCTCAGCTCGTCATCCGATTTAAATGGGTTAAGTGTGGTACATACTGTATAATGAACATTGCTGGGATGATCGCTCTTGCCACACCAGGGTGTGATGGTCTTGCAGCATGAATCTGGTACTTTGAGGCCATTGTTGAGATTCTGTTTCCGCCAGCGACTGTATTGCCAGTCTTCAAATAAGTTTGCTCCACAACAATTGTACTGCAACAACATACAAAATTATATTCTTATAATTCTTTGTCACAATGTCATGTTACAAAAAATCAGAATAGAGCTTGTACCGAAATGGACATTTCGATACAGGAATTACGTCTTACTGCGCAAACTATACGTCATTGCGTCTCCATCTCGAGTGTCATCTTTATGAACAGTGCCAAATGATTTCCTATCTATCCCTTCCCTTTCCTAGTGCGCACCCTGTGCTATCGCACACTCCCCCCCTCTCCCTGTGAACTCTCATAAATAGCTGTGTTTTGTAACATCGAATCATCATCTACTTAGTTACGATTGGAGTCTGGTCAGAGCAGCTCAGGAGAGCTGGTTTAGTTTGTTTAGTCCAGTAAGCCAGGGTGGGGACGCTAGGTCTAACCCGAGGCTGGATTAGAGTGAATGATAATGTATGTATGTATATTGATTTATATCATATTTTCTTTTTGTATAGATGATCTATTATGATTTCTTTTCTTTGTAAATCAAATATTTATTTATTTATCTTTATATTATATCTGACTACATTTAGACTCGCATTAAAAGCTTTAGTTGTGTTTTTTACTTATTCTATGCCTATTCTTTCAGTAGTTAGCATAAGTCAGATATCAAAGTCAAATTCCAAAAGCTTGCTCAAGCGTGTGTTAGTTCCTTTATCCCAAAGCTTCCACGATTGTATTTTATAAGTCAGTAAGCATTACATATTGGGAGAATTTAGTAAAGAAAGTTGAATTCCTCTTTGCCTCTATGGGCCCGGGCAAAGATGTCACAATTTGAACAATCTATGCTTCCCAATCAAAATAGTTATCAACAATAACGGTTTGATCCAGCACCTATACGGTGCAATTTCTGGTAGCACTGAGCGTTGAGCGTGGTTTTGCAAGCTTGCAAAAGAGAAAAGAGGTAAAATAAATATTAAATTAAATATAGAATGATTATGAAATGAATTACAAGTGACACAGTCAAAGTAACAGATAATAAAGACATTCCAGATAATGCAAATGAAAATAATAATAATTTATAATACTAAAAATAATGTACAGATAGAACCTACTGGTTCTAAACTTGAAAAATGGGAATTAAGTTAGATGCAGCAGGCCCCATTCGGGGCTGTTTTTCTGGGTGAGGTTTTTATCGGGGTTTTTCCTCACCTTAAAGACAAATGTCAGGAAAACATTAAGGCCCAAACGGTCCCTGAAATCATATGGCCATCATCATTAACATCATTATCCTTCACCAGTGTGGAAAGCAACAGGAAGCTACCACACCTACAATTCCCTAGTAAAGCTGTAAGCATAGTGCTATGATTGCAGTGAAGGACCTGCCTTTCTGGCAGAATTACTATGGATGGATAGATTATTTTAGAGCCTCATGGTCTAATGGTCAGCATTTCTGACTACAGTTCATGAGGTCCCGGGTTCGATCCCCAGTCAAACCATTGGAATTTTTTCTTAAAGGGAATTATTCTGTGGTTGCTCATGGTCTGGTATTTAGGTTAAATACTCTCCTGGTGCTTCATTATCATTTATCATCCTTCATCGGGGTAACATAACTCTATCTTCCAGGTCCCCCAACCTAAAAAATTGATTACAATTCCACCAATGCCATGGAAGAAACCACATATGTCATAAAAGACAATCTGGTGGTATTAGACAAAAAAAAATTAATTTTCACAAATGTGTGTTGTATTGCATCACTACAAAAAATACTATAATTATAATCTATCTCTATCTATCTTCGGGTTTTTACAGCTGCTGCTGTCTTCCCGTGACAAATCTCCAAAGCCTACGATCTTGGGCATCTTCAATGCTTAGCCCTCTTGCTTGCATTACTGTCTTCATGTTTTCCTTCCATGATAACTTTGGTCTCCCTCTTTTCTTCTTTCTGGTCGGATGCCATTGATATAGTTGCTTCGGTCATCGCTCATCTTCCTTCTTAAAACATGTCCAAACCACTTTAATTCCTTTTCCTCAATTCTTTCAATTACGCTTTCTTCTGCTTCCATTATGTTTCTAATTTCCTTATTTGTGACATGTTCTAATTTTGACTTTCTGGCACTTCCTTGCATAAATAATCCATTTCTAGAGCTATTAGTCTGTTCTTGTAGTACTTATTGATTGTCCATACCTCACTTCCATACATTGCAACAGATTCCACCAATGTTTTGCCAATATATTTTTTTGTCTCTTTCCAAATATGCTTATCCCACCATATGGAATTTAACGATGATATTATTTTGCTACTCAATTCAATTCTATGTTTTATGTTCTCTTTGCCTATACCTTCAATGTTATCCATAATTATTCCCAAATATTTAGATTGTTTCACTTGCTTTATTTGGATTCCTTCTTCCAATATTAAATTTTCTTTTTCATTGCTATTTATTACCAAATATTCTGTTTTTTTGTAAACTTACTGTGAGACCCCATGATTCATATGTGTTTTTCAACCTTTTTATCATGAATTCCATATCAAATTTGTCTTGTGCTAAAACCAGTTGATCATCAGAAAATTGTAATGTCAGCAAAATTCTGTTGCCTATTGGGATACCCATACCTTTTTAATTATCTTCTTCTCTTCTTCTTCCTTCCAAGTATTAGGCCAAGGCCTGTTACGATCCTATAGAAAATTTTCCCTCCAGAACCGGGAAATTCTCATATAAGACTTGAAAGCATAATAATAGTCCCTTCGATTGGTTGCTGGCCAAAGGAAGGCAAGACCAGTGATGGGGCTGCCATCATATAGCCTCTGGTCAGGCTTTTCTGGAGAAGAAATGGAAAAAAGGAAAGACTCCCTAGCCCTCAGATGCCCTAATAGCGTCGGGGTCGAAAAACAAGAGTTAACCAAGAGAGGTTAGATAGTAAAGTTAAAAGAGTGCAAAACACAAGTAAGTGGAAGAAATGTTTTTGCTCAGCTTGGGCACCTTGTGGTCGCCATCCACATATCCCCTAGATGAGGACCCCTGAGGTACTTTTTAATTATAAAAATAATAATAATAATAATAACTCACTCATTGGCACTATCAACCTCTGGAGGTTTATAGCCGCAGGGACATAGGATCTCCGTAAATTCCCTGTATAGTTTACCTCCATTAAATCGTGGTTAATATTATTCTCCCACCTCATTCTTGTCCAATCTACTTGGCGCTTTTCCGTTGGTTTTTCTACAAGGAATTTTTATGCCCCTCTTTCATTCCCCATTTGAGCCCTATGTCCTGCCCAACGAAGTCTGCGATATGTCTGATCACCTTCTTCTAGCCATCTATATCCAAAGGAGATTTATCTAACCCATGCTAATGTTTCCAGTGCCCCACTACTATATAAGGTCTTAACATTCCATATTCCTAGGATCATGTCCGTTGTTGAAGCCTTTGTGATGGATTCCCTAATGTAGTTCCTGCCCAGAGACCTGAATGGGGGACTATTTTAGCTCTGGAAAATTTTACTGCAGTGAAACCTATGCCCATATTTCTTGGCTGTTGTATTTTACAGCGAAAGATTGCCACTCTTTTGACCAAGATACTTTTTCCATCTGATTTATCACCTTTAACCTTCTGGCATGGGTAACTCTTTTGCAGCAATGATACTGCCGGCATATATCTAGGGGTTATTTAAACACACAAGCCACTCCACCAAAATAAGTTAAAGATACAATCGATGGAAACAACAACAACAATAATAACAATAAATAATAATAATTGTTTAACTTTTACAGGAATTAATCACTATGAGGTTTAATTTATGGTAAAATCAAATGTTTCCTACCTCTCCTCATATAAATCTTCTAAGTAGATCGCGATTTCGAGACCACAACGGTCTCATCTTCAGTACTATTTTGGCAACTGATGTTATGTGATCGGAAGAAACTCTTCTTTTTCTCTCTGTTTGTGGATGAACCTCTGGATCAGGTCAGAATTTGCGGGAATTTCGAAGTTCATAAGTTTTTCTTTGTTTTTCTGAACGTGGATTTTTTCCCAAACTGTGAGTTCCTTTTGTTTATCTATTTGTTTAATTAGACTGGCTTCTGATTAAATTAAATGTTTTTCGGACCAAGCATGAGCAGCTACTGCTGACTTTTCCACTTCTCCATTTTTGACGTTTGTAAAATGTTCTTTCATCCTTGTTTCGATTTTCTTTTTTGTTTTTCCAATATAAATTTTGTCACAATCCCTGCATTTGATCTGATAATGTATGAGGAGAAATAGGAAACATTTGATTTTACCATAAATAATAATAATAATAATAATAATAATAATAATAATAATTACCTCTGTCTGCATAAGGTCGATGGCATTTGTCTTCCGTTGATCAATTTTATAACTTTCGATGAAAGTATTGTTGAGATTGAGACGTAGCTCCTCCTCCACATGTGGCTCATACAGAAATGCCATCACCCCCACCATGGCCTCCAGCAGGAAAATCAGCAACAATGCAAACGTATACTGAAATATAAGAAGTCAGTAGTTTTTTAATTCTCTGTTCAGGCATAATATATTATCATAAACACAAGTAAATACTTCATTGACAGAGATCAGATATTCATCATAAGTAATGCCATGAGTGATTTCCAATTTATCTAGATAATTTGGAAATCAAGAGTGGCATTTGTTAGGACTATTTAACAAATAAAATTAAGCTCTTTACTAAAAAATAATTATTTGAATATAGTTTCCAGTGTTTTAAAATATTTACATAGTTAATGTAAACGGCGATGTTTGAAAACAAATTAGAAATGTGAGGTTATGTATATTCACTGCAACTCGATCATATTATTTATTGCCAAATAGGATCGCAATATTGTAAGAATGCACTCTAGTGGAGAAATAATGAAACACATCAAACTATTCTAATCAACATTATAGGTTAATCATTTATATTTTGAATAAACAACTCAGTAAAATCACTGAATCTATTCATTATTTGCTATATTCAATGTATTTGTTGGAGAAAAAATAATGGTCTAACATGTTCAGAATATCAAAAAAGGAGGAGCTTTCTTTATCACAAAATCAGGAGATGATAAAGAGAAATTGATAAAAAGTGAGGTGAAATACAACTGTGATTGGTGTAAAACAGAATTCATTGAAACGTGATTGGTCATTGACTAGCGTTTGCGACATGAGTTAAAGAGTCAGGTTAATGTCAGCATACATTTTAAGTATTTAATTGTCGTTCATCGTCAATAATGTTATACGATTGACTTGATTGGGATCATAAAGACTTGTTCATTAAGTTCTGTCGTTTGAGCGAATTCCGATAGAATGAAGCTATTGAGGTTGTTCTTATAAAAATATTTTTGAAAAATGTTTACAGATCTTCACCGATCCTATCTAGTATATCTAGTAGACACTGAAAATGACCATTACCATAATTATATATATATACGTCCATCACTGTGGTCTCGAGGTAGCGTGCTGCCTTGTCACACAGCAGGCCCGGGTTCGATCTCCGGTCGGGGCAGTTTTTCTGGGTGAGGTTTTTATCAGGGGTTTTCCTCACCTGTAAGACAAATGTCAGGAAAACTTTAAGGACCAAACAGTCCCCGAAATCATATGGCCATCATCTTTATCATTATTATCATACTTCAACGGTGTAGAAAGCAACGGGAAGCTACCACACCTACAATTCCCTAGTAAAGCTGCAAGCATTGCATGAAAATGCTAAGATTGCAGTGAAGGACCTGCCTTCGGACAGAATTACTATATATATATATATATATAGGGCACACCATAGCATAGTAGTTAAGGCACTACTACAAGCCAGAAGGTCGAGGGTTCGAGTCCCGGTGGAGTCAGGATTTTTAAACTGACCCAAACCTTCTGGCGGCACTATGGCCCTGGGGTCGACTCAGCCTCTAACGGAAATGAGTACCAGATACTTGTTCTGGGGGTAAAGACGGCCGTGACGGTGTGACACAGGGCTGACAACCCGGTTGACATCAAGCGTCGATTGTCCAGAAAAGTGGGTGACTTAACCTCCTACTACCCCAAGGGCCTCACGAGGCCTGTAGTGGGATCACTTTACCTTAAACGTTAATAAGATAAAAAATTAAAATATATCCTGTTTTCAGATGCCGTCGTCCTCAACTGTGTTAAAATAATGTGTTTAAAATGTTATCTGGAGGTATTTCGGAAGTTAACTTCCATCATCAGCAGGATGAGTATGTGCTACTAGTTAACGTTGTTTAAGACGTTGTAGACTTGATGGTCTTGATGTGTCGTTAGTAGCAACTGACTCATTCTGCTGATGATGGAAGTTAACTTCCGAAAGGTATTCAAATAATATTTTAAATACATTATTTTAACACAGTTGAGGACTACAGCACCTGCCAACATGTACATATTTTAATTTTTATCTTATGACTATTCATCTCAACGGAATTTGATATGAATTTTATTAGAATTGAACGTAAAAACGCATATAAACAAAAATAAAAATCCTACATTAAAAAGTCGTGAACCCCGGTTTAAGAACCGGTGACTTAATGATAGTTTCATAATGCATTAACCTAATTCTGAGAAGGGGCGGGGCAGATCTCATCCGCTGACATCATCACCTGACTTCTGTTACTGACACGCCATCTCCACAAATTAACTACAATAATATACAATATTCAATTATTATGCAATCTCCATCCTTTTTCAATTAATGGCATCTTCTTTTTGAAAAAAATACCGGTACTTATTTAATTTTTTGCTACCATGATCAACTCGGTCTTCCCTAAATACCTATTCCGACTGGTGTCTATTTAAATATTTGGGAATTCTATGTCACCTACATAAATTCAAATAAAAAAACAAAAAAAAACACAGTTTATTGTTGCAGGAATCAAGAACTATGATGATGATGATGATGATGATGATAATAATAATAATAATAATAATAATAATAATAATAATAATAATAATAATAATAATAGGCCTAATAATTATCAATAGCAATCTAACAAGAGGTTGTGATTTTGTCTAATGAAAAACTACCTCGCGTTGGATTTGGAGTGACTATATACTCACTGGCACTATCAAACCCGTAGGTTCATGGCCGCACGGACATAAGCTCTCCATACATCCCTATCCTGAGCTAATGCTTTCCAATCATTCCCTGTATAATCTACTTCCCTCAAATCATAGTTAATGTTGTTCTCCCACCTCCTTCTTGGTCTACCAACTGGGCGTTTTCCTTCTGGCTTTCCTACAAGAAGTTTCCATGCACGTCTTTCATTCCCCATACGCGCAACATGTCCTGCCCATCGCAGTCTACGGGACTTAACTGTTCTTATTATATCTGGCTTCCTATAAAGACCATGTAGTTCATTGTTATGAAGTCTTCTCCATTCACGTGTCTTTTCATCTCTCTTTGGTCCAAAAATTTTCCTAAGAACTTTATTCTCAAATACTCGTAATCTCCTTTCCTCCCTTAAAGTAAGAGTCCATGTTTCGGACCCATATAATATAACTGGTAGAATAATAGTTTTATATATTTTCAGCTTAACGTTTTTTGAAAGGAGTTGGGACATCAAGAGTCTCTGCAATGCATAATAGCACGCATTTCCAGAATTGAGCCTATGTTTAATTTCTTTGTGCATCTCATTCCTATTTGTGATTATTGTTCCTAGGTATTTGAATTCAGCCAATTCCTCAAAATTTCCCTCATTTGTCATTAGCTGTCCATTTCCATTATATAATGTATTTCTACGTGACTATTTACCGAATAATACATCAGAAGCTAAAAAAAAGGCCTAATTATAATGGATAATATTTACCAAATGTGAGGTTATGTTTTCCGGTCCTACTTCCGGGCGGTTTCTAAGCCGGCTGGATAGTTATAAATAACATATATTTACTGTTATATCACTTTGGGCTTGGGAAAAATCAATAACAGACGATTGTATGAAAAATAACTTAATAACATTTAATAAATTTTTTAGAGCAACAGAACTATACTTTTTTTCGTAATTTTTTAAGTTGTTTTCTTTTGTCTGTACCATGTCGATCGTACATTGTTGAATCGATATTCTTGTCAAAGAAGTTAATTTGCGGAGATATCTCCCATTACGAACGGGGAGGGGCACGATTATCAACAGAAAGAGGCACGGTTATCGGTCTATGAGTTAAATAGTCAATTTAACATAACTAGAGACAAAATATGCGCTTGAGCCGGGATTTGAACCCAAGATCTCCAGATTTACACGTGTACATAAAATAAACACGTCAAAGTTGATGAGGGGAAGAAGTTAACATACGTTCTGTTCGAGGGCAGCACCAATTAAAGAAGAAACAGGGTCCACTCAAACCGAAGGGTCCACATTACCCGAAATTCCTCTACTTTTTCATGTCTATGCCATTCGCCCCATTTAATTTTATCTGCCCTTGTGATGGTACGATAGATTTGGTTAGACAGTATTACCCATTGCTCACACTGTGTAGCCAACTTATCACTAAAATTCGCTAACAAACAAAGGAACTCTAAACTAACTTGGTGTACTAAATAGCCCATTTTCTCGCCCTAACCTGCCCCAATTAACCTAACTTGCTCATTTTCTCACCCTAACCTGCCCCAATTAACACTAACTTGCCCATTTTCTCACCCCAACCTGTCTTAATTAACACTAACTTGTCCATTTTCTCGCCCTATCCTGCCCCAATTAACACTAACTTGCCCATTTTCTCACCATAACCTGCCCCAATTAACACTAACTTGCCCATTTTCTCGCCCTAACCTGCCCCAATTAACACTAACTTGCCCATTTTCTCGCCCTAACCTGCCCCAATTAACACTAAGTTGCCCATTTTCTCACCCTAACTTGCCCCAATTAACACTAACTTGCCCATTTTCTCACTCTAACCTGCCCAAATTAACACTAACTTGCCCATTTTCTCGCCCTAACCTGCCCAAATTAACACTAACTTGCCCATTTTCTCACCCTAACTTGCCCCAATTAACATTAACTTGCCCATTCTCTCACCCTAACCTGCCCCAATTAACACTAACTTCCCCGTTTTCTCACCCTAACCTGACCCAATTAACACTAACTTGCCCATTTTCTTACCCTAACCTGCCCCAATTAACACTTACGTGCTCATTTTATCGCCCTAACCTGCCCCAATTAACACTAACTTGCCCATTTTCTCACCCTAACTTGCTCATTAATGTAGGTGGACTTTTGGGATAGAATCTCTTTATATGTGATAAACATGCTGGCAATTGTTTCTAGTGGGAACGTGTGTTATCACATCGGCCAACACGACGCCAGCAGTCACTTGTTCTCCGATTGAATATTCAGTATATGGCATAGAATAGTAGGGCTATACAGAGTGAACGGTAATTACACCGACAAACATCAGGGACTGATTCCTGACTGGAAATGAAGGAAAAAACGGTCCTATAAACATGTGTCCGGAAATGAACGACGTGCGTGCAACGACAACATATCGACCCGGCACACAGTACATAGCATAATCGCATCCACGTCATAAGAGATGTTCAAAGTGGCCTCCATGGGATCCAATGCACGCGTTCACACGTCGTATCATGGACTGCCTCACTCTTTCGCATGTTCCGGCCTCTCTCCGAATAGCGTCACAGGCGACGTGAACACACTGTTGCAGATTATGCGCATCATGCACTGGTTCAGCACACAACGCTTTTCAGATGCCCCTGAGGTAAAAATCCAGGGGGTTTAAGTCCGGTGATCTAGCAGGCCATGCAACAGGGCCGAGAGAATAATGTCATTCGTCAGTGCCATCTACAGTGGCAACGATGCATTTATGGACACTTATTCATGGGGCATTTTTTCCTCCATTTCCAGTCAGGAATCAGTCCCTGCTGTTTGTCGGTGTAATTAAAACTCATCCTGTACAGTGCAGTTACATGTGAAAGCGTGCATTTTATTTATATACAGAGTGAAAATTATTTAAACCGACAAACTCTGGGCGGTTGTAGGGGACACCAAAACAAATATTTTTCCCCAATGTTATTTTTTCCTATAAGGATTATTTAAACCGGTAGAGGAAGATTTCTCTGGCTCTGGCAAAAAGTTAATTAAACCAACAAATACTTTTGCATTTTTTATTATAGTCCGTGAGAGCTAAAGTGTCTAGAATATTTTAGAAACAGAAAGAGAGTACTCACCATCTTCTTTCTCACTCATACACACATCACTTCACGGTGACAGCGGTAGGGCAGACACTCCCTGTAGTGAACATAGATCAGTGGTGGCATTCCCTTCTTCTAAAGATTAATTTTACACCAATATAATATCTCACAAACTACAAACGAACTCTGAAACAGTCGCCACTGACAAAAATTACGTGAACAAAAGTGACTGGGCTGAAGGAGGGGTGGAGTTTTTCTAGCATTCCTAAGTAATTTTACAAGGGTAGCCCATTATAGTACACATGTCACTCAGATGTCTAGCGAAGGGTGGAAGAACAATTCTCTAGACAAGGATAGCAGAAATCATGCCAACTTACAACTTTTACACTATACCAAGAGACAACGCAATTACTTAAATTACAGTAGAGGTTAAAAAATGCCTCCATTGACATGTAAACAAAGGTTACACCGGCGGATCATGTTCTGTCTAACACGGGCAAAAACTCCAGGAGTATCGTTAATTGCTCCTGCTGCTGCTACTATCCGGGCAACCAGATCATTTTATAATGCAACAGGAGTTGTGTAAACAAGGTTGCGCATCTCTCCCCACAAAAAAAAATCAAAGGGGTCATTCTGGGGATCGAGCAGGCCATGGTACAGAACCACCTCTGCCAATCAACTTTTCTGAAAACCGTTGGTTCAAGAATCGACGCACACGATGACAAATGTGTCGGCGCCCCGTCATGTTGGAACCACATGCGTTATCTTGTAGGGAACGGGACGTCTTCCAGCAATTCTGGCAATGCTCTGGCGAGAAAAATTGTAATAGTGCCTGCCATTTAATGGCCTAGGTAGGAGATATGTCCCAATTAAACAGTCCCCAACAACACCGGCCCACACATATCAGTGTACTCACTCCAGGTGTATCGCTCCATTAGCAAGACAGATACAATTCACTACTACACTGATGGACAAAACAATTCCTACCATCAACAGCAGTTGCAGTCATGGCAACTGAAGAGCGTAATACGCCCTCTACCGGTTTAAATAATCCTCATGGGAAAAAATGGCATTAGGGAAAAAATATTTGTTTTGGTGTCCCCTACAACCTCCCAGAGTTTGTCGGTTTTAATTATTTTCACTCTGTATAATGGCGTACATCTAACTTAAGAGACTTCCGGCCATGTTTGTTTATAGAAGAGACTAATGGTTTTCCACACTGAGAGCTTCTTGAAAATATGTTTATTAATAACATCTGCGCACGTGCATCTCCAGATGCCGCACAATTCACTTCAAAATCGATAAAAGCCTGTTTTTAGAAACACTTCATTACACATTTTTTCCTCTTACTATCTCTTGCCACGTAATGTTACGCACTTTATTTTCGTTAAATATTGTATAATAATAATAATAATTATTATTATTATCATCATTAAAATATATTATTATCATTATATTATTATTATTGTAAGTATTATTATTGTTATTATCGTATAAATTGTTGTTTGTACATGAAATTTACATTGCTACATTTAATGTATCTTTAACTGTTTATAACTAGTATAGTGTATATCTATATTTGTCAAATATTTATTTGTATTTGTACTGGTTGAATGGAAGAGAAGGCCTTATGGCCTTAACTCTGCCAGAATAAATAAAACATTATTATTATTATTATTATTATTATTATTATTATTATTAATGTTGCCTCCAGGTATCTTACAATTACGTATTAGTAAAAAAAAAAGTATGTAAACTACGGGAATTCCTCAACAACCTGAATTTACGGTCCTATTTCGCTGGTTTACGGAGTATGTCTTTCTTTTGTTAGTCCCGCGTCATAACCGAGTATTTAAGGCAACAAGTCTTGGCGCATGGCTACGGGACTTGCGCTGGTTTGAGTCCCCCATGGGGGAAAATTTTTTCTCATGAAATCTCGGCCAGCATGGGACCGGTGCCCACCCAGCATCGTGAGGCATTTGGGTAGCTACAATAAGTAGCGATTGCAGGTTGAGAAGAACAGCTATAACGTCTCGGTGATCCAAAATACTCACCCCATGTCACCTACACTGGCTAAATGATCGTCTACCTCTGTGATTAACACATGTGGATGTGAGGCCAGCAGTCGGCTTCGAGTTTTTGGGGGCACGCAGTAGCGTAGTGGTTAAGGCACTATGCTACAAGCCAGAAGGTCGAAGGCTCGAGTCCCGGTGTGGTCAGGACTTTTAAACTTACACAAACCTTCTGGAGACACTATGACGCTGGGGTCGACTCAGCCTCTAACTGTAATGAGTACCAGATGCTTGTTATGGGGTAAAGACGGTTGTCACGCAGGGCTGACAACCCGGCTGACATCAAGTGCCTTGTCCAGAAAAAGTGGGAGCCTTAATCTCCTACTACTTCAAGTGTCTCCTGAGGCCTGTCGTGGGATGACTTCACCTTTTGCCTTTCTTTTGTTGGGGGTTCTATGCCATCATGCCACATATATAAATGTAAAAAACAATAAATAAAACGAAAAAAAAAATAATTTATTGTTGGAGCATGTGAATAACTACTCTGGTCAACATGATTTTTGTCTCATGAGTACCAATAGTTGTACTTAATGCAGTTTTTTTATCGTGTTTTAAAATATGTATTCGGAATTTCTCCATCACCCACAGTCTTTTTTTATTTAAATTTCAATTAATGGATTTAAATAATACTTTTTTTAATAAACGTTTTTTCGTCCATTTGTTCATTGTAAAATAAAATGGGGAACACTTTCATCAGGAGATTTCAGCTATGAAAAAGAGATATCAAGGCAAATGGAATCCTAATATACTGGCCGATTATTGTTGGACCATCAAGAGGGAAGCTCCACAGGCGAAATATAGCAGAAAATCGTCATTTCGTACTTTCTACTTGAGTCCGAATGTTCGAATATTGTGTAGTTACGAATGTAGAAAATATGAAAGTGTTTGAAATTATAATAAATGCCTGTCTCTCGGAAACTTTGCGTGATGAAGAAAAACCGATATCATATTTGAATTCAGGAGAAAAAATACTATCAGAATCACATATTTTTCTTTCTGAGACAAAAAAAATCCTTTTTTTCTTGCTCAGTGTTATTAAAGATCTGTGATATACAAGGATCCTGAACATCATCACAGAAGCAGATTAAATTACATGGAAATAAATGGTTAATATGAATATGGTGAAGAAGTGGAATGAAATTTTTGGCAGAGAAAACAGGTCAAATCCCAAGAAAAACCTGTCCTAGTTCCAATTCGCCCACCACGAACTCTCTATGGAGTGACCGAGATACGAACTGCTGACCCAGAGGTGGAGAGCGGGCGTGTAACCACTTGCGCCACAGGGCAGCTTACAATTACACGCCAATAGCAATAATAATAATAATAATAATAATAATAATAATAATAATAATAATAATAATAATAATAATAATACTCACTGGCACTATCGAACCCGTAGGTACATGCCGCTTGGACATAAGTTCTCCGTATATCCCTATCCTTAGGTAATGTTTTCCAATCAACCCCTGTATAATCTACTCCCCTCAAATCATTTTGAATATTATTCTCCCACCGCATTCTTGGTCTACCAACTGGGCGCTTTCCGTATAGTTTTCATACAAGAAGCTTCCATGCCCCTCTTTCATTCCCCATTCGTGTCACATGCCCTGCCTATTGCAGTCTACTAGACTTAACTAATAATCCATCCATCCATAGTAATTCTGTCCGAGGGCAGGTCTTTCACTGCAATCATAGCATTTTTCATGCTATGCTTTGCAGCTTTACTAGGGAATTGTAGGTGTGGTAGCTTCCCGTTGCTTTCCACACCGGTGAAGGAAGGTGGTGATAAGGATGATGATGATGATGATAAGGATGATATTGATGGCCGGATAATTTTCGGGGACCATTGGGTCCTAAGCTTCCTGACATTTGTCTTACAGATGAGGAAAAAAAACCGAAAAAACCTCAACCTGTCCAGACCGGTAATCGAACCCGGCCCATTGCGTGACAAGGCAGCACGCTACCTCGAGACCACAGCGGTGGGCCTAACTAATATAATAATAATAATAATAATAATAATAATAATAATAATAATAATAGTAGTAGTAATAACAATAATTATAGTTGGTAGACCAAGAATGAGGTGGGAGAATAACATTAACTATGATTTGAGGGAAGTAGATTATACAGGTGATGATTGGAAAACATTGGCTCTGGATAGGGATATATGGATAGCTTATGTCCGCGCGGCTATGAACCTGCGGGTTCGATAGTGCCAGTTAGTTAGTTAGTTATAATAAAATAATATTTTTATTATTTAGAAAAAGAATAATATTATTAAAATTATTATTATTATTATTATTATTATTATTATTATTATTATTATTATTATTATTATTATTAAACAATGGAAGACAGATGATTAACATAAGCAGATATGTCCGGTGAGACCAGTTGCTAATTGGAAGATCCGTGTCTCTTCTTCGAGTCCAGACGCTTTAATTGGATCCACGTTCCAGTACTCGGCGCCAGTTCACGCATGCGCACAGAATACTAAACATGTCTCCTATATCATGCAAATAAATAGCCATCTTGTCGCAAACATAAACAAAACATGAACGTTTGCCTTTACGACCCATTACCAACTCCTGGAACTGCAACTAATGACATTACTGCGTATTGTACAAGTCCTATACATGAACGCAAATAACAAAATAAATCTCATTTGTCCTCCGTTAGTAAACCTGTCATTATAGGCAACTGTTTCCCTCTGGTTTAAATAGTACATTACGATGCGAGGTTGGGAAGTGGTTTTTACAGAAGTGAGGAAATGTTTAAAAACCGAGCGACATCGAGGTTTTCAATTTACGAGATTCTGTAAAACACTTCACAAATGTGAGTTGTATATTATTTCTTGCGCGATGGCTTTTTCAAAATAATATATAAACGAAAAGCGCACAAGTTGTGCATGAATCTAACTAAAGTTAATGTCTTCTGCACTACTTTTCACAGTGTCAACTGTGGGGTCATCAAGAATGAGCGACCTGATGTACTAGGTAGCTCAGCAATTTCCCCTGAAGTTGCGACTCCAACACCTTCTCCCTGAGGTGTTGGTTTTATTGCCTGTGAACTTGAATGTGATCGCGATGTAGAAAAGAGAGGACAAGAATTCTGGGACTTGGGAGTAGGGCCTTCTGGCCGAGGTATCCCAAGCGGTGGTGGAAATGGGTCCAGTGTCGTTAGGCTGTGCAGGTACTGAATTTCATAGAACAAAGATAAGCCTAAGTCACCTTTAACAGTGGCTGTTCCAATTAGGGATTAACCAACCAGTTAATCATGATTTTCTTCTCAAATTGTATATACATCCTCTTAAACGAATATACGATTAGCAAGTAAAATAAAATTACAAAATATAAACGCATATTAAAGGACGTGGCATGTGTACATATAATTTATTTCCACAGATTAATGAAACTGGAAGATAGCAACATATTTGATACAATACCTCGTCGATGATGAACAAGAAAAAACGGCGATGTTCCAATAAATATATAAACGAAAAGCCCACAAGTTGTGCACGATAATAAATAATAAATAATAGTAAAATAATAACTTTGTTGGAAATATTTGCGTTCATTATAAACTTGGATAGAAGGGGGACAAGCAGCTATGAATATCAGAGGAATGGAGGAAGATCAATGGATGGATAGAGAGGAATGGCGTTTGGTTTTCGGAAGACGGCGGCAGCTGCCATGATACCGGTTGATGATGATGATATAAACAACCGACTAACGTTAAGAGTGTGGTAATTTTTGAAGGGCTCGGCTGTAAAACCCAAACGTGGTGGTATGTTTTCAATAATTTTATCCATTATAATATTAAATAAGAATGGACTTAAAGAGTCACCTTGCCTGATGCCCTTTGTGAGGGTTATTTCTTCAGTTTGCTATTCTTTTACTTTGATTACTGTTTTGCAGTTCTCCTTTCAGAATCTGAAGATGATTTACAAATATCTTTACATCAATTTAATATAAATGCCAGAAAATACAATATGGAAATTAACACGAATAAGACAAAATGCTTAACAATATCAAAAGAACCAGTAAGATGCAAATTAGAAGTGGAAAGAAAAATTATAGAACAAGTGTCAGAACTTAATTATTTAGGTGTATTAATAACAAACACTAAAAATTTAATAAAATAAGTAAAGAAACTGCTGATAAAGCAGCACAAATATCAGGGTATATGAAAGATTTAATTTGGCGCAACAAACGTGTCAATAGAAAGCAAAACCCGCATATACAAAACGGTAGTTCGACCAGTTATCGTATATGGAGCAGAAACTAGGGCTGACACAACAAAAAATTAACAAATAATAAGCACATGAGAAATGAAAATCTTAAGAACTATTCAGAGGAAAACATTATTTGATGAAATACTCAACACAGAAATTAGGGACAAGTGCCATATTCAAGACATAACCAAATTTATTATAGATAGACGAAAATATTGGAAGGATCATATAGAAAGAATGGAAGAAAACCGGCTAGCAAAAACAGCTAAAGAAGATAGACCAATGGACGGGAGAAGAACAAGAGGAAGACCAGCCAAGAGATGGATAGACAGTGAATGCACATCCAGTACGTCTTCCTCCGAGGAGTGATTTGGGAAATAAACAGAATGAAAATCCTACAAATTAAGTTTAAGAAGAAGAAGAAGATGAAGAAGGCTGTAAAACATGGTAACTGACAAATTCTTGAAAATTGAGTTGCAGCATATAACCTGTGATATGTGACCTTCGGAAAGCATTTGGTGAATGTAGTTTTATTTACCGTGACAATACATCTGCTTTCAGAGCTCACATATTACAGTTTACATGCTACAACTCCATTTTCAAGAATTTGTCAGTTACCATGTTTTTTTCAATTATTAGTTGAGACTACAGCAGGCCGTGACATAAAATGGCGGCAAGTACATATTTATTGTTTTATATTGTTTCAAACAAAGTTCAGTTCATTTAAAACGCAGTGATTTGTTTCATATAACGTATATTAAACACTAGCTTTTGGATATATTTTTGTATATAACGCCGTAGCGTAGTGGTTAAGGCACTGCGCTACAAGCCGGAAGGTCGAGGGTTCAAGTCCCGGTGGGGTCAGGATTATTAAACTGACCCAAACCTTCTGGCGGCACTCTGGTCCTGGGATCGACTCAGCATCTAACGAAAATGAGTACCAGACGCTTGTTCTGGGGGTAAAGGCGGCCGTCACGCAGGGCTGACAACCCGTCTGACATCAAGTGCCGATTGTCCAGAAAAAGTGGGAGCCCTAACCTCCCACTACCCCAAGGGCGTCCTGAGGCCTGTAGTGGGAATACTTTACTTTACTTACATTGTATGTTGTATATATAAAGTGGTTTCTAATATGTCCCGCGCCGTAGCCGAGCGGTTAAGGTAGAAAGTCTTGGCGCAGAGCCACGAGACTTGCGCTGGTTCGAGTCTCCATGGGGGAAGAAATTTTCTCATGGTATTTCGGCCAGTATGGGACCGGTGCCCACCCAGCATCGTGAGGCAATTGGGTAGCTACAATAAGTAGCGGCTCCAGGTTGAGGAACCAGCTATAACGGCTGGGGGACTCGACATGCTCACCACATGTCACCCCTACACTGGCTGTTGATCATCTACCTCTGTGATTGACACATGTGGATGTGAAGGGCCAGCAGCCGGCTGGTAAAAGGGCAACCGCTGAAAAGTGGAAAGACCCTCAATCGGATCGGTTTCTAGTATTAGAGTATAGTTATTTAGGTTGGCAACCCCGAAATGTAGGAATTTTAACTTTCAATCATGGTCGCCATTGCTGTAAGTCGCTTATAGTGAAGACAATTAAGCTCTTTGCATGTAATATCTGCACGGTCTGTGCGCACTTCTCCTTTATTGTTAAATGAAAAAGTTTTAACATATAATTTATTAGAGCTGTTAAAAAATTTAAATATTTGGGATCACTTATTGATGAATAAGGGAGTTGTAAAGCTGAAGTAGATAGCAGGTTAGTACAAGCACGAAGAGTCATAAAAATGTTGAATGTAGTACTGTGGAGTAGGACCATGTCAAACCACACGAAGAAGAGGATTTTGAAGTCTGTTATGGAAAGCATAATGACTTATGGTGCAGACGGATGGACTTTGGTAGAGGGACAAAAAACTAAGATCTTGGCAGTGGAGATGGATGGAATAAGACGCAGTGCCAGGGTGTCCAGGTTGGAAAGAAGAAGAAATGAAGAAGTGAGGCAGATGATGGATATGGAGGAGACAATGGTGGAAAGGATCGAAAGACGAGCTCTTCAGTGGTATGGCCATGTCAGGAGAATGGAGGATGATAGGTGGCCCAAAACTCTTTTGGGAATGGTCAACTTCTGGTAGAAGGAAACGGGGCAGGCCAAGAATAACTTGGAGAGGAGAGATCCATAGATTGATGAACGACCGAGGTCTGGAGGAGGTGAATGGCGTGATCGGCAAGAATGGCGAATGGGAATACAGGGTAACCGCTGAAAAGTGGAGAGGCCCTCAAAAGTAAAAAGTAAGTAACATATAATTTGATATGATGGCTGTACTTACCACAAGTAGAAGAAATCTGTTCTCTCGGATGACTCCTAGACAACCGATGACAGTAGCCACGAAAACCAAACAACCGGCCACTATCAGCACCCAGGCTGTCAGTTCGTAAGTGGCGTTCGTTAGTAGAGAAACATACTGCTGTTTATCAGCCACTGTCCATATTCCAACACCCAGCACTGCGATGCCGGACAGCTATCAACACAAAATTTATATTATATTAAACAAGACTTACTGGCAGGGTGGGGAACTGGTAAACGGAGGGGACTATGACGCCATCATTCCATATGCAGTTGCAATCAACATTGCCTCTCGACATGCAAATTACAACAGCAGCGGAACTCTTCCATCTGAAGGACGAGTAGCCGAATTCCATTTTTCTTGCAACCTTTCTTCCTTAAATTTAGTTTTTTTTAATATCTATTCAGGTTCGTAGTTGATGATTCATTCTTTTTTTCATACTAATTTATCAATGACAGGTCTAATTACACTGGTCAACATGATTTTTTCTCATGAGTACCTATAGTTGTACTTAATGCAGTTTTTTATCGTGTTTTCAAATATGTATTCGGAATTTCTCCATCAATCACATTTTTTTTATTTCAATTTCAATTAATGCATTTAAATAATTATTTTTTTAATAAACGTTTTTTCGTCCATTTGTCCATTGTAAAATAAAACCAAATGAGCTAACTCAGGAGATTTCAGCTATGGAAAAGAGATATCAACGCAAATGGAATCCTAATATGCTGGCCGATTATTGTTGGACTATCAAGAGAGATGCTCCATAGGCGAAATATAGCAGAAAATCGTCATTTCTTACTTCCTACGTGAGTCCGAATGTTCGAATATTGTGTAGTTACGAATGTAGAAAATATTAGTGTTAGAAATTATAAATTCCTGTCTTTCGGAAACCTTACGTGATGGAGAAAAACTGATATCATATTTGAATTCAGGAGAAAAATTACTATCAGAATCAGATTTTTTTTTTCTTTCTGAGAAAAAAAGGGTTCTTTTTTGTTGCCCAGTGTTATTGTAGATATAGAAGAGACATAATATAGAAATACGGTATCGTCATTTGGGTTATATTGAATATCACTATTACAAGAGAACTTTCGGGGATTTTTTACATCATGTGAGGCGAAGATATTTTCTAAGTTCCAATCACATACCATGCGCAAGCGCCAAGAAACTCTAAGCGGTTTACACTATGGAATCATGGAATGCAGCCAATATATGCACGATATTTAACGAACCTAAAAGCTAACCTAACGCAGTTTAAGTTCTCTAACCTGTGAAAGACCAACTTAAAAGCTAACCTAACCCAATTTAAGCACTCTAACCTGTGAAAGAATGCAATGCACAAAAATAAATAGTAAGTTCTGAAATTCTGAAGTATATGTGTACAGTTAATTAGTACATACTCTATGTTGGCTGTACTGGAACAGTCTTTGTTGTTGCATAGAATATTCATTAAAATCAATATGGCTGCCACGTCTTCTTGCTACGTATGTAGTTAAATATCATAGAAAACTATATTGAAATGATCGTAAGAAAAATTTAAAATCATTGTAAATGTTGGGAAATAATTTGAAAAATGAATCTCTAAGAATAGCATTTGACAGGAATTTATGAAGGAATTTAAAAAGTTCAGTCACAGATTGTAAAGAACAACCGAACGTTCAATGAATGCATTCCAAAACCTATCTTGAAATTTCTCCTAGAGAAGCGTTATGATGTACCAAGTTGTCCGTATCCAAAAAAAATATATGCCGCTTTTAACTGCAAGGTACTAAAATCCAGTGCCAAATCTCTCATTTAAACTACAGGGAAGTTATTCAACTCCTGAATTCCGTGTATTGAATAACCCTCATTTCAGCGCCCGCCCCGCCTCATTCCTTCCGCTCTAGTCAAGTAGGGAGTCCATCGCTTCCCACCATTACTGGATTCTGGCTTCGATTTCTGTGCCTTGCAGTTAAAAACGGCAGATATTTTTTTTTGAAACTGCCTTCATACATCACAAATGAGAGAAATTTCAAGGTAGGTTTCGGCATATAATTGTTGGCAGTTCCCTTGAGAGTATACTCCAGATTTGTTGTCTCGGGAAACGAGCGGCTCTCCAAACTGGGAACGCAGGTTCAAATCCTTATTCAAGAGTATAAGGCTATATGTGGAGAATTAGAATCAACCAGGAATTGAAAGAATTATATAGGGATTTAGATCTGGTAGCAGATATTAGAAGAAAGATACTGGAATGGGTAGGACATGTGTTGCGGATTGAGCAAGAAAGAGGTACAAGAAAGATTTTAGAAGAGAAACAGGAAGGAAAAAGAAAGGTTGGAAGGCAGAGGCTAAAATGATTAGATAAGGTTGAGGAAGACTTAAGACAACTGAAGGTGAAAAGGTGGAGACAGAAAGCTAGTAATAGAGAAGAATGGGCAGTTGTTATGAAGGAGACCAAGGTTCTTAGAGGATCGTAGAACCAAAAGAAGAAGAAGAAGATACGGGTATATGAAGATTTCGCGCATTTTCGAAAAATCGCCACTCTTTCTTACTGATGGCGGACCTTTTTAGTGATCAGCGGAGTACACTTTGGGAAACATTGATCTATAGAGTGATGCATAGCACTGTGATATAAGGATGCTCTCATTGAATTTAATAATAATTATATATCAAGCTGGGTTCACACCACTCATTTTTACTTACCAAAAACACCACGTTGAATATGTGAAGAACATATTTGAGGAAATTGACGCTATTGCAGTCTGAATTACGAGACTTTGTAGTCGCCATGGTGTCTAGATACTACCTTTCTGACATAGCGTTCCTGAAATAATATAAAATAATAGTTTTACTTGTAATCAAATATTATATATATATATATATATATATATATATATATATATATATAGGTCTACATATAGCAACTTAGGCTCAGCTCTGAAAATTCCTGCTATTATTACATTACAGGGACTTTTGTTAAGGACATCACATCACTCCATGTCATATACCATCTCCACTTCTCGCAACTGGAATTCCCTACCGCAAGAAATAAGGGGCTGCCGGACATTGGCATCTTTTAAAAGAAATCTAAATTTATATTTGCTCTAAACTCGACTTCATTGTTATCCAGTGTAAGATATATATATTAATTGGTGTTTCCCATATAATGTATCATATTTATATTATTATTATTATTATTATTATTATTATTATTATCGTATCATTATTGTTATTACCCTATAAAATGTTGTTTGTACATGACATTTACATTGCTACATTTATTGTATCTTTAACTGTTTATAATTAGTATAGTGTAAATCTATATTTGTCGAATATTTATTTGTATTTGTGCTGGTTGAGTGGAAGAGAGGGCCTTATGGCCTTAACTCTGCCAGAATAAATAAAGTATTATTATTATTATATTATTATTATTATTACTTCTCTAAAAAAAAGTTATACGAATGCCAAACATGGGTCCCTTACTTTAAGAAAGCAGAAAGGATCACAATGACACAAGAGCATGTAAGGGAATAATTGCAGTCGAAATGGATTTTTGGAGAAGAGCTTCCAGAAAATCTCGACTGGAAAAAATTAGAAATACAAAAATTAGAAAATGGATGAATGCAGAAAGAAGTATAATGGATGAGATTGAACACAGAAGGCTAAAATGATATGGACACGTAAGAAGAATGCAGGATGGAAGAGTACCAAATGCTGTCTATGCATGGAAAATTGAAAGAAGGAGCAGAAAAGGAAGACCAAGCACAACCTGGAAGAATAACATTCCAAATTTAATGAGGAAATTTGGTGTAACAGATGAAGACACAGAGGACAGAGAACGATGGAGAACTTTAATTAAGGGAAAATTGTGAATTTTTGTTGCAAACCGATAGTCTATAAGTCCGTACTTAATATTAAATTAATTTTTTTTCTCATTCAATGACAAATTAAATTTGAAGAGAAAAATACATGCCTAAATCGGAATTTGAACCCAATATTTCTGGTTCTGTACAATGCTTTAACGATTTAAGCAAATTAAATGTGTGACTGAGTGAGAAGTGATAAATCTAGTATTAAATATCGAATATTAACTTTACGTGCTAGAAATGTAATGTGTTGATTTCCATTTTAAAGTGTTCTTATTTAAGAGACGCTAGATGGCGTTAGTGAAACAAAAAGTTCACTGCTATCTGGCGCACGGAAATCGTATTAATGTACGAGAAAAATCTATTTAAATCCTGATGCCTAATAGCTTAAATCGTTAAAGCACTGGTGTACAGAACCAGAGATATTGGGTTCAAATCCCAATTTAGGCATGTATTTTCTCTTCAAATTTAATTTATAAGTCCGTAGTATTTATGTATTTCGTTTTAAATTCATGTTAATTACTAAGATTGGTTGGAAAAAACCCTCAATGATGAGGAAAAATTCTCAAAATGAATGAATGAAAAGTTTACAAGTATTTGATAATGAAGTTCGGATATTCCCTCAATCATGGTTAATGTTATTCTTCCACCTCACTCTTGGCCTACCAACTGGTAGTTTTCCCTCTGGTTTTTCTACAAGAAGCTTCAATTCCCTTCTTTCATTTCCCATTCGTGTTAAATATCCTGCCCATCGCAGTCTATGAGACTTAACTGTTCTTATTATATCTGGTTTCCTAGGAGACACGCCGTAGTGTAATGATTAAGGCACTAGCCTACACGCCGGAAGGTCGAGGGTTCGAGTCCCGTTGGGGGCCAGGATTCTTAAACTTACCCAAACCTTCTGGCGGCACTATGCCTTGGGGTCGACTCAGCCTCTAACGGAAATGAGTACCGGGCGCTTGTTCTGGAGGTAAAGGCGGCCGTCACGCAGGGCTGACAACCCGACTGACCTCAAGTGCCAATTGTCCAAAAAGTGGGAGCCTTAACCTCCTACTACTCAAGGGCTCCTGAGGCCTGTAGTGGGATTACTTTACCTTTTACCTTCCTATTAGGAGTAGGATCGACCTGAAGCGAAGATTTAAAAATCACTGGCCTACTAGAGTGTCATAAACCGATTTTATTGCTGCTAACGAAACTCGGTATATGACACTGAAATATGAAGAAGTAATTCTCTTCATGCCCGATGTTGTAACATTTTGAAGAAGGATTGGTGTCCCAAAAAGAATTACTGGTTCAGGTTGGGTTTAATTTTTGGTAGAGCCGGATTCTCTTCTTAGGGTCGGAAGTTGGTACACTGGATAGGAAAACGCTTCAAAATTAGTAAAAAATGTTTCTTGTAGAAATAATTGCAAATTTATTCACTTCTAAATTTCCTAGTAGATCAAGTAAATATAGGTGGTATTATTCTTCACCGTCAATTAAAGATAAATTATTTTCTTTTCTTAAATCTATTCGTTTTGTATTAAATATTACATTGTATCAGGAGATCTCTTCTTGCTTCTATCTTAGTTGAAACTTGTATGCAGAATGACTAGTGTAATTCTTTTATAATTTTAAGACCAATATTACATCACATGATGTTATATTTAAATTCTATTGGTTAATAGTTCTTTAAATATAAGGTTTAAATTGATTTGTTAGATAAGAAAGTTAATTGTTTTAACATCCAATCAGAGTTTAGTTTACTTTCATTTAAGAATATGAAGTTATGCAGCTGTTCCTATTACAATTATAATACAAGGCTTTATAATAAATAAATAATAAATAAATTCCAGGCATTTGTGGAACCATAAAAAGAACCTTAGGTCGGAAAACAAGGAAAGATACGAAACTTAAATTATATAAAACAATGGCTGTTCCTTTGTTGTTGTATGGAAGTGAAAATTGGATAATGAAATCAAGGGATAAAAGCAGGATACAGACTGCGGAAATCCTGTTTTTACGTAATGTGAAAGGATGCACAAGAGCGGATAGAATAAGGAATGAAACTATACGAGAAGAATTAGATTATATAAAATTGAAGATAAAATCAGCGAAAATAATAAGAAATAGACAGAACACTTAATGAGAATGAACAACGAAAGAATACCAAAAAGAACCTTCCTGTATAATCCCAGAGGAACAAGAGATGTTGGCCGACCACGTAGAAGATGGACTCCACTTTTAACTTCGCCGGAACAGGCTGCATAGCCTAAACCTTGTAGTAGAAGAAGAGAAGAAGAAGGTTTTACAATTTTGACAACAATGACTTAAAACAATTTTTAAAAGCATTATTTTCAAAAACTGTTATGTAGTGCAATTTCTTTAATTTTTACTGAGACATTTATATTCAACAATAACCAACAATGAATTATTTAGATGTTTTTCTTTATTTAAGTTATATTTAAATATTAAAAGAATTTTAAAATACAAAATTATTAACTTTAACTTTCATATTTATTACAATATTAAAATCCTGCTATAAATATAACAAAGAAGATATTCTCCAAAATACAACGACATACGACCATTTTAAGTGAGGATTTTTTGCAACAAAACGGGATGTATAATCGCATATTAATCAACAAAATCGGATAATAAATTTTGCTTGCTGATGAATTCGTTTAGCTTAGGCAGTTTGAAATGGTAGGAACTGAAATAAAAGGAAGAAAAGTACAACGCCCATCTAGCAAAACACTGTGATACGGATTCCGAGAAAACTGGTGACCAATTTAAGAACATTAACTATATCATGTTACCGGTATCCGGTAATATTATGTTATGCAACTGGTCATGACGTCACTGGAACACATGTTTATTGCAATGCAGAAATAGAACGTGCTCCACTTCTGTACCTTACATAATGCGTGCAAGAATCATACATGTCCAGTTCACACTTCTTTGAGTCCGCCCGCACATTCTCAATTTCCTACAATAATTATACTGGTGTTTTCCAAACTGTGTTTCGTAGCAGTCTCCATGGTCTTATACGATAACGTAACAACCGAATGTTGGGCCGAAGCCTCTCCTTTGTTAGGAGTTATTCGGCCAGTATGGGACCGGTGCCCACCCAGCATCGTGAAGCATTTGGGTAGCTACAATAAGTAGAGACTCCTGGCTGAAAATACCAGCTATAACGGCTGGAGAACCCGACATGCTGATAACATGTCACCCCTACACTGGCTTATGATCGTCTACCGCTGTGATTAACATATGTGGAGGTGAGGCCAGCAGCCGGATGGTAGGTCAAGGACCTTCAAGGCCTGTCGTGTTTGAAAAAAAAATACTGTACCAAATTAATTTATCCCACAGCTGTGATCTCGGGGTGGAAGGAAGAACCTTTATTTTTATTTCATTATTCTCAATTGTCCACCGCTGTGGCCTCGAGGTAGCGTGCTGCCTTATCACGCAGCTGGACCGGGTTCGATTCACCGTCGGAACAGGCTTCCTGGGAGAGTTTTATCAGAGTTTTTCCTCGCCTGAAAGACAAATGTCAGAAAGCTTAGGGTGGAACGGTCCCCGAAAATAATCCGGCCATCATCATCATCCTTCACCGGTGTGGAAAGCAACGGTAAGCTATCACACCTATAATTCTCTAGTAAAGCTGCAAAGCATAGCATGAAAATGCTATGATTGCAGTGAAAGACGTGCCCTCGGGAAAACATTATAGACTCGTATATACACATATCGGTATTCAATTTAAAAGTCCGTCATGCAGGAATTGCGTAAACTAACTGAATTCCTCAGCAAATCAAATTCATGATCCAATTTGCTGGTTCACGGACTATGCATTTCTTTTGTTAAATTTCTGATGCCAGCTTATTTAAAAGTGTCGGACTGCAGTGAAAACAATCCATGCATAACTCTAAGTTATTACTTATTGCATCCATCCATCCATCCATCCATAGTAATTCTGCCCGAAGGCAGGTCCTTCACTGCAATCATAGCATTTTCATGCTATGCTTGCAGCTTTACTAGGGAATTGTGTAGGTGTGGTAGCTTCCCGTTGCTTTCCACACCGGTGAAGGATGATGATGATAATGGTTAGGATGATAATGATAAGGATGATGGCCATATGATTTCGGGGACCGTTTGGGCCTTAAAGTTTTCCTGACATTTGTCTTACAGGTGAGGAAAAACCCCGATAAAAATCTCACCCAGAAAAACTGCCCCAACCGGGGATCGAACCCGGGCCCGCTGCGTGACAAGGCAGCACGCTACCTCGAAACCACAGCGGTGGACAGTGTTGTATAATTTGAGACAAATTTGAATAATATCTGCTAATTTATTTTTCCATTCTTCTTCTTAGTTAGTGCTACAGCCCAGTAGAGCCTTGACTTCGTTAAGTTTTCCATTAATTGATTAACTAAATAATTGGCATTATCGAACCCGTGGGTTCATGGCCGCAGACATAAGCTCTCCATACATCCTATCCTGATCTAATATTTTTCAATCATTCCCTGTATAATCTACTTCCCTCAAATCATAGTTAATTTTATTTAATATCCTTGCAAGTTTACCTAAACCCAAAGACCGTCGCTGTCTGCAGATGAATGACGTGTGAATGTTATAGGCCTAATCAACGATAATTTTCAAAACATTAAATAAATATCAACACTTTTTAATTACGATCAACTATAAATATTTTCAGATTAATTTGTGTCTGTATAAATCAATAGAGTAAATAAACTTAAAATAATCTAAAGGCTATAGAATGGACTCGGGGGTCCACTTTACCTGAATATGGAGGTTAAAGTGGACTTTTCTTGTAATGTAAAAAAGTTTATAAATTATGAAGATGTTTCCATATTTGAATAAAATAACAATGATATTTCATAGTTACAACACTAATGATAACACAGCTCTAGAAAAACAATTATTGCCCTGAATATCTCTGCGAATTTCTATGTTTTCAAGTGCACAGTTTACGAATATATTCATGAAAGTGCTGAATGTGCTCTACAAAATTATAGAAGCAAATCTTATGAAAGGGGAAGTACAAGATGGGTTTTCGACATTTTTCTTTCTATTTACTTCGGTGTATACTAATTTTTCAAAACAAATTGACATTATAAATACATCTGTTATTTTGTTTTCATATTTCCCGATTTTTTTAGTGTAAAATGAAAATAAAGATTAAAAAACACAGATCAAATCTTCCAAAATCACTGATAGTTTCATGAATTGTGAGCATAAATTTATCCTAAATTAATCTTATATCAAGGGCAACAAAACCACTTTGACCAATGTAATCACTGCAATTAAACAAAATTCAAATCCCTTAATTAAAAGAAGGAAAAACAACAAATTAAGAATAGGGGTTCAATTATATATATGTCCCGCGCCGTAGCCGAGCGGTTAAGGTAGGAAGCCTTGGCGCAGAGCTACGGGACTTGCGCTGGTTCGAGTCTCCATGGGGGAAGAAATTTTCTCATGGTATTTCGGCCAGTATGGGACCGGTGCCCACTCGACATCGTGAGGCAATTGGGTAGCTACAATAAGTAGCGGCTCCAGGTTGAGGAACCAGCTATAACGGTTGGGGACTCGACATGCTAACCAATGTCACCCCTACACTGGCTGTTGATCATCTACCTCTGTGATTGACACATGTGGAATGTGAAGGGCCAGCAGCCGGGTGGTAAAAGGGCAACCGCTGAAAAGTGGAAAGACCCTCAATCGAATCGGATATATATATATATATATATATATTCCACCGCTGTGGTCTCGAGGTAGCGTGCTGCCTTGTCACGCAGCGGGCCTGGCTTCGATCCCCGGTCGGGTCAGTTTTTCTGGGTGAGGTTTTTATTGGGGTTTTTCCTCACCTGTAAGACAAATGTCAGGAAAACTTTAAGGCCCAAACGGTCCCCGAAATCATATGGCCATCATCATCATCATTATCATCACCCTTCATCGGTGTGGAAGCAAGCTACACACCTACAATTCCCTAGTAAAGCTGCAAGCATAGCATGAAAAATGCCAAGATTGCAGTCAAGGACCTGCCTTCGGGCAGAATTACTATGGATGAATATATATAGGCCCTATATATACATATATAATATATATATATATATATATATATATCTGACCCAAACCCTCTGGCGGCACTATGGCCCTGGGGTCGGCTCAGCCTCTAACGGAAATGAGTACCAGACGCTTGTTCTGGGGGTAAAGGCGGCCGTCACGCAGGGCTGACAACCCGGCTGACATAAAGCGCCGATTGTCTAGAAAATGTGGGAGCCTTAACCTCCTACTACCCCAAGGGCCTCCTGAGGCCTGTTGTGGGATCACTTTACTTTACACACACACATATATATATATACATGATATGAAAAATGAATGCTTCAATACTAGTAAAATTCGTATTAAATTCCGTTGAGGTGAAGTCATATGATGAAATTAAAATTCATCGGGAGTACATATGTTAAACAACTCACATCATAGGATTCACGCTTCCATGATATCGCGATTTCAAACATAGTCATGTTCATCGTCAGCCATAACTCCGACTGATGAAATTCTTCGGCCGTCAACTAGAATTTCATCAGTCGGAGTTATGGCTGACGATGACATGATTATGTTTGAAATCGCGATATCATGGACGCATGAATCCTATGAGGTGAGTTGTTTAAACAATATGTTCTCCGATGAATTTTAATGATTATACCTCATAATGTTTACTTCCCAACATTAATTAAATATACATATGATGAAAGTTAAAAATTAAATTGTATCTGTTGGTAGTGTGCCGTCGTCCTCAACTTTGTTAAAATATTATATATATATATATATATATATATATATATATATATATATATATATATATCACATGAAAAGAAATATAAATGCCGAGTCGGGATTTGAACCCGAGTCTCTCTATACATATATTATATAAATTTTATTGTTTTTAAATATATTATAATAGTCTAGTGTGATTCCGTTGAACTCCATTGTGGTGGAAGTATTTTCCCTATGATTTCATGTACCTATATAAGTTCATATGCAGAGAAACAATGCACGTTTTCAATTGTTCATTGAGTTTTATAAAGAGCGTCGCATACACAACAATTGGTAGCTCTGACAAATGAATTGCGTACAAAGAGAATGACGGCTTGTAATGTCCTTGTAGTGACGTCATATGCGGTTTGATTCGGTTTTCCTTTCAAACGTACCATTTACATGACGTGAGCTGTGTCAAATCGACATTGAAATGTACAAAAATGGCGGTTAACTATAGTTTTCTTACAGAGATACGTTTTTACGAAATATCATCATTAATGAACTTTAGGTTTAGGTCCTCTGAGCCTGTTTCCTATGAGATCTCAAGATGTGGTTGATCAGTCCTCTTAATTTGTTCTTTCTCTATCTCGAAGTCCTCCAGGCTGATACTGCAATGCTAATTAGGAATGCAAGATAGGTCCATTATTTGGACTATTTAACTCATGGCCCCAAATGGGAGTCAATGACCAATCACATTTCAATTATTTTTTATTTACAAACCAATCATAGTCGTGTTTCGCCTAAAATTTACCAACTAAAGTTTATCACAAATAAAGAAAGCACCTCCTTTTTAACATTCTGAATAGGTCATAGCAATAATTTTTCAGTGACCTGACCCCTCCAAGAAATACGGCGACCAATTGTCAATATAGAGTCATGAATATCAGCAGAAAGCGAATGCCGATAGAATAAATATAAAACATTTCTAAACAATTGGTACCACAAAACAAAAACACTGTTAGCGCTTTCTTAAACGAATTATTTTCTAGAAAATGACTTTGCAGAAAAAAATAATTGACATATTTACATCATAGGACATCAAATTAATTAATACCTATAACGTTGGATGGTATCTTACCTTGTCGTGGTGGAGTGGCTTGCGTGCTTAAATGATCCTAAGAGCTATGCCGGCGGTAGCATTGCTGCCGATAGGGTTACCCATGCCGGACTGGTCGAAGGTGATAAGCCAGACGAAATAAGTACCTTGGTCGAAAGAGTGACGATCTTTCACCGTAAAAATACAACCTCAATAAATGCGGACATGTGTTCTGACTGGGGTAAAAAGAATTAGCTCAGGATAGGGATGTATGGAGAGCTTGTCTGCGCGGCCATGAACCTACGGGTTCGATAGTGCCAGTGAGTAAGTAAGTTGGTTATAAATTTCTCCACTAGGGTGCATTCTTACAACATTGCGATCCTTTGCAATAAATAATAGTATGATCCGGTTGCAGTGATCGAACAAAAGAAGCAAATGAAGCGTACCAAGCGTTTCTCATTTGTTTTCAAACATCGCCGTTTACATTAAATATATTGTATTGTCTTGTAATAACAATGAACTACATGGTCTTTATAGGAAGCCAGATATAATAACAACAGTTAAGTCCCGTAGACTGCGATGGGCAGGACATGTGCGCGTATGGGGAATGAAAGACGTGCATGGAAACTTCTTGTAGGAAAGCCAGAAGGAAAACGCCCAGTTGGTAGACCAAGAATGAGGTGGGAGAACAACATTAACTATGATTTGAGGGAAGTAGATTATACAGGAAATGATTGGAAAGCATTAGCTCAGGATAGGGATGTATGGAGAGCTTATGTCCGCGCGGCCATGAACCTACGGGTTCGATAGTGCCAGTGAGTAAGTAAGTAAGTAAGTATTGTCTTGTAAGCCTATGTTTTCCCTTTACAGATATTTAGGCGCTCTCCCCCTACAGGGAAGAATTTGAACCATACTAATTTAGTTACACTTGTTTTCGTATAGATGTCATTTTGAGTGGTCCGTGGTCAGCGTTCCGCCTCATACTGACATCTAGGAAACGAAGGTAGTACTAGGACGGGGAAAATTCGGTAAATTTTGTTACAGGCCGTTGTCATTCAGGCTTAAGAATTTTTTACGAGGCTGAAAATGTTCAGACTCGGGACCCACAGCTTGAAGTCCCTCCCGGAGGACTTGCTCCTTGGATTTTTTCCGTCCTAAAAATCCATCGACCCGGCCAAATATTTTAAAATAACTTTAGTTAAACAATGATTTGTTAGTAAACAGCTTAATTTTATTCGTTAAATAGTCCTAACAAATGTCACTCTTGATTTCCAAATTCTCTAGATAAATTAACTCCTCACTTCGTGAGTCGTGAATTTATCGATAATTTGGAAATCACTCGTGGCATTACTTACGACAATGTTGTATCCAATTGATAATTTGAATCTCTTCAACTAGGCCTATATGTTGAACTTTTAATTTATCGCGTATATCTGTGCTTCTTTACGTGTCCATTTTTGTCAAACCGAGGAGGGGGTGTAAAAATCTCATTTGTGGTCGCTTTATTTATTTATTTTGTTTTAGAATTTAGAATCCAATTTTCGCTGCCAATTTCAGTCCTGATTTTGCAGTTACATTGTGTAATCTCTATTTAGTTGCGGTTGACATTTGTTTATAGAAATGTATTTTTATGGCTCGTTTATTGCATTGTATTTCTGTACCATTTCTTATATCAGATAAGATTAGGTGACAGAGGTAATCAAATTCAGAGACTTGCTCTATATTTTTGCACTCTACTCTGTGAATTGCACTTTAAAATTCTTATTTGTGAATAATGTTTCTGCATTAATTTCTAATGATGTCAATTTACCCGTGGGCCGAGATAAAGCTAATTCCCAGAACTTTATTACCCCAAAGGGTCTACCGCTGAGGTCTCGAGGTAGCGTGCTGCCTTGTTACGCAGCGGGCTTCGATCCCTGCTCGGGACAAGTTTCCTGGGTGAGGTTTTTTCGGGGTTTTTCTCACCTGTAAGACAAATGTCAGGGTACTTTAAGGCCCAAACGGTCCCCGAACATCAACTGGTCATCATTATCATCAATATTATATTCACCTCATTAGATTAAGTTTAGGTTTAAGGTATTTCCTGGGTCATCATTACCCATCGTCATCACCCATCAAATCATAACCCCGCCTTCCAGGCGCCCCAACCTCAGAAGTGCGTTACAATACGCCAATGCCTGGAGAGAATACCTGAAATGTCGAATTACAAACAGGTGGCATTGAACAAAAAAAAATTACCACAAGGGTCTTCTATGATCTTTAGTGGGATCACTTTAAACTTTACCTTTACCTTAGGACATTCTTTGGACCTTTGATAATTTTGAATTTATTCAAACGATATTTGTTGAACTTTTTATTTATCGTGTACATCTGTGTTCCTTTGTTTCTCAATTCTTGTCAAACCTAGGATTGGACTTAGAAAATCTCATCTGGGCCACTTGAAATTTTTGATTTTATTTTAAAATTTACTTACTTACTTAGTCACTGGCACTATCGAACCAGTAGGTTCATGCGCCGCCGCGGACATAAGCTCTCCATATATCCCTATCCTGAGCTAATGTTTTCCAATCATTCCCTGTACAATCTACTTCCCCCAAATCATAGTTAATGTTATTCTCCCACCTCATTCTTGGTCTACCAAATGGGCGTTTTCCCTCTGGTTTTCCTACAAGAAGCTTCCATGAACGTCTTTCCATTCCCCATTCGTGCCACATGTCCTGCCCATCGCCGTCTACGAGACTTAAATGTTCTTATTATATCTGGCTTCCTATAAAGACCATATATCATCATCATCATCATCACCATACAGGGATTAAGCATGTTGGCTCGTTCGGTTTCATAAAAGCTAGAATTGTTAAAATTGTTCAGACCAATCTTCTGTGTGGGCGTCCAACATTTTTCCTTCCGTGCGGTTTATAATTTACCAATAATTTTGGGAAATCTTTCTTCTGGCATTATATCAATATGTCCTTTCCAGTCGTTCCTATATTTAATATTCGGTCTGTAAGTTTGAAAATATTTAGTTCCTTTCTTATATCTTCATTTATTTTCTTATCCAGCAGAGTACACGGTGATTACAAATGATTGGAGCGATTTCATGATTTTATTGTAGCGATCTTATTTGACATATCTTCACAGAACTTTAAAGTTATGTATAAAAAACTCATAAGGTTTTTTTTTTGTTTTCTCTCGCAGCCGTGTTTCAGCTTTAAACCGAGAGAGCGCAGCAGTTATCAAAAGATGGCGACAGGCGAGGATGAAAGCAATGCTGTGCTTGAATTTCATTCAACTCAATCTCTGATTGATAACTGTGCAACGACACTTCAGAACGAAGTTCGAGAAAGATGCACCGAGTGCCAACTCCATTCGGCGATGGTATGCGCAATTTAAAGCTACAGGATGCCTCTGTAAAAGGAAATCAAACGGGTCGTCCTTCAGTGAGTGAAGAAAAGGTTGAGAGTGTGCGGATGAGTTCACACGTAGCCCACAGAAAATCAACACGAAAAGCGAGCAGAGAGCTGAACATTCCACAACCGACCGTTTGGAAGATCTTGCGGAAAAGATTGAAGCATAAACCTTACCACTTGCAATTTCTACAAGCCCTTACGCCCATTGACAAAGTGAGTCGGTTTGAATTTTGTACACAAATGCAGCAGTTTATGGATGAGGATGGTTTTTGTGAGAAACTTGTCTTCAGTGACGAAGCAACATTCTTTGTGAATGGCAAAGTGAACAAACACAATGTGCGAATCTGGGGCACAGAAAATCCCCGCGTTATTGTGCAGCACATTCGCGACTCCCCAAAAGTTAGTGTGTTCTGTGCGGTTTCTCAGTTCAAAGTTTATGGCCCTTTTTTCTTCTGCGAGCAGAACGTTACAGGACACGTGTACCTGGACATGCTGGAAAATTGGCTCATGCCGCAGCTGACGACCGACAGTGAGACCTTCATCTACCAGCAGGATGGTGCTCCACCACACTTCCATCACGATGTTCGTGAATTTTTAAACATGAGATTGCCCAAACCGATGGATCGGTCGCAGTGGAGAGAATGATCAGAAATTGTTGTCATGGCCTCCACGCTCCCCCGATTTGACGCCGTGCGATTTTTTTGTTTGGGGGTATGTGAAAGATTCAGTGTTTGTGCCTCCTTTACCAGTAGACTTACCAGAACTGCGAGCTCGCATAATCAATGCCTTTGAACAAATTAATAGGGGCATTGTACGTCGAGTATGGGACGAACTTGATTACAGACTTGATATCTGCAGAATCACCAAGGGGGAGCATATGGAGCACCGGTAACATCTCAAAAAAACCTGGGAAGTTGCTCTATGTATCTGTAAAAGTTCGTGAAAATATGTCGAATACTACAGCTACCATAAAATCATGAAATCGCTCCAATCATTTGTAATCACCCTGTATATCCTGCTATTTTTCTTAAAAAATCGCCTCTCAGCTGCTTCCAATCTTTGTTCTTGTCTTTTAGTGATCGTCCAACATTCTGATCCATATATCAATACAGGAACAGCCATTACTTTATAAAATTTAATTTTTGTTTCTTTTCTTGTGTTCTTAAGGGTTCTTTTAATAGTGTCACACATTAGATTAAATTTATTTAAAGACCATGTAGTTCATTGTTAAGTAGTCTTCTCCATTCACCTGTCTGTTCATCTGTCTTTGGTCCAAAAATGTTCCTAGCATTCAATTTATGCTGCTAATATTTGAGTCCTCACTTTTTTTGCAGTTATAATGTGTAATTTCAATTATTGACATTTGTTTACCAACATTTCTTTTTATGCCTTCATTTAATGCATTGTATTCCTGTAACTTTATCTCTGTGTCATTTCTTATATCAGATATTAGGTGAACGAAGTAATTCAATTTAGAAATTGTTCTGTAATTTTTCCATCTATCGTAACTCTATTTTAACCCTTAGTAAGTATCCACACATACCCATAGACCTGAAATGGCGGTTGCTAGAGTCAATTTTTAATTTCGGGTTTCAGGTAAACCCCCATTTTCAATGACTGATTTCGCTGATTTTTGGTGAATACCTTCCACGGTTTATTTTAATAGTATATACCATAGAGAACCCGAGGGTATATACTGAGTATCGTTGAGAAAAAACGAAAATTGCAATCGCTAGACCGATTTTTAAAGTTTAAATTCAGGTGAACTACACCTAATGGTCCCATTTTGTTGGTTAATGAACTAGACATTGCTGATTTAATTAATTTATATGTATGTATATTCCAAGTTTGATTTCGATGAAATAGAAACTGCTTCGGAATTAGTTAAAAAGGAAGAGGATAAAACTACTAAAATAAGAAAGAAATAAAGAAAATAAAGAAAGTTTATTTACGTTGTACGAACACGTGAGCCATGTACTGATTACATAAATAATTACGTACGTAAACAGTTGGCAAAACATAATAACAGCTGAACATCTGATTTTGGCACATGTACACGACACGTTTTGCTCTTATGTAAAATGTACATCACAAACACAAACACAAATGCAAATGCAATTATTTCTATAGATCAACTTTTATAAGATCCATGATGTGTTCCGTTGAGGTATTATTCAAAATTAAAATATAAAATTATGGAATATTCACCTGAAAGGTCCGTCTCCCCAACTTAATTAATTATTTAACTGTAGCGCTTTCGGGACTTGTCCCATCATCGGCAGGATTCAAAACTGGATCCTGCCGATGATGGGACAAGTCCCGAAAGCGCTACAGTTAAATAATTAAGTTGAGGAGACGGACCTTTCAGGTGAATATTCCATCATTTTATATTTTAATTTCTATAGATGTCGAAACCAAATCTCGATAGGTCCCTTACCAAACCCAGATGAACTGGCAGCTGAATGAAGATGCCTACGTAACAGTGAGATACATGGTCTGTATGGGAAACCAGATATAATAAGAACAGTTAAGTCTCATAGACTGCGATGGTCAGGACATATGGCACGAATGATGAATGAAAGAGAGACTCCTTGCAGGTAAATCAAAGTTAAAACTCCCAGTAGGTAGACCAAGAAGAAGTGAGATAGTAACATTAACCATGATTTGATGGAAGTAGATTATACAGGAAATGATTGAAAAACATTAACTCAGGATACGGATGCATGAAGAGCTTATGTCCGCGCGGCCATGAATCTCCGGTTTCAATAGGGCTAATGAGTTAGTTATTCTCTGAAATCATCTTCCGAGACGAAGTCACTCGTAAAATAAAATTCTAAGCCCCTAATCACACTAGTTATTATTATTAATGGGGCACGCATAGCGTAGTGGTTAAGGCACTACGTTACAAGCCGGAAGGTCGAGGGTTCGAGTTCTGGTGGGTCACGATTTTTAAACTGATCAAACCTTCTGGCGACACTGGTCCTTGGGTTGTCTCAGCCTCCAACAAAAATGAGTACCAGATGCTTGTTTCTGGGGGTAAAGGCAGCCGTCACGCAGGACTGACAACCCGGCTGACATCAAGTGCCGATTGTCCAGAAAAAGTGTGAGCCTTAACCTCCTACTACCCCAAGGGCCTCCTGAGGCCTGTAGTGGGACCACTTTACTTTACCTTTATAATAATAATAATAATAAATAATAATAATAATAATAATAATTAATAATAATAATAATAATAAATAATAATAATAATAATTAATAATAATAATAATAATAATAATAATAATGATAATAATAATATTAAAGCTTGTGCTAAAGTATGGAAGTGAGACTTGGGTCTTCACTGAAAATACCATTGCTCAGCTCGGAATTTCATAAAGGAAAACTCTGAGAAGAATATATATGGACCTGTTCAGGAAAGAGAAGAATGGTGAATAAGATATCACACCAGCCATTGTTGCAGATATTAAATTAACTAGATTGAGATGGGCAGGACATATACAGAGAATGGATAATTGTGAGACAGTTAAAAAGATAATAGTGGTTTATCCAGACGGAAGAAGAAATATTGAAAGACCTAAATGTGGATGGATGGATGGATGGATATAAAATAAAATAAAGTTAGAGTATGTAGCTTCTTAGGTCAGTGCCGTCGCCCTCAACTTGTAAGAAAGATATGTATGATTTTTGTCTGAAGGCCTTTCAGAATATCTATTTCATCATCAGCAGGCATTTCTTCGCTATATTTATTAATATTCTCGATGCTGGTCTTAATGTAGTGTTGCCCGTGACTGCATCAAGAACATCAATAAATGTAGCGAAAAAATACCTGCTGATGATGGAATAGATATTCTGAAAGACCTTCAGACAAAAATCATACTTATCTTCTTACAAGTTGAGGACGAGGGCACTGACATAAGAAGGTACATATTTTAACTTTATTTTATTTTATATCCATCCACCTCAACGGTTTTAAACAATGAATTTTATTAGTATGGATGGATGGAGTTTTGGAAGATGTCCAAAGAGTTACCTATTTATTACAGGTATTCTACTTTACAGCAGTTCGCCTTTAATTCCTGCTTTCCAGATATTCTTATCTTCCCATTGTCCTTCTTCCATACACCTCTTCATCATGGCATCATAAATATATTCCCTCTTCCTTCTGCCTGGTACCATTCAATCTAACACCCGTTTAGGTGTTGTACATGTCCATACCACTGTAAAGCTCTCTTTGTTATCCTATTGATAACAGTATCTGGTGCATCCATTTATTGTTGTCCAAAGACTTGTAATTCGATATTGGTGGAGAGTCGCCAGGAATAGAGAGGTCTGGAAGAGGGTTCTTAGGGATGATGTGACTCGACCCAGGTCGTTATGCTAAACGTGATTATTATTATTATTATTATTAGTATTATTATTATTATTATTATTATTATTATTATTATTAACGTCGGCAGCGGTGGACTAGTGGTTATGCTCCTTGCCTCTGGTCTCGAGGGTCGCGGGTTCAAACACGGCCGGGGTCGATGGGTTTTTTAGGACGGAAAAATCCAAGGCGCAAATCCTCCGGGAGGGACTTTAAGCTGTGGGTCCCGAGTCTGAAGATTTTCAGGCTCGTAAAAAATCCTTAAGCCTGAATGAAAAGGGCTCTAAGCAAAATTTACCGAATTTTCCCGTCCTAGTACTACCTTGGTATATAATGGAAATGGACAGCTAATGGCAAATGAGGGAAATTTTGAGGAAGTGGCTGAATTCAAATACCTAGGAACAATAATCACAAATAGGAATGAGACGCACACAAGAAATTAAACATAGGCTCAATTCTGGAATGCATGCTATTATGCATTGCAGAGACTTTTGATGTCCCAACTCCTTTCAAAAACGTTAAGCTGAAAATATATAAAACTATTATTCTACCAGTTATATTATATGGGTGCGAAACATGGACTCTTACTTTAAGGGAGGAAAGGAGATTACGAGTATTTGAGAATACAATTCTTAGGAAAATTTTTGGACCAAAGAGAGATGAACAGACAGGTGAATGGAGAAGACTACATAACAATGAACTACATGGTCTTTATAGGAAGCCAGATATAATAAGAACTGTTAAGTCTCATAGACTGCGATGGGCAGGACATGTTGCACGTATGGGGAATGGGAGACTTGCATGGAAGCTTCTTGTAGGAAAGCCAGAGGGAAAACGCCCAGTTGGTAGACCAAGAATGAGGTGGGAGAATAACATTAACTATGATTTGAGGGAAGTAGATTATACAGGGAATGATTGGAAAGCATTAGCTCAGGATAGGGACATATGGAGAGCTTATGTCCGCGCGACCATGAACCTTGGGGTTCGATAGTGCCAGTGAGTAAGTAAGTAAGTAAGTAAGTAAGTACTACCTTGGTTTCCTAGATGTCAGTATGAGGCGGAACGCTAACCACGTACCACTCAAATGACATCTATGCGAAAACAAGTGTAACTAAATTAGTATGGTCAAAATTCTTGCCTGTAGGGGGACAGCGCCTAAATCTCTGTAAAGGGAAACATAGGCTTACAATACAATACAAAATTAATAGTAACAGCTAAAAAAACTAAAAGAAGAATATGAAAAATGGGGACTTTATATAAACATTGAGAAAACTAAATACCTGTGTATGGGAGAAGAAATGGAAAATATAAATTTCAACAATGGGGAAGAACTAAAACCTAGTATTGAATGCACTTATTTAGGAACAAAATTAGACAATTCAGGCGATAACACAGTGGAAATTAAAAATAGAATCGCACAAACAAAACAAGCAATAAATGCTTTAAACTTTGTTTGGTGAAGCAAAAATATTACAAAAAAATATAAAATTACAAATATATCAAACCGTAATTCAAAGATTTTAACATATGGTGCTGAAGTTTGGCAAATTCCTACCAGGGAAATGAAAAGATTTTTAAGTACAGAAATGGATGTTTTAAGGAGATCAACTGAAAGATCTAGAATGGATAGAATACGAAATAAAGAAATAAGGGAAATTATGGGTGTACAAGAGGAGCCGGACAACAATGACATTATAGAGTAAAGTAAAGTAAAAGTGATCCCACAACAGGCCCGGAGGCCCTTGGGGTAGTAGGAGGTTAAGGTTCCCACTTTTTCTAGACAATCGGCACTTAATGTCAGCCGAGTTGTCAGCCCTGCGTGACGGCCGCCTTTACCCCCAGAACAAGCGTCTGGTACTCATTTTCGTTAGAGGCTGAGTCGACCCCAGGGCCATAGTGCCGCCAGAGGGTTTGGGTCAGTTTAAAAATCCTGACCCCAACGGGACATTATAGAAAAGAAAAGATTACATGGTATGGCCATGTCAAAAGAATGCCAGAGCAAAGATTGCCTAAAATTGTTATGGGATGGATCCCAATAAAAAGGAGGAAGAGAGGAAGACCCAAGAAAACTTGGATAGAAGGGATACAAGCGGCTATGAATATCAGAGGATTGGAGGAAAATCAATGGATGGACAGAGAGGAATGGCGTTTGGTTTCCGGAAGACGGCGGCAGCTGCCATGATACCGGATGATGATGATGAATAACAGCTTATCAAATTATCATAAGTAATGTCACGAGTGATTTCCAAATTATCGATAAATTCACGACTCACGAAGTGAGAGTTTGGAAATCAAGAGTGGCATTTGCTAGGACTATTTAACGAATAAAATTAAGCTGTTTACTCATAAATCATTATTTAACTATAGTTATTTTAAAATATTCATATATTTAATATAAACGGCGATGTTTGAAAACAAATGAGAAGCGATAGGCACGGTTCATCTGCTTCTTTTGCTTATCACTGCAACCAGATCATACTATTTATTGCCAAAGGAACGCAATATTGTAAGAATGCTCTCTAGTGGAGAAAAAATTAAACACATCAAAACTGTATATTTAATTTATTCTGATGTCGTATGATGTAAATATGACAATTATATTTTTCTGGATTGTTACCTGGGAAAAAATACATTTAAGAAAGTGCAAACAGTTGTTTCTTTTTTTGGTGGTATAATCAATTGCTACAAATGTTTTTATATTAACTCCCGCATGCGGCATGTGTTGACATTCATGCACTGTATATACAATCTGGTAGCCGTGTTTTTCATAGGCTGAGTCACTGCAAAATAATGGTCAGACCTGTTCAGAATATTAAAAAGGAGGAGCTTTCTTTAATAAGGTAATTATGTTCTTCTGTTCTTCTTCTTCGGCTTTCCCCCACTTATAGGTTTGCCGTCTTCAGTTTCCATTTATCTCTATCATTCCAATCTGCCTCTTCCAAATTCCGATCATCCATTATAGTTCTGTCGTAGGTTTTCCATTTCCATCTTGGTCTGCCACGTTTATTTCTTCCAGGGGGTGACCATTGGTATATATTTTTTTGGCCATCTTTCATTTTCCATTCTTTGTACATGTGCATACCATTTAAGTGTTTGAATATGGTAATTATAACACTGATAAATATTTCGTGAAACACGACTCTGATTGGCTGTAAAAAGGCTATATTTTTGGCTATGACTATATATCTTTCGGTCTTATTATGTTAAGATTGTGAATTTGTGTCTTAATGATTCTTGGTAGTGAATCAGTATTTCGTATAAATTATTTTGGTAGTATTTTTACATCTATAATTATTATTTTATTATTATTATTGGTCAACTATAATTAACAATCCTACTATTCCTACTATCATATTCCTATTCTCTTCTCCTATATAATAAAAGGTAGTTAAATTAAAATCACCACATATCGAATAATAAAATAAACGAAGTGAATAATATACAGTTAATCCTGTAGAAAAATAAAAAAGAAAAAAACCAAAAATATTTAAATATCTTAATGAAAGATAGGGATTCTATAATGGTTTAATATTCTTAGGGAAAATAAATCAATGGTGACAGTATAATAATTTAAAGACGTTTTTCCTGTTTTTCGTTATATGATTTATTGTGACTATTTAACTCATGCCCCAAATGGGAGTCAATGACCAATCACGTTTCAATGATTTCTGTTTTACAACCAATCAGAGTCGTGTTTCACGAAATATTTATCAGTGTTATAATTACCATATTAAAGAAAGCTCCTCTTTTTAATATTCTGAAATAGTATGATCTAGATGCAGTGATAAACAAAAGAAGCAGATGAAGCGTACCTATCGTTTCTCATTTGTTTTCAAACATCGCCGTTTACATTAGATATATAAATATTTTAAAATAACTACAGTTAAATAATGATTTGTGAGTAAACAGCTTAATTTTATTCGTTAAATAGTCCTAACAAATGCCACTCTTGATTTCCAAATTCTCACTTCGTGAGTCGTGAATTTATCGATAATTTGGAAATCACTCGTGGCATTACTTATGATTATAATTATATTACTGTATTAATTTAAGTAGCTTAAAGAAAGAGCAGAAATCATTGAAATGTGATTGGCCATTGAGTCCCATTTGGGGCATGAGTTAAATAGTCATTGCATTGTGGCAAGTTTAAAATAGGAGTGGGCATATTTTCATCAAAAGAATGTAATAAAATAAACTGATGTTTATTTAGACAGTTAAAATAGTAGAATAACATTGAATTCCACTTCTAGAGGTAATGCTAATGTAAGAGAGTGTGTACAATAAAGTGCATTGTTCCCGGTTGTAAAACTGCAATTACAGGTGGGCATTGATTAACGATGATTAACAGGAGGTTGGTAACACTGGTTCATATAACGGGGAGGTGATGGAATGCACGCCTACACATTGTCCGCACGTGAACTCCGCTATAATCCCTTCATCACCTTCATCTGCTCTCTCTTCAACAGTTTCTTCAAACAATCTCTTTTTTCATTCACTCGTGCAACACAAAGCATTGTCTGTTAAGAGGGTGGAACACATTTATTTATACACCGAGTGACTTCCGTGGTGTGTGATCAGCACATTTCATGGATCGCTGTAGTTTCTGAAATATTCCATTGCATAGTCATTCTGCCCGAAGGCAGGTCCTTCACTGCAATCATAGCATTTTCATGCTATGCTTGTCAGCTTTACTAGGGAATTGTAGGTGTGGTAGCTTCCCGTTGCTTTCCACACCGATGAAGGATGATGAAGGCCATATGATTTCAGGGACCGTTTGGGCCTTAAAGTTCTCCTGACATTTGCATTACAGGTGAGGAAAAACTCCGATAAAACCTCACCCAGAAAAACTGCCCCGACCGGGGATCGAACCCGGGCCCGCTGCGTGACAAGGCAGCACGCTACCTCGAGACCACAGCGGTGGACAACGGGATGATGATGATGGCCATATGATTTCGGGGACCGTTTGGGCCTTAAAGTTTTCCTGACATTTGTCTTACAGGTGAGGAAAAACCCCGATAAAAACCTCACCCAGAAAAACTGATCCGACCGGGGAATCGAACCCGGGCCCGCTGCGTGACAAGGCAGCAGGCTACCTCGAGGCCACAGCGGTGGACTTCTGAAATATTATGCAATTATAACTAATTCATTGGCACTATCGAACCCGTAAGTTCATGGTCGCGCAGACATAGGCTCTCCATACATCCCTATCCTGAGCTAATGTTTTGAAATCTTCGCCTGTATAATATACTTCCCTCAAATCATGGTTAATGTTATTCTCCAACCTCATTCTTGGCCTGTCTACTGGTCGCCTTCCCTCAGGTTTTCCTACAAGGAGCTTCCATGCACCTCTTTCATTCCCCATTCATGTCACATATCCTTCCCATCACAGTCTACTGGATCACTGGCATGTAGTCTTCTTCATTCGTCTATCTATTTATCTCTCTTTGGTCAAACATTTTTTCTAAGAATTTTATTCTCAAATATTCGAAATCTTTTCTTCTCTCTTAAATTAAAGAGTCCATGTTTCGCATCCATATAACATAACTGTCCACCGCTGTGGTCTCGAGGTAGCGTGCTGCCTTGTCACGCAGCGGGCCCGGGTTCGATCCCCGGTCGGGACAGTTTTTGTGGGTGAGGTTTTTATCGGGGTTTTTCCTCACCTGTAAGACAAATGTCAGGAAAACTTTAAGGCCCAAACGGTCCCCGAAATCATATGGCCATCATCATCATCATCATCATCCTTATCATTATCATAAGTAATGCCACGAGTGATTTCCAAATTATCGATAAATTCACGACTCACGAAGTGAGGAGTGAATTTATCTAGAGAATTTGGAAATCAAGAGTGGCATTTGTTAGGACTATTTAACGAATAGAATTAAGCTGTTTACTCACAAATCATTATTTAACTGTAGTTATTTTAAAATATTATATATCTAATGTAAAACGGCGATGTTTGAAAACAAATGAGAAACGATAGGTACGCTTCATCTGCTTCTTTTGTTTATCACTGCAACTAGATCATACTATTTCAGAATATTAAAAAGGAGGAGCTTTCTTTAATATGGTAATTATAACACTGATAAATATTTCGTGAAACACGACTCTGATTGGTTGTAAAACAGAAATCATTGAAACGTGATTGGTCATTGACTCCCACTTGGGGCATGAGTTAAATAGTCATAAGTAATGCCACGAGTGATTTCCAAATTATCGATAAATTCACGACTCACGAAGTGAGGAGTGAATTTATCTAGAGAATTTGGAAATCAAGAGTGGCATTTGTTAGGACTATTTAACGAATAAAATAAAGCTGTTTACTCACAAATCATTATTTAACTACAGTTATTTAAAAATATTTTTATATTTAAAGTAAACGGTGATGTTTGAAAACTAATGAGAAACGATAGGTAGCCTACGCTTCTACTGCTTCTTTTGTTTATCACTGCAACCAGATCATACTATTTATTGCCAAAGGAACGCAATATTGTAAGAATGCTCTCTAGTGGAGAAAAAATGAAACACATCAATCTGTATATTAATTCATTTTTGATGTCGTATACATTTAAGAAAGTGCAAACAGTGGTTTCTTTTTTTGGTGGTATAATCAATTGCTACAAATGTTGACATGTAAGCACTATTATATACAATCTGGTAGCCGTATTTGTTATAGGCTCAGTCACTGCAAAATAACGGTCAGACCTGTTCAGAATATTAAAAAGGAGGAGCTTGCTTAATATATGATAATCCTAACGTTGATAATTATTTCGTGAAACACGTCTCTGATTGGTTGTAATACAGAAATCATTGAAACGTGATTGGTCATTGACTCCCATTTGGGGCATGAGTTAAATAGTCATCATAAACATCCTTCACCGGTGTGGAAAGCAACGGGAAGCTACCACACCTACAATTCCCTAGTAAAGCTGCAAGCATAGCATGAAAATGCTATGACTGCAGTGAAGGACCTGCCTTCGGGCAGAATTACTATGGATGGATATACAGATTCCCCCCCCCTTTTCTTATCTTTAGTTTCATCCCTACATTTTTGAGGATAATTTTTTAAACCCCAAATTAAAGTGTTGTCGAATATATTTTGAGGCATTGCGCTGTCCTTTTGGAACAAAAAAAAAGTTGTTACGAAGAAATATGAGTTGCTTTAAAGATCACAGAAATTACATAAATCTGACATCTGCGCGAGTTTGAAGAATGTGTGTCAATGATAGAAGTAATTACTTGAACACATGCGCTAAACTAACAATTAGTACATGTTCGTCAGTGGAATTAAAAAACAAAAATGAGCTGCGTTTTGAAGTGATCCGTGTAGTCACGTGATTGGTTATTACAGAAAAGGAAATGATTAAATTCCAAAGCCACCTATTCAATGTGAAAGCAGACTTTGTTGATAGAAGGGCGAGTTATGTACAATGATACAGATAAATTCAAATTTTTGTTCAGAAACTAGATACGGCAAGTAATTTCTCATTAGCACAATCTTTTGGAAATACGATAAACTGATGTTTAAGAACAAGTTCAAGAATTCAAATAAAAAAACTTGAGAGTATCTTTTATTCAAATTTTAATAAGCGGAGAAACAGGTTTTTAAGAAAATCATAGCTATAATTGTTAATTGGGGAGCTGGGTTTGTATCGTGCAATGAACTTGTTTCTTTATTAAGGAAGTGCACAATCTACTAATACAGGTTTGAATTTTATCATAAGTAATGCCACCAGTCATTTCCAAATTATCGATAAATTCACGACTCACGAAGTGAGGAGTCAATTTGTCTAGCGAATATGGAAATCAAGAGTGGCATTTCTTAGGACTATTTAACGAATAAAATTAAGCTGTTTACTCACAAGTCATTATTTAGCTATAGTTATTTTAAAATATTTATATATTTAATGTAAACGGCGATGTTTGAAAACAAATGAAGAACGTTATGTTTCACTTGTTTATCACTGCAACCTGATCATATTATTTATTGCCAAAGGATCGCAATATTGTAAGAATGCATCCTAGTGGAGAAAAAAAAAATGAAACACATCAAAGTGCATTATTAATTTATTTCTGATGTCCTATGATGTAAATATGTCAATTACATTTTTCTGGAACGTCATTACCTGGGAAATAATACGTTTATGAAAGTGCAAACAGTGGTTTTTTTGTGGTATAATCAATTACTACAAATGTTTTTATATTATATCCCGCAAGCACTTTTTTGTTCACTTTCGTGTACTATATATACAATCTGGCAGCCATATGCAGTCACTGCAAATAATGCTCTGACCTATTCAGAATGTTAAAAAGAGGAGCTTGATTTTAAAGTCATAAAATTAAACTGATAAAATCGAGGTGAAAAAGACTGTCATTGGTTGTAAATCGAAAATCATTGAAATGTGATTGGTCATTGGCTTCCATTTGGAGCAGGAGTTGATTAGTCAAAGTTGCTTTACTGTATGAGTCACGTTAAGGGGGAAATGGTTGTAAAAAAAAAGCAGCTCAATTTAATATATATATATATATATATATATATATATATATTATTATTATTATTATTATTATTATTATTATTATGAGCTAATACCCGGCTTGCGCTACTACGTGTAAATAAATTAAATATTGAGTTATTTTTCTCATGTTTCCCATACTGAGACTGTGGGAATTTGCGCACAACTGTGCGTTGTTTACAAGGAAAATATTTGCATTATCACAGGGAAGTGATAAGAAAAACAGGCCTCGCTTATTTTCCTAGTGTCAGTTGATAACGGCTCTAGATTCTCACGATAATTATGTCTTCCACTTCAAGCGAATTCAGAAGGAATCTAGCTATTAGGGCTGTACCCATAAAATATCCCTCTTACTAATAATCCATATATAACTTTTATACAAGGTTTATACACATCTCAGTTGAAAAATTCTTACTAATAAACACTTGTTAGCTGTTCAGTGTAAGAGAGGTGTACAACTTTACATGGAATCGTTTATACATGCCTCCAGCCATGTTTAATGATTGTGTAACTAGACAAAATGTCGACTTCAAGATCAACTGATTGTTTTCCTATGATATTGATGAAAGTTTCCTTTAAATTTAACCCAAAATGCAACACTTTTAACGACTGTTGGTGGAATGCACAGGGCATAAATAATATTAATAAAGCTCTGGGTAGGAAAATAAGGCATCATTAAAATGCCTTTCGTTACACTCATTCTCGATTAGGCCTAAACAATATTTTAAAACTGAACATTGATTCACAAAAGAATATGTTCTACAATAATTGCTGTAGACAAGATTTAACCTGAATGTAGTTTTAAATGCTTCCTAATATTATTTTAAGAAAACTTTCTTGCATCTTTAATACATAACAACACACACCGATATTAAAATGTATGTTTAAGTATAGAGGTACTATTATTGCAACAAGCTGTATGTTAACTTGGTAGTCTTGTGCTTAGAGCTTAATGTTTTAACCCTTAAACTGGCAAAGCACCAGTGGTAGTGATTGGAAGGGCAGGGTCTCCCCTTATGCAATGGAAGTCCGCCACTTCCCGGCTGCTTTAGGGTCTTAAATGCCCTCTTCAGCCTTTGATATTATTTCGAGAAAATACTTATTTGTCGATTCGCTTCTCAAGCGCCTGAGGGAGTATCCGAGCGAGATGACAGTACGCGATCCCCGACAGAGGTCTCCACCCGAGAAACGACCCTCTTGGTTAAGCTGATGGATTGCGAAAAAAAAACTGAATTTTCAAAATAGATTAAAGTTGAATTAGTCTATTATATATGTTTTAATTACTTCTTCTCCTTCTTCTTCTACTACAAGGTTTAGGCTATGCAGCCTGTTCCGGCGAAGTTAAAAGTGGAGTCCATCTCCTACGTGGTCGGCCAACATCTCTTGTTCCTCTGGGATTATACAGGAAGGTTCTTTTTTGGTATTCTTTCGTTGTTCATTCTCATTAAGTGTTCTGTCCATTTCTTATTATTTTCGCTGATTTTATCTTCAATTATATATATATTTAATTCTTCTCGTATGGTTTCATTCCTTATTCTATCCGCTCTTGTGCATCCTTTCACATTATGTAAAAACAGGGTTTTCCGCAGTGTGTATCCTGCTTTTATCCCTTAATTTCATTATCCAATTTTCACTTCCATACAACAACAAAGGAACATCCATTGTTGTATATAATTTAAGTTCGTATCTTTCCTTGTTTTCCGACCTAAGGTTCCTTTTATGGTTCCACAAATAGCCTGAAATTTATTTACTTTATTTCTATATCTTATTTTCTCTATAAGTTATATCACATCCTAAATATTGGAAATGTGATACTTGTTCTATTATTTTGTTATCCAGTATAATTCTTTATCTAATTCCATATTTACCAATAAATGCCATTACTTTTGACTTATTTATTGATATTTTACAATTATATCTATTGGCTATCAATTTAAATTTATATGCTAAAATTTGGAGCTCATTTTCAGATTCTGCTAAAAGTACAACATCGTCAGCGAATAATAAAGCATTTATTTTATCTTTATTATCAATTAATATTCCTTCATTAGTTAAAACCTTTTTCCATTCTTTTAGGATATCGTCCATATAAATGTTTTAATTACTTAAAAATATTAATAATAGCTTGCTAGTGGTGGGAATAATCCTAAAAAATTGTTCAATATAATGACTGAAAATAATGAAAATAAATGTTCTTGCTTTACTAATGTTTTTATAGCCAATTAGTGTTTTTTTTTAAAATAACATCCATCTATAGTAATTCTGCCCAAGAGCACTGCAATCATAGCATTTTCATGCTATGCTTTGCAGCTTTACCAGGGAATTATAGGTGTGGTACCGGTAGCTTCCCGTTCCTTTCCACACCGGTGAAGGATGATGATGGTGATGGTCGGATGATTTTTGGGGACCGTTAGGCTTCCTGATATTTTTCTTACAGGTGTGTAAAAACCCCGAAAAAACCTCACCCTGGAACCTGTCCCGACCGGGGATTGAACCCGGGCCCGCTGCGTGACAAGGCAGCACGCTACCTCGAGACCACAGCGGTGGACACAAATAATATAAGTACCTTTTTTATATCCGTCTTCCTCAATTAGAACCGATTTTTGTTCAAAAAACTTAGTTAATTATAAAAATCATGAAGGCCTTTCAAAACATGTTTCATCTTCGGCATGCTATTTGGTACTGATATGAACGTATAAATATAATATAATAGCTTTATACGCCGACAATAGTCCTCAACTAAAACTGAGCTCCATCTTCAGCTGGTGATAAGGTACCTGACTTTTTCAGAACGCCTTTCGCAATTTATTTCAATGGAATGTACAGAGTTTCTTTATAAGAATAACAATGCGCCAAGCTTCGTTATTGCCCAACAGGGAAGAGATCTCTGGGCGTCCAAGGAAACGCTGGATACAAAATTCAATCAGCGAGATCGTAACAGGCCTCAGGCCTAAGACTTGGACGGATAAAGAAAAACAAGTTTGAATGTTGACTGAATAGTGTATTTCGTCTGAAATGATCGTGTCATATTTTAGGAGGCCCTGGATTGATCTAATAACTTATTCGGGAAGGCTCACCATGTCCTTGTGTGATCAAAAAAGTCTCTGTGAGATCTCTCTCCCGAAAAGTCGTGCCAACGTAAGCCCCTGGTGGTGTGGGCATGTACCTATAAGTGATTATGAGGGATACGCCATTGCCGGTCCCAAGCCCGGATGAGAAAGGAGGAGGGAGAGGAGTAACACCTCGTAAAAGAAACTTGGTTCAGCTGGCCCGGCTGATAGTACCATGTTGGGGCCCCTTGCCAGGGAACGGTGAAGACCTCAACGGCAATGAAGGCGGAGAGGGATACCCTTAACCCTTAAATTGGCAAAACACACATTTCTTCTGTTAGTTATTTAATTGTGGCAGACCGCAGTGAAAACGGAATCTTGTATAACTGTTATTATTAGATACATTTTATAATTAGACACACATTGAAATGGTTTCTTTTTGTTCGTTTTCTTCTGATTTATTTAAAATATTAAATTAATTGAACCAACTGATGTATCCAAAAGGACACATTACGAATTTAAGGGTTAATACGGCAGATTTGGCGGAAGAGGCACCCTACCCTCACTCAGGGAAAGAGAGAGGAACCGCTGCCTTGCGGAGAAGGAGAAACTTCAAAGGCTAAGGGAGCATCCCCTACAGAAAAGCATGCCTGTCCAAGAGGCATTGAGGTGGCAACCCCACCACTGGACTTACCCAACTATAGGCTGGTAACCTATAATGGGGAAAACTTTAAATACTCGAAAGACTGCAAGAAATAAGCAGGCGGACCTCGGAAGACCCTTCAACCGATGGAAAGATCAGTTTTTGTAGTCGCAGAACGGGCATCATCACCCAATACTGCATTCGGAGAGAAGAAGACGATTTTTATGATATAGCATATATTTTTTCTGGAAGAGTGACATGTTACTTAATAAACATAAATGTTTTTTATACAAAAACTAATTGGAATTAAAGTACTTTGTTAAGCCATATTTATGCATATTTGACCATTTATATGCGACAGAGCATATTATAGTACTTTATTGGTCATATTATAGCAGTATTTTAATACCATAATAAATATGAAAGTTAAAGTTAATAATTTTATATTTTAAAATTCTTTTTAATATTTAAATATAACTTAATAAAGAAAAACATCTAAAATAATTAATTGTTGTTCATTGTTGAATAAAATGTCTCAATAACAATTAAAGAAATTGTATTATATAACAGTCTTTCTAAATAATGCTTTTAAAATTGTGTCTTAAGTCATTGTTGTCTGAAATAAAAAGCTTTCTGTTATAACTGTAATAAGAACACCTGCTTAAACTTAATATTTTTTAATAAAAGTATACTAAATTCTGATTGGAATGTTAAAAACAATTAACTTTTTGATTTAACCAATCAAATTTAAACCTGATATTTAATGGACCATTAACCAATAGAATTTAAATTAAAATCATGTGATGTAATAATGTTCTTTAATATTATAACAGAATTACTCTAGGAGTCTGCATATAACTTTCATCAAAGATAGAAGCTATAACAACTCTCCTGATAAAATGTGAAATTTAATACCAGAAGAGTAATTGATTTCAGACAAGAAAATAATATATTTAATTGACAGTGAAGAATAATATCACTTAAATTTACTTAATCTTCTGGGAACCTACAAAATGAATAAATTTATTACTAGTTCAGTTATTAGTGAGTTTTAAAGTGTTTTCCTATCCTGTGTACCAACTTCGACCTTGAGAAGAGAATCCAGCTCTACCGGAAAATCAAACCCAACCTGAACCAGTAATTCTTATTAATTATATAAATTAATTAGTGTATAATGCTGTTGTGTTATTATTTAATTGAAATATTAATGTGTTTTCTTGATGTAATTGTAATGTTTAATGTTTTTGTAGTGCTATAATGCTATTGTGTTTTTACTTAATGGTTAATATTATGTGTTTTCTTTATGTAATTGTAATGTTAGATGTTTTTAGTGTATAATGCTATTGTGTTATATTTAATTGTAATATTATTATTGTGTTTTTCTTTATGTAATTGTAATGTTATTGCTATTGTGTTATTACTTAATTGTAATATTATGTGTGTGTTTCTTTATGTAATTGTAATGTTAATGTTTTTTTAGTGTATAATGCTATTGTGTTATTATTTAATTGTAATTATTTTTATTGTGTTTTCTCTTTATGTAATTGTAATGTTATTGCTGTTTTTGTTTATTTTTTCTTTACACTAGTACCAATTATTACTTTATTGTAACGGACTGTCAACAGCACGTACGCTTACTGCCCGTGCGACCCATATTTGTAAATAATATTGTAAATATCTTAATTTTTTGTCTAATAAAGTCCTACAACTACTAATTATTTTTGGACACTAATCCTTCAAAATTGCGCCCACAACGTGGAAAATAATGAAGAACTGAATAAATACTTCTTCAAATTGTCGCCACAACGAGGGGCATAATTAAATACTTCTTCAATATTCATCATATTTTCACTCTTTTAAGAAGTAAAGGACTTTTGTGGGGTTGACATCCCTACCCCCGTTAAAAACAAAATACGTTCAGAAACCCAACATGCCTCAGAATGATGGTCTACAATAACGATATCTGCAAACCTAGTTAAGAGTCGCAACTGGAGGCTTGCTGCGCGCAAAATAGAAATGATTGGAGGCAGAAAGTTAGGGAGGCCGAAGCTCGAATTTGAGCCAATCAGCCATTGGATGGATGGATGGATCATACAATTTATTTCTTCCGTTTTCACTTGAGTTGTTAAATTTCTCAGAATTTTGTTTCTTGTAAAATCTGTCTTCTACATTAATAAGATTCATGATGAAGTTCCGTTGAGGGATTATTGAAAATTAAAATATAAAATTATGAAATATTTACCTAGGTCAGTCTCCTCAACTTTATTACTTATTTATCTGTAGCGCTTTCGGGACTAGTCCCATCATCAGCAGGATTCAAAAAGAGAAGACTGATCTTCTATGTAAATATTTCATAATGTTATATCTTCATTTTAAAATCTATTTTCCTCTCCTATTTCGTATCAATTCACATTATGGACTTTTCCCTTACGTATATATCTGAGCAAATATTTATGTATTGCCTTAAGACAAGCAGGTAGCTACTGATAATTTTAATTAAAATAAAAAAACATGCTACAATACCAAATTCCATACTTTAGTTTGCTTCTCATTTGCGTTTTATTCTTAAATAAATAGTTAATTGTCAAACTATTTACTATTTGATTTTACTACGAAATTATTACATTATTATAATGTTTATTGGGAATTTTTTTGTTACAGTGAGTATCTTTGTAAATTTTTAAGTCATAACTGCATTTTTTTTTTTTTATTCCGGTGATTTTTAGGTCTAAAAAATCGTAGCCCAGTGATTATTGTCCACCGTTTGTGGTCTCGAGGTAGCGTGCTGTCTTCTCACGCAGCGGGCCTGGGTTTGATTCCCGGTCGGGGACAGGCTCCTGGGTGAGGTTTATGTCGGGGTTTTTCCTCACCTGTAAGACAAATGTCAGGAAGCTTAGGGCCCAACGGTCCCCGAAAATCATCCGGCCATCATCATAATCATCATCATTATAATCACCACCCTTATTATTATCATCATCATCATCCTTCACCGGTGTGGAAAGTTACGGGAAGCTACCACACCTATAATCACCTAGTAAAGCTGCAAAGCATAGCATGAAAATGCTATGATTTAGCATGAAAATGCTATGATTGCAGTGAAAGTCATACTCTCGGGCAGAATTACTATGGATGGATGGATGGAGTGATTATTAACCTCAGTGGTGTTTCAAACACTTTTAAAACTATTAAAATTCAAAATGATAATCTTAAAAATATTAAGCTAATGGAATATAATCACAATAAAAATACTAAATTACCTCACAATTTAAGAGCAATATAAAATAACATTAAGATTTAAAATACAAAACTATAATAAAGCTTTAAGAATTATCAACCAAGTTTTTAAACCATCAAAAGTGCAGAGACACACAAGAATGAAAATCTATAAAGTTCTAGCTAGACCCATAATCTGTTATGGCAGTGAAGCTTGGACCATCAGAACTCAGGATGACCGTCATATTACAGCCACGAAAATGAAATTTCTGCGGACGAACTGCAGGTTATAGCCTTGTAGACCACCAAAGAAATTCAACAATAGCCAGAGAGTTTAAACATCGTACCTATACCTGAATACCTCCAAGAATATTCAGCGCATGGATCGTCACAGAATACAAAAACAAATTCTTCACTACATTCCTCGAGGCAGAAGATCTGTGGGTCGACTTTTTTCGGAGATGGCGGGAGACCGTAACAGGCCACTGGGCCTAATACTTGAAAGGCAGATGAACGATGATTAAGATATACCATACGTTATAAACAATTTTTTCTGGGAAGTTAGATGTTCAAATATATACTTTATCACACGTGTTTTCAATCGCTATGGCAACGGCGTCAGTGGCCTCTATCAGACACTTGAGTAAGTTATTTACAAATGTAAATGTTGTCATACTACAAACGAGCAAGAGTTTTCAAGATTTTACAATTGTAAGCATTGTTGACACACTGCACAGTGCTGCCAACTTCACAACCAAAACAATTATATTTGTTAACAAAACTTTCTATTATACAAATAAAATTTTGACAGACATTCTTATTCAATAGAGAAATTGCCTTTAACCATTATTCAATTCTTTGGTGCTGAAAGTTTTCACCTTAACTTGAGGAATGATGCTATTTTTTTTATCCTTGAACCGTATCCAATGCCAAAGTATGAAATATTCTACTACCAAGAATTTAGGGGGGTTCCTCCATTATACTTAACCGGCTTTTTTTATACATCATCTTCATCATCATAATCATAGTACATTCACGAATTTAGGCCATTTGTTGACCTGTTTCGGCCTCAAGACAAACACCATCCAAAAGTCTTTTGAGTGGACGTCCTGGTCTTCTTCTTCCTGCAGGTTGATATCTTAACATTTGTTGGATATTCTGTGATCTTCCATTCGATGAACATGTTGCATCCATCTTGACTTATAATCAGAAATTTTGTTTTCTAAAGGTTCCATGTGTAATTCTTCTAAGATGTCTTCATTTTTTTTTTTGGATTTAGTAGTGTGTATCCTGCAGTCCTCCGAAGGTATCTCATTTCAGCAGATCTAAGTCTCTGTATATCCTTCTGTTTCAACGTCCATACTTCGCTACCATACAAAAGAGTTGGAAGAGCCAGTGTTTTATACACTTTTAATCTTGAATGCTTTTGGACTAACTGTGGTTTGAAGATAGAATTATTAACCCTAAAATTCTTAAAAATTTTGCATTTACATCCTTTTCTTCTTCATATGAGATATTGCATCCTAGATATGTAAAATACCCACCAGCTCCAAAATGTTATTGTCCAGTACAATTTTACTTCTGACAGGATCTACACCTTGAAATGCCATAATTTTTGTTTTTTCTGTAGATATCTTCAATCCATATTCTTCTGTAATTTTGTTAAGTTCATACAGACCTTTCTGTAGATTATCTTCTGAATTTGCTATTATTATTTGGTCATCTGCAAACAATAGGGTGTTTAACTTTCTATTTTCTGATATTATTATTCTGATATTCTTCTTTTTTAAAGATGTATTAATCTTCCACTGGCTGAGTGGTAGCGAAGGCCTTATGGCATTATAATTTTGCCTCTTTAAATTAATAAGTACGTAATAACTAACATACTTACTGGCTATATCGAACCCTTAGGTTCATGGTCGGGCGGACATAAGCTTTCCATACATCCCTATCCTGAGCTAATGTTTTCCAATCATCTTCTACATAATCTACTTCCTTCAAATTATTATTAATGTTATTCTCCCATCTCATTCTTGTCTCTACCAACTGGGTGTTTTCTCCTCTGGTTTTCTTAAAATAAGCTTCCATGCATCTTTTTCATCATCCATTCGTGCCACATGTGCTTCCCATCGCAGTCTACGAGATTTAACTGTTCTTATTATATCTTGCTTCCTATAAAGACCATGTAGTTCACTATTATTTAGTTCTTTCCATTCACCTGTCTGTTTATCATCTCTCTTTGGTCAAAAAAATTTCCTAAGAACTTTATTCTCAAATACTCGTAATCTTCTTTCCTCCCTTAAAATAAGAGTCCATGTTTTGCATCCATATAATATAACTGGACAATAACAGTTTTCTATTCTTTTTTCTTTTCAGTTTAACGTTTTTTTGAAAGGAGTTGGTACAACAGGAGTGAGTCTCTGTAATACATAATAGCACGCATTTCCAAATTTGAGTCTATGTTTAATTTCTTTGTGGACTCATTCCTATTTCAAATAATTTTTTCTAGATATTTGAATTCAGCCACTTCTTCAAAATTGTCCACCGCTGTGGTCTCAAGGTAGAGTGCTACCTTGTCACGCAGCGGGCCCGGGTTCGATCCCCGGTCAGGGTCAGTTTTTCTGGGTGAGGTTTTTATCGGGTTTTTTTTCTCACCTGTAAGACAAATGTCAGAAAACTTTAAGGTCCAAACGGTCCCCGAAATTATTTGTACCATCATCATCATTATCATTATCATCCTTCACCGGTGTGGAAAGCAACGGGACCGCTACCACACCAATAATTCCCTAGTAAAGCTGCAAAGCATAGCATGAAAATGCTATGATTGCCGCGAAAAGACCTGCCCTCGGCGCAGAATTACTATGGATGTATTCAAATTTCCCTAATTTGTCATTAGCTGTCCATTTTTCTGAAATAATAATCTCGCAAAATAAAAATCGATTAAAAGAGTATATTACTGCTGACCAATGTCTGGAGATGTGAAATAGTATTTAGCGAGAAGTTAGGTGCAGTCGGGTGGTGCCATATAAGGACACTTTACGCAGTGAGCATGACAAACATAGAGTTCTGGGAAAATCTCTAAATATACTGTACTGCACAAATAAAAATATCCATTCTACATCAAGATTTACTCTTTAGTATATTCGCCTTGTAATCTATCTACTTATCTATGTGTCTATAATGGCGTAGCCCATTGTTGAGCCATAGCCTCTCCTTTGTAAGGAGTTACTAGACCAAGTTAATTTTTAGTTACCTTATTTGCTCGTAGATGTCATGGATGGCACGTGGTCAACACACCGACTCAATGAGACACCTAACAGGCAACTAAGGTATTACTAGGACGTTGATGTCGGTAAATTTTGTTCAGGCTTAAGGATCTTACGAGCCTGAAAATCTTCTGACTTAGGACCCACAATCGCCTTATAATACCCGTTAATAATAATAATAATAATAATAATAATAATAATAATAATAATAATAATCAAAATCCCGGATATTGATGACTTATAGTTTTTTTTAACTGAGACATACCAACGTATAATAATAATAATAATAATAATAATAATAATAATAATAATAATAATAATAATAATACTAGCTTACTTACTCACTGGCACTATCGAACCCGTAGGTTCATGGCCGCGCGGACATAAGCTCTCCATATATCCCTATCCTGAACTAATGCTTTCCAATCGTTCCCTGTATAATCTACTTCCCTCAAATCATAGTTAATGTTATTCTCCCACCTCATTCTTGGTCTACCAACTGGGCGTTTTCCCTCTGGCTTTCCTACAAGAAGCTTCCATGGTATCTTTACCTTGTCGTGGTGGAGTGGCTTGCGTGCTTAAATGATCCTGAGAGCTATGCCGGCAGTAGCATTGCTGCCGATAGGGTTACCCATGCCGGACTGGTCGAAGGTGATAAGCCAGACGAAAAAAGTACCTTGGTCGAAAAGAGCGACGATCTTTCACCGTAAAAATAACAACCGTCAAGAAATGCGGACATGGGTTCAACTGGGGTAAAATAATAATAATAATAATAATAATAATAATAATAATAATAATAAATAATAATAACGATCTCTGATAAACATAAAATTGAGACAATAGAAATGAGATTTTTGAGATCCGTTGTAGGTGTATCTTTAAGAGATCAAAAGAGAAGTCAAGATATCAGAGATGAATTACAATTATATAATATAAAAGAGAGAATATACAGAAATAAATGTAATTGGTTTGAACGTGTACAAAGAATGTCAAATAATCGTTTATCAAAACACATACTTTATTATAGACCTGAAGGCCGAAGAAACGTAGGAAGACCAAAACGACGTTGGAAGGATGATCTGTAACATATTGAGCAGCAGGGACAGAAAAGGGCCAATAGGCCTATACCTTGAAGATGATCATGATAATGATGATGATGATGATGATGATGATGATAATAATAATACATATTTAAATGGGCGTAGTTCAGGTCATAAAGAGCTTCTCTTCCCCTCAACCAGCGAATAATAAAATAATACAAAGTTTCATATAATTAATCACTGCCATTAGAAGATAAATTTCAATTTTAAGAAACCATCTCTACAAAATTTCTACTTTATAGCATGTATACTTCAATAACAATTTGACATTTTTTAATGTAGGCCTATTTACAAAATGTATTTAATCAATTTCGAAAATTAATTGTCTGTATCACTTTGTCCTTGAGGCAATCCTCTAATGAGGAAAGTTGTATATAATAATAAAAAATAGGTTTTCAAATTTATCCTCAATGATGCATAATATTAATATAGTCTAATATTAACTAAAAATATAAGGCATACAATAAAGATTTGTTATAATTCATTACCAACAGTGTCTCATTTTGACATTTCTGTTGTTCTCTCCTAGCATTGGCGTATTGTAACTCACTTCTGAGATTGGGGCGCCTGGAAGGTGGGTTACGCTGCCACAAAGATATGATGGGAGATGACAGTGATAATGAACGCCAGGAGAGGGAAGAATTTGAATCATACTAATTTAGTTACACTTGTTTTCATATAGACGTCATTTGAGTGGTCCGTGGTCAGCGTTCCGCCTCATACTAGGAAACCAAGGTAGTACTAGGACGGGAAAATTCGGTAAATTTTGCTTAGATGCCTTTTCATTCAGGCTTAAGGATCTTTTACGAGCCTGAAAATCTTCAGACTCGGGACCCACAGCTTAAAGTTCCTTCCCGAGGACTTGCTCCTTGGATTTTTCCATCCTAAAAGAATCCATTGACCCCGGCTGGGTTTGAACCCGCAACCCTCGGGACCAGAGGCAAGGAGCATAACTACTAGTCCACCGCGGCCGACAGGATATATTATTATAAAAAAGGATAGGATATATTATTATTATTATTATTATTATTATTATTATTATTATTATTATTGAGGAAGCGAACACCCTTATGGGGAGGTCCAAATAAAAAGAAGAATGAGCCTACATTGTTAATTTTCACCAAAATCCTAATCTCTCAGATTACAGAAACGAATATTTATTAATTCATATTTTGTCATTTTAAGTTATTTATAGGTAATTTTTGTACATTTTATGCCATTTATGTGGTATTTTCATTACTATTCCTGATTATTTGGCGATTCTCTTTAATATTACACCCAATATATTGTCAGCTTTTATATTTTCCGAGCTAAAAACAGGTACTAATACTCAAATATCCAAAACTGCATTCGGTTAACGAATGAACTAGTTACTTTTGTACACCCCTTAGGAACATTCTTGGGGAAAATTGCATTCTTTAGAAATGGGGTGGAAGGTGTTCGTATTGTCACTGACCAGGTTGATTTTTAGGTGTAAGTAACAGCTTTAGAACAGGTATTCTATAGATAGATTGTTATAACTCCAACTTCTCTCAAAAATGTGAAATAAAAATATATAAAATTGTCATTTTTCCAGTTATATGGATGCGAAACATGAACTCTTGCCTTAAGGAGGAAAAAATATTACAAGTATTTAAGATTTCAATAATTGTAAAACAGTATTTGCAGTGTTTTTTATAGGAGGCCTTTCGATAACTTATGTATCATCTTCTGCTTTCAGTTTGGTAATACTGACTGCTGTTGGTAATTATTTTGTACAGAGGGTTTATATTGCTGGGTATGTTCTCGATCAGCAGGTGTTTATTTGTGGTTTCCTTGATGATTTCTAATTCTTCGAGAACGTTGATTTTCGATAAATCGTTTTCTCTATGCAGGATCGATAATATGTTGTCTATTGTGTTGAATTGATGTCCTGCTTCCCAGAAACACATTTGTCCTTATGGTAATACATATCCTATAAATGCGATACATCGTTTTCTCTACGCAGGATGAGGACTGTTTTACAATTATTAAAAATTTAACACAGTAACCTCAAAGGAGTTTCATCATCATCATCAACAACAAGGATTAGGCCCAATGGCCTGTTCCGATCTCATTATAGGCCGAATTGGTCCTTCCATCTCTTCAATCGTCTTCCCAACATTCTTCTCCCTTTTGGTTTATAATTATACATTCTTCTTGGTATGCACTGTTCATTCATTCGTAATGCGTGCTGTAGATAAAAAAATTGATAATATTTTATTCTTTCACAAAGATTAAATGTATTAAGTTCTGTTCTTATATCTTCGTTTTTCTTTCTATCGGTCCTTTGGTATCCTGCTATTGCTCTCAACATCTTCATTTCAGCAGCCTGTATTTGTTTACTATCTGCCTTTGTTAATGTCCAGGTTTCACATACATAGATAAGAGATGGAACTGCCAATACTTTGTAAAACTTCAAAATAGTTTCTTTACTTACTTACTCACTCACTGGCACTATCGAACCCGTAGGTTCATGGCCGCGCGGACATAAGCTCTCCATACATCCCTATCCTGAGCTAATGCTTTCCAATCATTCCCTGTATAATCTAGTTTCCTCATCAAATCATAGTTAATGTTGTTCTCCCACCTCATTCTTGGTCTACCAAACTGGGCGTTTTCCCTCTGGCTTTCCTACAAGAAGCTTCCATGCACGTCTTTCATTCCCCATACGTGCAACATGTCTTGCCCATCGCAGTCTATGAGACTTAACTGTTATTATATCTGGCTTCCTATAAAGATCATGGAGTTCATTGTTATGTAGTCTTCTCCATTCACCTGTCTGTTCATCTCTCTTTGGTCCAAAAATTTTCCTAAGAACTTTATTCTCAAATACTCGTAATCTCCTTTCCTCCCTTAAAGTAAGAGTCCCTGTTTCGCACCCATATAATATAACTGGTAGAATAATAGTTTTATATATTTTCAGCTTAACGTTTTTTGAAAAATAGTTTCTTTTCTAGTCTTATTCAATAAAGTACGTTTAATTGTGCCACATAGATAATTGAATCGTTGTATTTTAGTGTGTTTATCTAAATTTTTGTCATTGCCTAAATTACATCCAAAATAATTAAAATTTTGAACTTGGTCTATAATTACATTGTTTATCATTATTTTTGTTGTTATTGCACATTTTCCTTTCAGAGCTAATATTTTTGTATTTTCGTAATGTATTTTAAAAACGTTGAAGTATTTAACAATAAGGATCATTTTTGGACGAAAGAGGAATGGACAAACGGATGATTTGAGAATACTACATGAACTTTATGGGAAATCGGATATAATAATAGGTAAGTCTCGTACACTGCGATGGGGCAGGACATGTGATATGAACGGGAAATTAAAGGCCATGGAAACTTCCTGTAGGAAAACTACAAGAAAAATGAACAGTAGCTATGCCAAGAATTAGTTGGGAGAATAACAGAATAAATCAAAATCTACAGTAAATCAATCATCATCATCCAGGGATTAAGCTCGTTGGCTCGTTCCGGTTTCATGAAAGCTAGAATTGTTAAAATTGTTCAGACCATCTTCTATGTGAGCGTCCAACATTTCTCCTTCCGTGCGGTTTATAATTTAGCAATAATTTTGGAAATCTTCCTTCTGGCATTCTATCAATATGTTCTTTCCAGTCGTTCCTATATTTAATTATTCGGTCTGTAAGTTTTAAAATATTTAGTTCCTTTCTTATATCTTCATTTCTTTTCTTATCCAGCAGAGTATATCCTGCTATATTTCTTAAAAATCGCATCTCAGCTACTTCCAATCTTTCTTTGTTCTTGCCTTTTAGTGATCCTCCAACATTCTGATCCATACAGGAACAGCCATTACTTTATAAAATTTAATTTTTGTTTCTTTTCTTGTGTTTTTAAGGGTTCTTTTAATAGTGCCACACATTAGATTCAATTTATTTATTCTGTCATTAATATCTTCAATTTTAACATATGATAAATCGAAACCTAGTAAATCAAATATTTTTTAAATAATAATAATAATTGTATTGCAGATGTACTATGTAATACTTTTGTTTATTGTAATTTAGTTGTATCCGTAATTTTCGTATTTTTTTTTCTAACCTGGTTGAGTGGTAGGTCTTAAGCCCTTAACTCTGCCACCTAAAATGAAGCTATTATTATTATTACTATTATTATTATTATTATTATTATTATTATTATAACAGTAATGATAAATGGAGTCTTATGGAACAAACATATATCCAAAAAAAAAAAAGTTACAAATATATAATTCAATAGTGAGAAGTACTGTCACATATGGAGCTGAAGTTCGGAAATTCAACAAAAACTTATGTAGATAGAAATGAATTTCTTGAGGAGAGAAACAAGATGTTGAAAATTAGAAAAAAATAAGAAATACTGTCGTACGAGAAAAAAATAATATTAGATATTCAGTAGTGGATTATATAAGATATAAGAAATTAAATATGTATGGACATGTACAACGAATGCAAGAAGAAAGGTTACCCAGAAAAATATTGGAATGGTGTCCACCTGGAAGCAGGAGGAACGGAAGACCTCGAAACTCGTGGAGTCAAGAAATAAGAACTGGAATGAGAGCAAGAGGACTGGAGGACATGGCAAGGATGGATAGAGACGAGTGGAGAAGGAAAATAAATCTCTAGGCACAGAAAGATGTGTAAACATTGAAAATCTGTATATAAATTATCTTCTTCTTCTTCTTCCTTCCAAGTATTAGGCCAAGGCCTGTTACGATCCTATAGAAAATTTTCCCTCCATGTAACCTCTCTTGGTTAACTCTTGTTTTTTTTCGACCCCGACGCTATTAGGGCATCCGAGGGCTAGGGAGTCTTTGCTTTCTTCCATTTCTTCTTTCCTTTATTTTCTTTTCTTCTCCAGAAAAGCCTGACCAGAGGCTATAAGATGACAGCCCCATCACTGGTCTTGCCTTCCTTTGTCCAGCAACCAATCGAAGGGACTATTATTATGCTTTCAAGTCTTATACGAGAATTTACCGGATATAAATTATTATTATTATTATTATATTATTATTATTATTATTATTATTATGAAAGCAGAATAACGGCTTGTGAAATGAGATTCATGCGCAGAACAGCGGGTTACACCAGATGGGATCGAAAAAGGAACACCGATATCTTAAAAGAATTGAAGACTACGCCAATTTTGGAATATATTAAACAGTACCAACTAAATTGGAAACACCATCTTGAAAGAATGAGTTCAAATCGGGTCCCCAAAGCTGTTTATAAGTATATACCAAGAGGACGAAGATCACTGGGCCGTGCTATGAAACGCTGGAGGGAAAATTTTCTATAGGATCGTAACAGGCCTTGGCCTAATACTTGGAAGGAAGAAGAAGATGATGATGATTATTATTATTATTATTATTATTATTATTATTATTATTTAATACACAAGTGATCTTCTTGGTGATAAAATATTAAAATATATATCCAGTCAATATGCCCATTTCACCATTTTAAAACATTAATTGGTGAAATGGGCATATTGACTGCATATATATTTTATTATTATTTATTATTATTATTATTAGTAGTAGTAGTAGTAGTAGTAGTAGTAGTAGTAGTAGTAGTAGTAGTTGTTGTTACTTGGTTTGAATGGAGTTGAATAAAACAAACAATTAATTGTGCGATAGTAAAACCAAAAGAAAACAGTCAGGTTGTTTGGCATTGGAATTAATAATTTATTATTATTTCAAGAAACAAAATGTGTTTACGTCACGCTAATAAGCTATTACCATGGTAACGTGAAATCCCTGTTTTGTAACAGAAGAATTTAGATTTTGCATCAAAATTATCAAGCGAAAAAATGGAAGCAGAAGAAGATCAACCTGTTGGTGAAGCAGCACCCACAAGTCCCAGAGCTTCTAGAGGTTCCAGAACTTCTAGAACCTCCCGAGCTTCCCAGGGATCTCGTGCTTCTGTTGAACCTACAACAAACGCAGATGAGGTAGAGAAACAAGAAGAGAATGAAGAAGTGGCAGGACAAACAACAGAAGTGGAGCAGGAGGAAAAGGTACTAATAGTTATCATCCTCTCACAACTCACTGGCACTATCGAACCAGTAGGTTCACGGCCGCACGGTCATAAGCTTTCCATACAACCTTATCCTGAGCTAATGTTTTCCAATCATTCCCTATATAATCTACTTCCCTCAAATCATGGTTAATGTTATTCTCCCATCTCATTCTTTGTCTAGCAACTTGGCGTTTTCCCTCTGGTTTTCCTACAAGAAGCTTCCATGCATGTCTTTCATTTCCCATTCGTGCGACATGTCCTGCCCATCGCTGTCTACGAGACTTAACTGTTATTATATCTAGATTGCTATAAAGACCATGTAGTTCAGTGTTATGTAATCTTCTCCATTCACATGTCTGTTCATCTCTTTTTGGTCCAAAATTGTTTCTAAGAACTTTATTCTTAAATACTCGTAATCTCCTTACTATACTCCAAGCGTGACAAGGCTACCAGCTGGCCCCACATCCACATATGTTAATCACAGATGTAGACGATCATGTAACCAGTGTAGGGGTGACATATGGTCAGCATGTCGAGTCCCCCAGCCGTTGTAGCCTGTTTCTCAACCTGGAGTCGCTACTTATTGTAGCTACACAAATGCCTCACGATTCTGGGTGGACACCGGTCCCATACTGACCGAAATTCTATGAGAAAAAAATGTTCCCCTTGAAGACTCGAGCCAGCGCAAGTCTCGTTGCTCTGCGCCAATGTTTCTTGAGTTAACCACTCGGCTACGGCGCGGGACTACTCGTAACCTCCTTTCCTCCCTTAAGTAAAGTCCATGTTTCGCATCCATATAATATAACTGGTGGAATAACAGCTTTATATATTTAAGTTTAACTTTTTTTGAAAGGAGTTGGGCCTTAAATTACTTAATCAAATAATAGGTCATTATTACTATTATTATAATTATTATTTTTTCTTTCTTTCCTTGTCAACTCTATATTTGTAGCGTATATCAATTATGCCTATCAGCATGTAGATAATTCATAATGTATAACTTCAAATAAATAAATAAAATTCCTCATCCAGGAAAGTTGTCACGACCGAGACTTGATCTCGTGCCCGCTGCGAGACAAGCAGCACGCAACCTCGAGTCCACAACGGTATGTAACTGGGAGAATAACAGTTTTATATATTTTCAGTTTAATTTTTTTAAGAGGTTAGGACGGCAAGAATCTCTATTATGCATAATAACATGCGTTTCTATAATTGAGCCTAAAGGGCATAAACATATTAAATCCTAGGAATTTATCTGCTAATAATAATAGTCTTCTTCTTCTTCTTCACTTCACTTCGCTTCACTTCACGGGCTAGGCAAATTGCCTGTTCCGCCTCACAGTTCTATCTTTTCACTGGCCTTCCTACATTCCTTGAACCTCTTCGCTTGTAGTTAAATGCTTACTTACTTACTCACT
>JASPKZ010009776.1:0-107352 GCA_030220185.1 Diploptera punctata
CCGATACAAAATAAAGATACAGGTTTACAGATGCAATAAAACAACTGACCATCAAAACGTGATTAATACTTACAATTTAACCTTATGGAAAATTAAATTCATAATTTCGTTAACAAGAATTATTGTAACAATAAGTGAGTAACAACGTTTTGTGCTTAACATATCGCTAAAGATTTGATTGACGTACAATACTAAATCACTCATTCGAGGAGGCCGTACTTGTGCGGTCGAAAAAGCTTGGATATGATACATAGTATAAAATTCCTCTCCCGACAGATCGTGTCATTCTAAGGCCCGGTTGGTGTGTGGCACGTAAAAGTACCTATAAGGTGTGATGTTAAACTAAGTTAATGGAATGGAATAGTACAAATCGCAGTGTAAGCTTCATTATTGACTTTAAATGATAATGAGCTATAAAAAAACATAGCAAAAGAATTAAACCATATGTAAGAAATATAAAAATAGCCGTATTGAGATAATACTAATTGTATATCTACTTACAGTATATTTCAATTCGAGATTGGGAAGTGGTTTTTACAGAACCGAGGAAAATGTTTGAAAGTTCAAGTTCCTATACTTTGGGTTTGCCAATCTAAATAACTATACTGTAATGAAATAACTATACTGTAATATTACATATTTCAAAACGCGTGTGGGAATTAAAACCACTGCCCCTTACGTATACTACATAAAATGTATATACAAAAAATATTCAAAAATTTTTGAGATTCTGTAAAACACTTCACAAATATGCGTTTTGCATAATTTTTTGCGCCACGATATTTTTAAAATAATAAATAATAAATAATAGTAAAATAATAGCACCTTTGTTGGGAATATTTGCGTTCATTATAGACAATGGAGTAACGTTAACAGTGTAAGCAATGTTGAAACTATAGGAAGCAGTGAGACAATATCAGTGATAAAATGGCGGCAAGTACGTATTTCTTGTTTTATATTGTTTTCAAATAAAGTTCAGTTCATTTAAAGTGCAATGATTTGTTTCATATAAAATGTATATTAAAACTACCTTTTGAATATTTTTTGTATATACATTGTATGTAGTATACATAAGGGGCAGTGGTTTTACTTCCCACACGCGTTTTGAAATATGTAATATTACAGCTTAGTTATTTCATTACAGTATAGTTATTTAGGCTGGCAACCCCAAAGTATAGGGACTTGAACTTTCAATCATGGCCGCTATTACGACAAAACACACTATCGCGCAAAAAATAATTAAACCGTATAACTTATAATAAACATAAAAATAGCCGTATCCAGGTAATAATAATATATACCTACTTATGAGTACTTACTGGTGATTAGACGCTTATGCCGTAGAAAAATTATAGTTTATCTTGGAGGTCGTAACGTTTTCCTCTAGAAACAGCCACAGCTGAACGGTGTGTGGAAACACTGCCCTTGAAAGTACGTCGATCTGCGAAACAAAACTCATGTGGACGTGGTAGATTAGCATTTTAAATTCCGCTTAACGCAGTAATAGAAGACGTCCAATAACTTCGTAATGTAGCTGGTAGTTTTTTGGTAACAGAAGACCAGAGTTTCATTAAAACAATGAGAATACATATAATCAAGACCAAGACCTTTGCCATTCTAGTAGCGTAGTTTGTTGCGTATTTCAGCATCGTAGCTGAAATCTAAAGAAGAATTAGAAATTTTATATTACGATATGACGATTAACATGGAGTTTAAATTACCTCCACGAAGGGCAGCTTAAGTTACGACAGGCCGCAATTACCGACTACTATAGTCTGTTGCCTAAGGTGAAAGATAAAAAGCCAATTGATGTCTCCCACAACTAAATGACTGTAGGATTTGGAAAAACGCTGCCCAAAGGCAGGAAATAGAATATCCCTAGAATGATTCGAGAAGACTAACGAGTGACTAACCAATAAACACTAACTGAAGACTGCTATAGCATAGCAGCAACAAAATGCAGTGCTACTACATTCTTATCTTGACTGTACATACAAAATACATGCAAAAATGATCAACCAAAGATTAACAACTATAGTAGACGCAATAATATCAGAAGAGCAGACCGGTTTCAGGAAAGGAAGAAGCTGCACAGACAACGTATTCACTTTAAAACAAATAATAGAGAAGCGAAGAGAATTCAACTTAGAGAAGCACATCTTCTTTATAGATTATATGAAGTCCTTTGATAAAGTGTCTAGACCTAAATTATGGAACACATTAAGTGAAAAAGGAATTCCACTACACTTGATAACAGTAATTAAGAAAATGTATGAGAAAACAAAAATAAAAATAAATCAAAGGAACCAATACATATAACAGGAGGAGTTAGACAAAGTTGTCCACTATCAACCACTCTTTTTAACATTTATTTCGACGACATGATAAGATCATGGAAGCAAATGACGACTGTGGGAATTAACTTAGGAAATATAGTAATAAAAAGAGTAGCCTTTTCAGATAACTAGATTTAAATAGCAAAAACAGAGGACGAACTACAAAGAATGCTATATAAACTAAATGAAATATAAAAAATATAACACGGAAATGTCATCACTAAAATAAAGAACATTGGCCTTCAAGGGCGCTCATCCTGTTCGGGCAAAGATAATATTAGAAAATAAACCAAATGAACAAGTGGTAAGATATAACTTCATCGGTTGCGAAATATCACACACAGCGGAAACAGATATAAATAACAAACTAAATAAGTGTAATTATATAACAGGAACACTAAAAATAACTTTGAAAAATAAAGCCAGGAAAGACTCTATAATGAAATTATACAAGACAATAGCAGTGCCTATTCTTACTTATGGACCCGAAATATGGACAGTGACAACACAACAATCTGCCAGAATACTAGCTACCGAAATGAGATTCCTCAGACCACATAGCAGGATATCAATGTACAGACAAAAACATAACACACAAATAAGACAACTAAAATTAGAGTAATTAAACACAACAATGAGAAATACTAGAAAAAACTGGAAAGAACATTTGGCAAGGATGACTGGGAATATAATACCAAAAGCAGCATACAGCTATTCACTAAGAGCAAGAAGTTTGGGAAGACCAAAGAAAAGATGGATAGAACAGCAATTTGGAGCCGGAACAGTCTAGTAAATAAGCCTAAACCGTAAAGAAGAAGAATAAAAAAAGAAGAAGACTGTAAAAAGAAGAAGCTGTACAACTCTCTCTAATCAGACCTGTGTTCTCTCTCTTCTACTCGTTTCACCATTAGCGTCTACACCTGTAATCACATGAACTAGATGTGGTATCACCATTAAAACAATGCTATGCAATAGCAAATAATAATCATGCATTTGAAAGCCTCCCAAGATTAAAAGTAAATCACAAGATAATAGGGAATTCCAAGGAACGCTATCAGGAAGGCAAGCATTACGTCTCAAGCGCATGAGCAGTACGACTACATTTTGATCGCTGCGAAACTATAGATAAAGCCGTTATAGTGGATTCATAACGAGATAAACAAATTACATAAGTTTAATGAGCAATCTATAAAATATATGAAGTCATAGTACACGCGCAATATAAATATGAAAACTGATTATAATCTTTAAAAAAATAACTGTGTAACACCAATTATGGACACATATGCAAATATTGAAAGTAAACATGAGTATATTGGGAGTATCGGCCCTTTATAAGCAATACCTGCATTAGATTCGTCATTACGTTTTAAGTGAAATACATGTACGGATAACAATTAGGCTAGTATATATCTTCACTAACTTATTATAGAATTAAGTTTAACAATTTCCTGATATTAAATTGCGAGACATATCATATATATATATATATATATATGTGTATGTGTGTGTGTGTGTGTGTGTGTGTGTGTGTGTTGTGTTTTTTCTGGTAATGCTCTATCAGCTGATATTTGTGTTATTTTTCAGAACTGAACTCGGCATTGAATGAAATGTCAGGTTCGTTAACCAGCAAAATCGGAGTTGAGCTTCCACTGAAGCGAAAATTTAAAATTTCCTCCAACGTCCGCAATTCTCGAAACAAAACGTGGTAGAAACCATTGGAATAAAACGATAAAGGCATTTTTAAGAAAATCTGAGAAATTCAATTATCATGAGTGGGATTAATGAGAAAGTCGTAATTTAAACAAAACTCTAGTGGGCATTAAGATTTTTTGACAAAAAAAGGCATACCGTATTCCGATAAACTAGCAAACCGAGACCGTAAATTCAACTTCCTGAGGAATTTGCTTACTTTAGGCACATCCTAGGCGACAGAAGTTTCTATTACAAGTAAGGATTAATATTTCGTTCCACCTTTGTGGTCTCTAGGTAGCGTCATTGTTTCATTCGCAGCGGGCATTAGTTCGATCCCCAGTCCAGAAATGCTCCGTAAGTGAGGTTCTTGGTTTCGAAATGTTTGCTCAGATGTAAGATAAATATCGGGACATTTTAAGGTCCAAATAATTTTAGAACATTATTTCGCCTCCATAACCATCGTATCATATTCGCCTTGTTTAAGAGTAAATGGTGAATCTTATTTTAATGTTGGCGTTGTCCCGGAGATGGTCACGCTTTCAGCAGATCTTTCAATAAAATCGACAGTCTATATCCTTGTGGGTTTGGAAAGAATGTGTGCGATTCAAAGTTAGAAAAGTCTCTCCCTACAGCTCTTGCATCGTTAGTACTGGTTGGAATAGAACATGTGAAAATACCTCTAACATACTAAGATAACGAAGAAGAAAAAAAATAATATACAGATTGATGGCAACACATTCATAATTCTGAAGTGTATGGAATGATGACTATTTATCTCTAAAGTGCAGGGAAATGTTTTGTTACACGCATAACAGGGTAGATACGTCACAGGTACATGTGACGTAACAAAAATGCCCTACTTGATCATCCACATGTTAGGCTTTTGTGAAGAAATATATGACGCAATATATTCCTCATGAGTCTAAACATCGTAAAGAATTCAATGATTCATAACTATATTACAGTTTAATTTCAGTATTTATACATGATGAGCAGACCAGAGGTAAATATAATAAACATGCTTCAAGTACTGTGCGACTGAACTGCAGACTGAAACAGGGAGTACGATAATTACGTCACGACCTAAGTATCTGCAGTTAACATATCAACATAACTATTCCTTTGAGTGGTGAATAACTGGTGAAATAATACAAGTTGTAAATATTACATTTCTAGTAGAAGAAGTTGGGATAATGTGGACCCTTCAGTTAGAGTGGATCATGTTAATATATTCTTTAATTGGTGCTGCCCTGCAAGAGAACATATTTTAACTTCTTCCCCTCATCAACTTTGGCGTGTTAAAGGCTACTTTATTTTATTATTTGTGTGAAGAATGATTTATTTGTGATATTTATGTAAATGGCAATTTAATGTTTTCCAAGCCAAGAGTTGATTATTAATTTCTGCTATTCAATATATAAATATTGAAATATCTTCTAAATATATTATATTATGTAGATGCTGTTTTAGTATACTGAGGGTTTGATTTGATATTGTGTAACATGGCAGCTGTATAAAATTATTAAACATAGCATAGATTTCGGTTAAACTCAAATACCGTCGCTATCTGCAGTTGAATGACCTGTGAATGTTATAGTCAACAATAATATTTCAAAACATTAAATAAATGTCATCGCTTTTAGCTATGATTAGCCATAAATAAGTTCAGATTAATTTTAGCCTCTCTGTATTAATTAATAAAGTAAATAAACTTCAAATAGTCTTAAAGTTAGGGTGGACCACTGGTGCACTTTATCGGAATACGGGGGTTAAAGTGGACCTTCCTTGTAATGTAAAAAGTTAATAAATGATGATGTTTCAATATCTGAATAAAATAACAATGCTATTTCATAGTTATTAACGCTAAAGATAATGACTGTAATTAAACAAAATTCAAATCCCTTAATTAAAAAAAGGAAAACAACAAATTCCAAAATAAGTTCCTTTACCCGAAGTTCCTTTATATATCAGTTGTCAGTGTGATATACATGATGAGCTTTGGAATTGATGAGCTGGTCGCACAGACTTTGTAAACTGATTTCGTTTATTCGTAGCTTAAATATCTCGCTACTCTTTCCGTGGAGTCTACTTATCAGTTTTGAGATTTTATGTGCGACTGTGTCTCAGGTTATTTTACTTCAGTCAATTAATTAATGATAAAATATTAATATAGATTTATCAAGTTGGTACTTATTTTAATAGTCATGACAATAAATAAATAATGAGAAAAATTTAAGATCCACAGGATTACCATTACAATTGATAAAAATATGATTTTGGTTTTATAAATGAAATATAATATTGACACTTGAAAAGTACGGCACAATGAGAATGAATATCTGCACGGAAGTTGCAGACAGATAAACAGAAGCCAGACGACTTGATATATATGTATATATGTGCGTAAGAACTGAAAATTTAGGTCACGTAAAAACATTTAGACAACGAGAGACGCAAAAGAAGACACAAGAAAGGAAGAATACACAGGACGTTAGTCTCATATAAGTATGAATTATATACTTTCTATGAATATTGTATGAGTTTATAATTTTTCAGAAAATTTGAACAGAACTGTAAAATTGTAATTAATGGAAGAAAGACACGTGGTGAAAATTGGAAATAAAACTCTGTATCCGCAATATAAAATATTAATTTGGAAACACTGCGAACGTTCCAGAAATGTCACATTTATCAAGAATGGAATAATAGAAAGGTATTTCCAAAGGATGCGGATTTTCATCTCTACTAGTGATGAACATATTTAAATAAAAGAGAAATTGGATCAATGAACGTAAAACGAGTTGAAAAGTTGGAACAACGCCTTCAAGACAAAAAGCTAATATTTACTGGAAAATACCGTAACTTGGAAGCTTCACTTCGTATAAAACCTCCATAACGCGACATTCACTTAGAGTCAAATATACTAACTGGCACTATCGAACCTGTAGGTTTATGACCGCGCGGACATACGTTCTCCATACGTCCATATCCTGAGCTAATGTTTTACAATCATTCCTTGTATAATCTACTTCCCTCAAATCATAGTTAATGCTATTCTCCCACCTCATTCTTGGTCTACCAACTGGGGGTTTTCCCTCTGGCTTTTCTACAAGAAGCTTCCATGCAAAGTTTTCACTCCCCATACGTGCAACATGTCCTGCCCACCGCAGTCTACGAGACTAAACTGTTATTATATCTGGCTTCCTATAAAGACCATGTAGTTCAATGTTATGTAGTCTTCTCCATTCACCTGTCTGTTCATCTCTCTTTGGTCCAAAATTTTTCCTAAGTACTTTATTCTCAAATGCTTGTAATCTCCTTTCCTCCCTTAAAGTAAGTGTCCATGTTTCGCATCCATATAATATAACTGGTAGAATAGTTGAATGCAGGCTTTCACGGCCGGTAATCATGATGTTGAGTGATTCCGGGTTCTGTGGCCGTGGTCCATAGTTGGTGTTGATACCAGACGTTTCGCCCTCAACTGCGGAGGGCATCTTCAGTGGCGAGTGCTTCTAGGCGTGTTTCTGGTCGGAAGCTCTAAGTAGAGCTCTCTAAGTAGAGCTTCCGACCAGGAAACACGCCTAGAAGCACTCGCCACTGAAGATGCCCTCCGCAGTTGAGGGCGACAACGTCTGGTATCAACACCAACTATGGACCACGGCACAGAACCCGGAATCACTCAACATCATAACTGGTAGAATAATAATTTTTATATATTTTCAGTTTAACGTTTTTTGAAAGGAGTTGGGATCGTCGAGAGTCTCTGTAATGCATAATAGCACGCATTTCCAGAATTCAGTCTATGTTTATTTTCTTTGTGTATCTCATTCATATTTGTGATTATTGATCCTAGGTATTTGAATTCAGCCACTTCCTTAAACTTTCCCTCATTTGTCATTAGCTGTCCATTTCCATTATATTATGTATTTTCCGTGTGACCAAATATTAGTTATATTGATATTTACTTCCAGTCCTAATTCTTGGTGTTACTCAATAGTGATCGCTAACTTAATTACTGCTATATTGCTATATATAATTTTATCTAACCATGAAATATCTCATTCCTATCTACCGAGTAAAGGTTCTGCTTTCCACATAAGCCGAAAGCATTTCTTCAACAGACTCTATGTAGTGTTAAGGTTCCCATTATCTTACCGCTGTTTATGTGAATCGCTGTAATGACTAGAGGGCGGGTTGTTCCACAATGCCGATGACTTACTTGTACTGGTACTGACTATACTGAAAATATCGAATGCAGTGATGGGATGTATCACATGTATTCATACCTATCGGGCAATTTTTCTGTAATATAAACCTTAGGAAGCAATAATTAAGATGTATAATACAATAAAATATACAGAGTGCCCCATTCAAACTTCACGATTCCGATTGAGGGTCTTTCCACTTTTCAGCGGTTGCCCTTTTACCAGCCGGCTGCTGGCCCTTCACATCCACATGTGTCAATCACAGAGGTAGATGATCAACAGCCAGTGTAGGGTGACATGTGGTTAGCATGTCGAGTCCACCAGCCGTTATAGCTGGTTCCTCAACCTGGAGCCGCTACTTATTGTAGCTACCCAATTGCCTCACGATGCTGGGTGGGCACCGGTCCCATACTGGCTGAAATACCATGAAAAAATTTCTTCCCCCATGGAGACTCGAACCAGCGCAAGTCCCGTAGCTCTGCGCCAAGGCTTCCTACCTTAACCGCTCGGCTACGGCGCGGGACTCAAACTTCCCACATTTTAATTTATCATAACAAACAAAGCATGCGGAATTATGAAATGAGGTCGGTATTAAACGAAACACAAACTCTAAGAATTTTCATTGCCATACATTGCTACACACTAAAACACCTCTATATGTGTACCATTAGTAGCACGAACAATATCAAGTCTGTATTCGATTTCGTGCCACGTTCTGTCCAACATGTCCATTGGTACTGTTGCAATTGTGTCAAGGATACGGGTTCGTAAATCATGAAGATCTTGTCCTGGAGTCGCAGACACACGGTCTTTTACATTTCTCCAATGGAGGAAGTCCAGTGGAGTGATGTCTGTAGTTTTATGTCATTATTGTCCAACATGCGACAGATTGATTAACTGCGACAATGAAAACAACAATTCTTTGAGGTTCTCTTTCTTTTAATACCAACCTCATTGCATAGTTCCGCATACTTTGAGAGTTATGATTAATTAAATTGTGGGAGGTTTTAATGGGACACGGTGTACTTAGGATATGCATTGCTTACAAGGTAATAAAATATTTAAGACAAAATTTGCCCTATAGCATACACACATCATTACAAGTAAGATCAGGTTCTTCTTTACTAACGAAAGTGTTGTTTACTGCATCTATATTTATATATTATGTGTATGTATATATGGAATGGAATTTATTGCCTTTTTTTTCAAAATAAGGGAAATACATTTACATTGGAACGGGCCTGCTTGGCCGTACGTGCATAATTTTTCCATAAATAAAAAATAAAAATAATCCTAATATAAAAAATACCTACATGGTTATACACCTACATAAAAAATGTATCACAACAATGAATATATATATATATATATATACATATATACATATATTGAGTGTCCAGCAGTCTACGAGACCTAACTATCCTTAATACATCTGGCTTCCTATAAACGTTATATAGCTCCTGTTATTTAGTCCTCTATTCACCCGTTTGTTACTCTCTATGTTTGGTCCAAAATCTTCTTAAGAACCTTATTCTGAAATACTCGTAATATGTTTTCTAGTAATATTCGCATCTATATTATATCTGCGATAATAACAGTTTTATGCATCGTGAAAGTAAGGTTTTTTAAATAGAAAATGATACAACAAACTCCCTTGCAATGTGTAATAGTATGCTTTTTTAATATTGAGCCAGTGTTTGATTTTTTCTGCACCTCATTCCTGTGTATAAATATTTTACGTAAGTATTTTATTTCAGCCACTTCTTCAAAATTTCCTTCATTTTGTGTATATATATATATATATAATATATATATATATTGTGTGTGTGTGTGTGTGTGTGTGTGTGAGAGAGAGAGAGAGAGAGAGAGAGAGAGAGAGAGAGAGATATTTAATTTACTCTATAACAAAATCGTTCCTGGTGAACTAGCATTACTATTTACGATACTAATTCTGAGATTGTCAATTCAATTCTTGCCAAGATGATCTATTTTTATGAAATTTAAAATCATATCTGATGGTTTCCGTTGAGAGGAAAGTAAACACATGTTTCTTTTTCCGATTTGCAGCATAAAATTTAAATTAAATATTGAAATAAGATGCCTGAGTAAAACATTTTGCCCTTTCGCTCTCAGACTTTAATTTGGACACTAATTATATAATACTAAAATATTTTAATTTATGATAACTGAAGATCTTAATTATATATATATATATATATATATATATATATATATAAGCTTATATCTTAGCATCTTTAATGTTTAGGCAGAATTACACTCTCCGTAATTTCAGTGGAATATTATCACACATTATACCGTGTTCTTCGATTAAAATAATCCCAGAGTCTACATGAATGAAATCACATTTACTCATAAATAATGTATTTATGTTGAATCAAAAATCTTGAGGTGAGAAATAAAGTTACGAAAGAACTCCATCATATTCATGAAACAATTTTTTTATGCAATTTGTTCACAGTAATTTAACACAAACTTCAAATTGAGGATATTATTTCAGCCATTTTAAATACGAAGTACGACAACATTTATACTAAAAAAAGTGGCTACCTTATGATAACAACCTGGTTCTGTTTCATTACTCATTTATGTGTTATTATTTGTATTGCAAATACCTCTGTCTCGGGATAACGTTGTTGCCTCCAACGCAGTGAGCCCGTGTTGAATCCCCGTTCGGTTCACGTTTCCTGTGTGACTGGTGATTACGTTTTTAGGTTTTTCCTCACCTGTAAGACAAACATCAGGATATTTAAAGGCCGGAAGAGGCTCCGAACACCATCTGGCATTTTAATCATCAATATAGTATTAGCCTTTTTAGTACGAATGTATGTCTTGTATTAAGTGTTCGTGTTTTATCGGAGATAGTCTTGGAGTCGAGCTGATCATTCTTCCAATGAGGCTATCCATGTACTTCTGCAGTACTAAAAATTATGTGTGTGGTACAGAGTTTAAAACTCTCTCCTGGCATATCAGATTACTCACAAAGACAGAGGATAAACTAAGTCAAAAAGGTATTATTGCAGTTATAACTTTTAACATACCTATTCTAGTAGGTAATTAATTAACTAATATTAATGAGGTCAAGTAATAATTCTACATAACTTAATTAATGTATAATGTTATTGTATTATTATCTAATTGTAATATTATTTTGTTTTATTTTTTTTACGTTATGTTATTACCAAACAATACTTTATTGTAACGGACTGTCAACAGCACGTACCGCTTGTTATCCGTGCGACCAGTATTTGTAAACAACATCATATGTATCTTACTTTTAGTCTATTAAAATCATTCTATTACTACTACTACTACTACTACTAATTTAGATAATTCTTTGTAAATTATCACAACCCATTTTTGAAGGTCCAAAAGGCAATCTACGTATCTAAAATATCTCGGAACATCCTCCCCGGTGTAGAATTCGTCTCTTATAGTGACTATTTAACTCATGCCCCAAATGGGAGTCAATGGCTAATCGCATTTCAATGAATTTTGATTTACAACCAATCACAGTTGTGTTTCACCTGGAATTTATCAAATACGTTTATCATATTTTAACATTCTGAATAGGCCAGAACATTATTTTGCAGTGACTGACTCTCTAAGAAATACGGCTACAAGATTGTATATGTAGTGCACGTATATAAACAGATAGTGCGTGCGGGATATACTATTAAACATTTGTATCAATTGATTATACCACAAAAAATAAATCACTGTTTGTACTTTCTTCAACTTATTATTTCCCAGGTAATAAAGTTCCAGAAAACATAATTGACATATTTACATCATAGGACATCAGAAATTAATTAATAACCTATAATGTTGGTTATAAACAGTTTGATGTGTTTCATGTTTTCTCCACTAGGGTACATTCTTACAACATTGCGATCCGTTGGCAATATATAATATGAACTGGTTACAGTGATGAACAAATGAAGCATAACAAACGTGTCTCATTTGCTTTCAAACATCGCCGTTTACATTAGATATATAAATATTTTAAAATAACTTTATTTTAATAATGATTTGTGAATAAACAGCTTAATTTTATTCTTTAAATAGTCCTAACAAATTCCACTCTTCATTTTAAATTCTCTTGATAAATTCACTCCTTACTTCGTAAGTTGTGAATTTATCGATCATTTGGAAATCACTCGTGGCATTACTTACGATAAACATTAATGTGGTATGTGCTCTCTCTGTGACATCAAGCCAATGCAAGTTCATTTTAACCAATTCTTTATTCATACTTGGAGGGCAAACTGTCGTGAACGCCATGACCTCAAGTATCTAATGCATTATCCCAATATTCTGAAGGTGAGTGGAATGAAAGTATATTATACGGCGTTGTGTAAGTTAAAGGTCCGATACACCAGGTTCTACTCCGATAACCCATTCCGCCATTTCTTTTGATTAAGCCCGTGGCCGCGTGGGGGGTCTAGGACCTTCCCGGCACCCTTCAGCCCTTTTTTTATTGTTCAAGCTTGGAGCAATGAAGCAGCATTCACAAATTTTCAACACCTGTGGGTTGCCAATCGAACTAATTTTTCCTAACATGAAACAAGGTGAAGGGGGATATGAGATGAATTAATGAGATATGACATGACAAAGTGGAGGGGAGGGAGAATGGATATTGGTGGTGGGTTGAAATTCGTGAACGGGAGATATCCGAGAAACGAAAACAGAAAAATCACGGTATATCCTATCAACAATACCCCTCTGGAACTGCCGGGATTCAAACCTGGTATACTGGTCGAGAGAGCCGTGCGCGCTAGCCACGAGTCTACCCAGACGGCAATGAGTAAATTATAGATAAACTAAAGTATTGGAAAGGCCATATAGAAAAAAATGGAAGGCAATCGATTTGTAAAAAGAGCTAAAGAAGATGGACCAAAGGACGGGAGAAGAACAAGAGGAAGACCAGCCAAGAGAAGGATAGACAGTGAATGCACATCCAATACGTCTTCCTCCGAGGAGTGATTTTGGAAATAAACAGGATGAAAATCCTACAAATTATGATTAAGGAAAAGAAGAATCTGATTTTGTGCCTATTACATTATTTCATAAAATACAAATAATTCAATAACGGTATAAAACTAGATACATTTAAATTAAATATTGAAAGTGCTATGGAGAACAACACTGACTAAATAGGAGATAAAGTCCATCTCTTGTGTTGTAAGGAACGACTAGTAATGTTCAATTGGATGGTCCTAAGAGATGATTTATCTGTACCATTCCGCCGCCCCATTTCCCTTCATGTAGAGTAGCCAACCCCTTCCCAAACCCTGAATCAATATTCCATTAAGACTGGGGGAGGGAAAGGCGTGCTATTTGCTGTGTGCAAGTTTTGAATTATTGCATGTACGTGGTGTGCTACCTTGCTCGCTCGATTAAGTCGAGTTTGCATTCAATTGGCACTGAACTGAGATACTCTTGCACCAAATTTTCACTTTCAGCTTAAATTGATATCTTAGCAGCCTATGAATCAGTAGTAATGATATGTAGATCTTTTGAACTCCTACACTAGAAGAGAGTGAAAAACATACATTTAAAGTAATCCTGTTACTGAAGTATTTGTGCAATCATTTTCGTATGTCTTACCTTCAATTAAGGATATAAGAGCAATATAATTAAATATAAATTTGATTTTAGCTGGCATTTTATATATGAAATAAAGTTCTAAAAATTGGAATTCTACTTATCAATGACAAGTATTAAGATACACGAGTTTTATTGATATAAAATTACTTATTTTTTTAATTCTCAAAGCAACATTCTTCAGTAAAGTGTGTATGATGGACATAATAAGTAAATGGTGAATTTATGTGACGACTAATAAGGAAATATGCAAGGATTTAAGATCTGAAAAGTGTTTAAATTTTATTAAAATATATGAAATAAATGAAATACTTTAATAAATATATTATATAATTTACTAATATTGTTCATTAAGATTTATTTTTCACCTTTTCACCATACAGTTAAATCGGAATTTGTAACCGTTCGGTCTTCCTAGGAGCTTCCAATAATAAAAAACGTTCTACATATGGCCATGGAACTTGAGACTTCCATACATTATATTGGCTATTCAAACTGATTATAAAAATCTCCAAAATACGAATAAAAGACTAATTTATTACAACAATTATAGCACATGTGAACCAAATATCTGAAACATGATAAATACGAATTTATGACAATAAAAATCACTAACGTTTCATCAGAAGACACGATATACATCGTATATACCTATTATTTGCGTATTCGAGACTCAAAATAAAGTTAAAAAATGTTGTAGGAATCCGTCCTCTTCTAGCATTTTTTTTATTTAGGAATATTCCACAATACAGTGTTTCTCCTTCAACCCAAAGTGATTTGTCGCCAGAGATTCCTGACTAAAGCATCTCCTTCCTTCAAATATCTAGATTCCATACCTCTTTTCATTCCATCCATCCATCGTTCTCTAAGCCTGCGTCTTCCACTTCTTCCATTAGCTTTTAAATTCAGGATCTTCTTTGGTATTCTCTCTTCGTCTATTCTTATGAGGTGTCCATACCATTTCAAACGTTTTTCTTCTATTTTTACTATTTTTTTCAACTTATGTAATTTCCCTTATTGTGTTGTTCCTGATGTAATCCCCCCCGCAACAATAAGGTTAATTTCTTTGTAGGATTATGCAGTAAGCCAGATACAATACAAATCAGGACACAACGTTAATACTTAGCAAATAAAATTACTAAAACACCTATATTTAAACATTAGCTTATTATACTAGATAAAATATTCAAGATACATTTGAATTTACTAAAGATACATTTTAATTAGCATATTGTAATAATTCTCCGTCAAGCAACAACTGTCCAATCTAAGCTAATTCATCATGCCGAATTTATATTCCGCTTTTTCTAGTTTACAAAATATATTTTTCTTTTGATAATTTAAATGTTTGTATATAGTTACATTGCGGCTAAATAAACATGGCGTCTACAAGAGCGATTCCAGAAATTTTAGATGTGTTTTCCATTCAAACATTAGTATAATGGATGGACCACACTTATTTCACTTAAACATAATTCGGTTCGTAACTCACTGATACTAACGAAACCGAAGCTTCATGGCCGCGCGGACGTAATATCTTTATGCATCCGAATCCGCACCTAATATTTCCCAATCATTCCCTGTTTAATTCACATCCTCTAATCATAGTTAATGTTACTTTCTAAACTCAATCTTGATCTATATACTGGGTTATTTCCGATATTCCTACAACATTCTTTAGTTCCCCTTTCCAGATTTATGTCCAGCCTATCACTCCCCCCATCTCTTAACTGCTTTCATTGCTTATTTTAATCCTTAACGATAATCTAGCTTACTGTGATCACCTTTCTCCATTCTTTTCGACTCTCCTAGACCAAAATATTTTCCTAATGGTTTCATTCTGAAATTCTCGTAATAATAATTTTCTTCTCTTAAAATAAGACACAATGTTTCGCATCTATATATTATATGTAATAATATCTTCAAATTGTGTCCAACTCAGGGTCGGGCCAAGGGATGAGAGGAGATGAAGCCCCTACAGATAAAGTCTGTGAATAACGAGGTTGCAGGACGACCATGTCCAACACACTATGACAGGGAGAGATGAATGAAATATACGAAATAAATAATAATAATAATGATAATAGTAATGTTTTAATTATTCTGGCAGAGTTGAGGACATAAGGCCTTCTCTTCCACTCAACCAGCACAAATACAAATAAATATTTGACAAATATAGATACACACTATACTAATTATAAACAGTTAAAAGATACATTAAATATAGCAATATATGTATCATGTACAATCCTAAATTGTATACGATAATAACAATCATAATACTTACGATAATAATAATAATAATATAATAATAATAATAATAATAATAATACAGTAATAACAGTAATGATATAACATGATAAATTATATGAGAAACAGCAATTAATATATGTACCTTACACTGGGTAATAATGAAGTCAACGTTAGAGCAAATATAAATTTAGATTTCTTTTAAAAGATGCCAATGTCCGGCAGCCCCTTATTTCTTGTGGTAGGGAATTCCAGTTGGGAGATGTGAAAATAGTATATGACATGGTGTGATGTGATGTCCTATGTTGCGGTATATTAAGTAAGAGACTATGTTGTGATCTTGTGTTTAAGTTATGGTTTGAGGATAGATACTGGAAACGAGATGATAAATAATTGGGAATCGAGGTATGTAGGATCTTTAATAAGAGAATTAGACAGTGCGATTTTCTTCTCTCTTTTAGATGTAGTCATGAGAATTCGTGGAATAATGGAGAAATGTGATCGTATTTTCGAACATTAAATATGAATCTGATACACATATTACGGACACGCTGCAGTTTGTCCGACAATCCGTCACTTATGTCAGTTAGTAGAATGTCACAATAGGCAAAATACGGGATCACTAAGGTTTGAATTAAAATTCTTTTAAGAGCTGTAGGAAGAACATTTTTGAGACGCTTTAGGGAATGTATTACGGAGAAGATTTTTTAGATGTTTGTTTTACTTGCTCATGCCAATTTAAATTGGAATCTAAGTAAAGTCCCAAGTTTTTGACGACGTCGGTATAAGGAATTTGTTCGTTATCTAATATGACAGCCAGCATATTGCCATTGTTTATGGAGTGTAATAGTCTTGGATATCCGATAATTATTGCTTGCGTTTTGTTTACATTTAGTTTTAGCCCATATTGTCTCGACCATAAAGATATATGTCTGAAGTCAGTGTTTACTTTGCTAATATATTAATTAATTTCGTCAGGCCTAAAGTGTGTGTAAATCTGTAGGTCGTCGGCGTAAAGATGATGCTTGCAGTTTTGTAGTTTCTTGGTCACGTCATTAATATAAATTGAGAAGAGAAGAGGAGCGAGGACGCCGCCTTAACGTACCCCTTTCCTCACCAAGCGCCAGAAAGAAATGTGATTATTAACAGAAACTGATTGCTGATGATATGTGAGGTAAGATCTAAACCAATCAAGACAGTTTTCCGACAGATGTAGTGTCTTTAGTCTCGCTAGCATTAAGCCTATACCTACTGTGTCAAAGGCTTTGCTGTAGTCGAGTAGGACTATTGCGGTGAGTTTGCTTTTGTCCATCGAGTCTCTTATGTCCTCTACAATGTCAAGTAGTGCAGTACTTGTATGATGTCCTGTTCTAAAACCAGACTGATACTCATCAAGTAAGTCGTGTGTGGTGAGGTAGTTTTTTAACTGTGAGTGTATTATGTGTTCCAGTGCTTTAGATAAACAGGGAAGAATACTGATTGGTCTATAATCATCGAGTGTTGTGGGAGTGTTTGATTTCGGAGTAGGACGAACCAAGCCATTTTCATGGAGAAATGGTGGAATTAAATTGGTAAAACGCCGGATAAAACGGGAGAAAACCCCAAGATCCGTTTCGTCCAGCACGAGGCCCACATGTAGGAGCTATACTCTATCTCGGAACCCCAGCGGTGAGACGCGAGCGTCTAAATCCTTGCGCCACAGAGCTGCTCCATATATTAGCCTATAACTAGAAAATAACATTTATATATGTATAGATTAATATTTTCTGAGAGCAGCTTGGATAAAAAAGTGAAAAAAGTAACCCTGCAGTACATAATTGCACGCGTTCCCAGAATTGAGCCTGCATATAATTTTATTCTGCACCATTTATCACTTGGTGGTATATTTTCCTAAGTATTTGAATTCCACCATTTCATCAAAATTTTCCTCATTTTTCGTTAAGTGTCAATTCCCATCTATTAAAGTATTTTAACGTTTAACCATTTATTTTGTTTTATTTATATTTATTTGCGGTCCAACTTTATAATCTATATATTGGTTTTAGCTTTTCCTCAATATCGCCTAATAGTATATTACCAGCGTCCCTATACTTCATCAGCTGATTAAAACCTAATTCTACGCCCTATTTATCTTCTAACGATATAATGACAATCTCTAATACAAAATTAAATGATGGAGTATATATCCAGTGAAGCAATTTGTTTCATATTTGTATCGGCTTTAATATGTTGTGGGAAAATTTTGACATATTTCATCAAAGCAAAACTAATATGTATGTAATGTTCTTAATAATACAAATTGAATTTTTAAAAACATATTTAATGTGAGACTATGTGACATCTTTCAATGCATATAAAGCACGGCCCACTATGTGTTTACGTTACATTGCAACTGATATCGTTATTTTTTTATAAGTGTGAAACAGTATCCCCGAATGTTTTTCGAATAACACATTAAGATTAGCGTTTCAAATCCTAGTAATAACGAACATATCTCTATATACTAAGAAAATTATCAGCTCTATCGTCAAATTAAGCTTGTTTACATATAAGAAAGACGGAACGTGTTTCCCTACTTATCTATATCTATAATGGTGTAGCCCATTGTTGAGACATATCCTCATATTTGTAAGGAGTTACTACACCAAGTTAATTTTTAGTTACCTAATTTGCTCGTACATGTCATGGACGACATTAAGTCAAGACACCGATGCTATGAGGCAGCTAACAGGCAACTAATATATATTACTAGGACACTGAGTAGGTAACATTTACCTAGAGGCATCTTTATTCAGGCTTAAGGATATTTTACGAGCCTGAAAATCTTCAGGTTCGGGACCCACGGCTTTACGTCCCTCCCGGAGGACCTGCTCCATGGATTTTTGCGTCGTAAAAAAAATCATCGACCCCGGCTGGGTTTGAATCCTCGACCCGCGGAACTAGAAGCAAGGAGAATAACCACTAGACTACCGCGGCTGACTTACCATGTAATAAAAATAGTAATAATTCCATTAAACTCAATTTAACGTCTCACCTTACAGGTGCTTTTTACGTCACACGCCACACTTGCCTTAACTGTGACACGACTTGTCGGGAGAGGGATATTAAATATGGACCAAATACACTTTTTTTGGCATCACTAGAACATGGATGGCCTCCTCGAATGAGTGATCAGCTTAATGTCATCTCCTCTTCCGAGACAACACATAATTAACATGAAACACACATTCATTGTAAACATGGCGAATATGATAATGATGTTTATGTTGGCCAGATGATGTTTGGAGACCATTTGGACCTTAAGATGCCTTGACATTTGTCTTACAGATCAGCAAAGACCCCGAAAATCCATCACCCAGGAAACTCATCCCAACGCTAACTCCAAACACAGAGGTCTACACAATAATAACAACAATAATAATAGTAATAATGACAATAATAATACAACTTTTATTGAAATGGCAGATTTAAGGTTATAAACGTAAATTCAAATACTAAAGGTAATCTGGTCTAAGTTTTGAACACAACACTAGCTAGGAATGAAGTAATGAAAAAAGAGGCATGCATCCAATACAGATGCCGTTGTCATGCAGCGAATAGTCGGACGTTTATCTTGAGTAGTTAGTCCGGAGGAACCATAATTTGCAAATGTAAACAGCAACGTTGCCGGTGTACAAGTAAACTTTTCTGTTTATGTTCTGGTGAACTTTGAATGTAATAATAACTAGGAATTTATTAGACTAAAAGTAATAGTAGTAGTAGTAGTAGGACTTTATTAGACAAAAAGTAAGATATTTACAATATTATTTACAAATATGGGTCGCACGGGCAGTAAGCCTTACGTGCTGTTGACAGTCTGTTACAATAAAGTAATAATTGGTACTGGTGTAAAAAAAATAAACAACAAAAAAAGCAATAACATTAGAATTACATAAAGAAAACACAATAATATTACAATTAAATAATAACACAATTGCATTATACACTAAAAAACATTAACATTGCAATTAAATAATAACACAATAGCATTATACACTAATTAACTTATATATAATTGTTAATAATTAATAGTATTGCATTTTGATAACATATATTTATTCATGAGTGAGTGTTGTCCTTACTTTCCGCGTTTTGTCCAGAAATTTACCCAAGTTTATCCAATTTTCTGGATTTACCAATACCTCGTAGCATGCCAATCTTTCCCGATTTGAATTTAGAAATCTTTCCGGTAATAACTGACGTCTCCAATATTCTAAATCATTACATTTTCCTAATATATGTATCTCATATTCAAAGTTCCCGCACATTGGACATATTCGCATATCGTGATCGTCGCTAATTTTTAGAAATTTCCATGCCCCTAGCCTAAACCAAGCAAGCTCTGATCTCTCCTTTAATCCTAGGTTAAGTATATACGATTATTTTCCCCAGACGTGTTTTAGGTCTCTTTGTAAACACAGTGAGCGTTTTCCTGTACATTTGGCGAAAGTATCTTGTTGGTTTATATCTAAGTACCTCCTCCTTATTTTTCTCCACACGTTCTTGCGATTTTCAGTCCCTTTTTCCCATATCCAGCCCATCCCAATCTTTTGGAGTTCTCTCCTAACCTCGTCTGCCCAAAATTTAACATCTATGTTTTTAATTTGGTGGTCGTAAAAAATTGCTCTAAGCATTGTTTGTTCACCATGGATTACTCGCAACCAGTATTTGAGTACACGAATTTTACAGTTTATGTCGTCCTGGAATGACCCAAATACATATAAAATTCCACAGTTAGAAACGGCCTTACTAAGTAAGATATATACAGTATTATTTAGAAATATGGGTTGCACGGGCAATAAGCCGTAAGTGCTGTTGACAGTCCATTACAATAAGTTCATGTTTGGTAATAATATAACTTCAAAAATAAATAATAGTTAAAAAAAACTAAAACAACACGCTTTATTAGGAAACCGAACTAAAAATTGAAAAATAGTTTTAATTTCCAACACGCTTTGGATAAAATTAAAGTGGCCAACAAAAAAATCATCTCCAACACATTTAGAATAAAACTATAGTTATTTACAAAAAAAAAAATAATTTTACCGTCAAAAGCGTGGGGTACTCTATATCAATTAATGTATATGATAATAGACATATATTCGTAAAAGTAAAGTCTCTAAGAAGAAAATGTAAAAACCATAAAAAGCATCCCATGCTTTTGATGGTAAAAATTATTTATCTTTTGTAGATAACTATAGTTTTATTCTATATGTGTTGGAGATGATTTTTTTGTTGATCACTTTAATTTTATCCCAAGCGCGTTGGAAATTAAAATTATTTTTCAATTTTTAGTTCGGTTTCCTAATAAAGCGTGTTGTTTTAGATTTTTTAAACTATTATTTATTTTTTATTTTTTATTTTTTAGTTTCAATATTTTACAGAATAAGATAAAAATGCAAATGTCTTTAAATTCCATACTATTATAGTATGAGCTAAAAGTAATGCTCTTCTTAAAAAAATCTTCCGGGCCAGATTTGAACCCAGCGACCAATGGATTACTGAAATTATATACCACTAGAGTTCATCGCTCTACCAACTGAGCTCTTAAAACGATTGACTAAAAGTTGATAAGTCCGCATCCTATTATACCGGTTTTTAATTTTTTGATTTTCTGATGATTCTGGGCAGGATTTTAGAAATCATTCATGAAATTATTGTATTATCATTGGTCCTTTACAAGTATACAAAGTTTCAAGTCGATCCAAAGTTTTGAAGTGGGTGAAAATCGTTTTGAAAGATTCCGTTACATAGATACGCATACACTTTTTTTGATGTCCTGATAATCCTGGCCAGGATCATAGAAACAAATTATGAAATTATTATTTTGGCATTGGTCCTATACAAGTATAAACAGTTTCAAGTCGATCCAGTGTTTCTAAGTGGGTGAAAATCATGTTCAAAGATTCCGTTACATAGATACACGGACGCTTTTTTATGTCCTGATGTTCCTGGCCAGGATCGTAGCAAAACGTTATGAAATTATTGTATTGTCATTAGTCCTTTACAAGTATACAAAGTTTCAAGTCGGTCCAATGTTTCGAAGTGGGTGAAAATCGTGTTGAAATATTCCGTTACATAGATGGACAGATACAGGTCAAGCTAATATAAAGCGTGTAAAAACATGTTTAGCCATTATTCTAATACATGGTATCTTGTTTCTGAATATTGGATTCTGTAAGGTTAAGTGCTAACGGATGAAATTATTTCAGAGAATTGACGTCTATTATTGAGGCTCTTTAACTCTAATCCTGGTCGACTACGTGTTCAATACGCATCTTGAGTCAAACATCTCATGCTTGCTATTGGTTTACTGCATGAAAACATGATTAGGTATTAGATTTTATTCGAATGAATTATTTGGCAATAAATATAACGATCACGTTGCAGTGCTGAACAAATGAAACATAATCAAACATTTCTCATTTGTTTTCAAACATCGACGTTTACATTAACTATATAAATATTTTAAAATAACTATATTTGTATAATTATTTGTGAGTAAACAGCTTAATTTTATCAGTCAAATAGTCCTATCAAATGCCACTCTTGATTTCCAAATCCTCTAGATAAATTCTCGTGGCATTACATATGATATTTGTTTCTAGAATTCTGTGCGGGAATATTTATAATTATAAATATAGGGCGTTGACTTCATTCGAATTATGTATTTTATGAAAGGTTATACATGACATTTTTTAATGTTTATATATTGGAGAATAATAGATGGCAGATATAAAAAATAACTGTTGTTGTTACCTGAATTTTACTTCTATTTATAATTAATACTTTCTAGTTAATTATTTTCACTTAGTGATACCCTCCAAGCGTTGAGGAATGGATCAAATCAAATTATACGATATGTTTTGCGCAACCATTCTCGTATTCTATTTTTTCAGATGAAGTTTTATAGAAAAATAAAGTAATATTCGTTCCTAATGGATATTACTTAAAAAGGTTTCAGTATTTTTCATTAGACATATCCATAATATTTTATCTGTTTTCGTTCTTCAATTATGTATTTTTATAAAATATTTACTTATTTTTCATATCTTCAAGCCTTCAGTCGTGGCTTCTCTACTAGTTTCTTGGTAAGCATCCCTGGCTTCCGGATAACAACTAGTGGTCATTAAGCTTTTTCAATTAAACATTGTCTGAATTTAATATATGCGAGGACTTTTTATGAAGAGTCCATGAGTGAGAGAAAATATTACAAAAGAAAGATAACAAAATATTGTAGCTGACTACAAAACAAATAAGCCTACTTCAAAAATATTTTACCTTATCTCCAATTTATTATATAACATTGAAGCTGATTCAACTTTATTTATACATAAAAAATAATTAATTATACGGCGAGCTTTGAATTATCTTCTTCTTCCTTCCAAGTATTAGGCCAAGGCCTGTTACGATCCTATAGAAAATTTTCCCTCCAGCGTTTTGATCCTTCCGGGAAGTTCTCGTATAAGACTTGAAAGCATGATAATAGACCCTTCGATTGGTTGCTGGCCAAAGGAAGGCAAGACCAGTGATGGGGCTGCCATCTTATAGCCTCTGGTCAGGCTTTTCTGGAGAAGAAAAGAAAATAAAGGAAAGAAGAAATGGAAGAAAGGAAAGACTCCCTAGCCCTCGGATGCCCTAATAGCATCGGGGTCGAAAAAACAAGAGTTAACCAAGAAAGGTTAGATAGTAAAGTTAAAAGAGTGCAAAACACAAGTAAGTGGAAGAAATGTTTTGCTCAGCTTGGGCACCTTGTAGTCGCCATCCACATATCCCCTAGATGAGGACCCCTGAGGGGTTGAATTATCTTCAATTTATATATATATTTCGATTTAACTTGGATATTGAAATTTAGCACTGTCCATATATAATAATAATAATAATAATAATAATAACAATAATAATAATAATATTTGTATTTAATAATAATATAATAATAATAATACTTTATTTATTCTGGCAGAGTTAAGGCCATAAGGCCCTCTCTTCCACTCAACCAGCACAAATGTATTATTATAGTTATAAAAACAATTATTATTACAATTATTATTAATATTATTATTATTATTATTATTATTATTATTATTATTATTATTATTATTATTATTATTACTAACGTATTGTTACTATTACTATTATTATTACTAAAAAAATACAATGGTATGGTCATGTAAAAAGACTGACAGAAGACAGATTCCCCCCCCCCCAAAACATAGTATGGGTGCCACTTGCTAGAAGAAGAGGACAGCCAAAAATGATGTGGATTGATGGTGTTATCAGCAGAATGAGGGAAAAGGTTTGGACGATGAAGATTGGAATGACAGAGATGTGGAGGAGAATGATAATAGATTGAGTGCAGGAAGATGTGAAACCTTGTAAAACCTATTAAATAAAAATATATTATTATTATTATTATTATTATCATCGTCATTTTATGGTGTTCAGACACTCGATGAAAATCTATAATGTAATTAAGGTAATAAATAAAATTATCATGAATCATATCAAACTATAATAATTTACCAAATTAATATTATCGAGAAAAAATTAAAATATCTTATTACTTGCGATGAAATAACCGATTATTAATTTTGATTCCTGGCACTAAAACAGAAGGAAATATAGAGTCTTAGATCTGCTGAAATGAGATATATTCGAAGGAATGCAGGATACATACTACTAAATCATAAAACAAATGAAGACATCGTAGAAGGATTATACATGGAACCTGTAGAAAACAAAATTTCAGATTATAAATCAAGATAGATGCGACATGTTCATCGAATAGAGGATCAAATGATACCCAAACAAATGCTAAGCAATTAGCCTGCAGGAAGAAGAAAACCAGGACGTCCACTCACAAAACTTTTGGAAGATGTTTCTATTGAAGCCGAAACATGTCAACAAATGGCCTAAATTCGTGAATGGTTATGATCATGATACTCTTAGTCCGGGCTAACGAGAAGTAAAATATTTTCCCCTATAACACATATTGTTTAAAATATATATTAATAGGCTCTATGAATCCAATAGTACACAATATAGTTCAATATTTGAAAACTAATATTTAATTAATATTGTATTAGATACTGTAGCAACATTTAAATATTATTATTCGACTAATATATTTGAAGATACTGAGGACAGAGAATGTTGGAAAACTTTAATTAAGGAAAATTTGTAAATGTTTGTTGCAAACAGAGTCTGCAAGTTCGTAGTTATTCATGTATTTTTTTAAATCATGCTGCTGCTGCTGCTGCTGCTGCTGCTGCTGCTACCACCACCACCACCACCATTACCACCACCACCACCATTATTATTATTATTATTATTATTATTATTATTATTATTATTATTATTATTATTATTATTATTATTATTATTATTATTATTATTATTATTAGCTGGAGAGAACTCTCAATGATGAGGAAATGTATCAAAATGAATGAATGAACTAATATATTGTTAGATACTTTGCAATATATACTTTTTTTCCCCACAATACAAAAAGAAATAATCTGAATAAAATGTTTGATGCAGTAGAGTTCTGTATATTAAACGATAAATGTTCCTTGTATGGATGTTTGTCGTCGTCTTGAAATCAAACGAATAAATCTACATTAAATGTTATGCATTACTATTTAAATTACCTCAAATAACACCTTATAATCCCTGAGTTTAATACCGTAAATGTTACAAATGTTAATAATAATAAAAATATTTTAGAATATCCAGTATGTGATTACTTCATTCCGTGACAACTATTTGTATGTAACTAAATTCTGACAATCTCTTAATTACAGTAGATGACAAAGTATTTCATAATTATCTTAAAAAAAAACTTTGCTTACATTATTTTAATCTTGTTCCACTCTGTAAGAAATATGGGGGCCGTTTAGATAACATCGTAATGACGGGGTAAAGGCAACAAACGCATTTAACGCGTTGAAAGCAGGTATATCACAAGCTCATACCACCTGATTATCAGAGCAAGTGCAAAATAGTAGAAATGCAATAAAAAATACAATGCATGCTATATATGCGTTACATTAATTACATGTCTCATCTATATAAATAAACTAACTATAACACACTGGCACTATCAAACCCAAAGGTTCATGTCCGCTCGGACATAATCTCTCTATAGATCACTATCCTGACCTAATATTTTCCAATTATTCCCTGTATAATCTACTTCCGTCAAATCATAGTTAACATTATTCTCCCACCTCATCCTTGGTTTACCAACCGGGCGTTTGCCCCTCTGCTTTTCCTAAAAGTAGCTTCCATGCACGTCTTTCATTCCCCATTATATAAATAAACTACACATACAAATTATTTTCGCTGTAATGCATAGACTATCAATTAACTTTCTACTTATTTCATTATATATTTCTACAATTTTTATTAGTTTCATAATTTTGTTAAATGAAAATAATGAATGAAGAATAATATATGGACACCTTTTTCAGTTAGGATTACCAAAACTTTGGAGTCTGAACGCTTTTAAATTTTTGTTTAATAAAGCCGGCAAATCAAGTTTCAAAATATTTGTCCTGGTAATTACGAAGACCAATTTTTTTTAAGTTTAGGATATCGTAAATGTAATATGTTTAATGTTTAACAAACACTGCCAACATTAAAATAAAAACAGGCTCTTCCAGAGACTATTTAAAATAATCATATTTCACTATTCTTACGTGTTAAGATTTTCAGAAATCTGCTAAATGAAGTGTTACATACTTTACGTATACCTATTTAAAGATAATTAAATTTTAATTGTTTTGACATGCACAAATTTTATAGAAAATATCTATTTTGGCTAATGATTAAAACTGTTTTTGAACTTAATATAATATGTTGGTGGTTCAAAATTTCTATTACAAACTTCTGGAGACTGGGATTTACACATTTGTTTATTAACATAACGTTCTTATAATGATATCAAGATTTCATATTTCCTACCTCAGGTATACATCGCAAATTGACACAGATCAATGTCTGATGTCATCTGATATCATGTGACTCCTGTTTACAATCTGACGTGAGTCTCATGGGCACTCGAGGACTTCTTGTAAGATGTACCACTGATCGTTCTTGAACGTACAGTATGCTTGAAAAACTGACTTTTACTTTCCAACCGACTCAAAAATCACCCAAAACAATTTAAGATCTGTGGAATGGCCTAACTAGGCAATTGATTGGTTCATTGATATCTACATATAAATAAGTAAAGACAAAACAATTCACTGCCTTTTTTCTCCCTATGTTTCTCCGTTTGTCAAAATTTTTTTTGTTTAGAAGCTGTTCACGAGCTTTAGTACTATCAATATGAAATAGGCCAAAGAGACACGAAATGACAGGTGAATCGAAAAGCCTTGCATAATAGTGAGCTACGTGCTCTCTTCTTCTTTTTTTTTAGTAGCTATTGACGAGATTTAGTGTTTTAAAAATTGGCCAAAGAGAGACGAATAGACAGATAAATTGAAAAGTCTGCTTAGCAATTATTATGGTCGAAAATAGGTACATAGATAGATAAATATGTTATTATTATTATTGTTATTGTTATTATTATTATTATTATTATTATTATTATTATTATTATTATTATTATTATTATTATTATTATTACTATGTTTGCTCAGAAGTAATCATATCAATCATTTTCAAACCATCATGACTTGGCCCCGAGCTATGAGATCGTGTTGGTTCAGGTCCTCGTGGGACAAAATATCATGGAGTTTCACACACACCTCAAGACTGCACTAATATAACATATAGGTACTTTGATAGGCACAACAGCTAGCGACCCTTGTGAAAACCAGCTTTAACGGCTGGAGAATCTGACAAACTAACGACATATCAGCCCTATACTGGCAGGATGATCGTTCACTACTGTGATTGGCACATGTGGAAGTTAGTTTTAGCAGACGACTTGTAGGTCAGGAACATTCTAGGCCGTCCCGCTATGGAGTCTATCTCTGAAAGCATGTCACTGCTTCTGGCACTGGATAGATTATTAATAAAATATGGTAACTAACATTTTACTGTCAATTATTCTAATTCTACAAAACAACACGTACGGTTAGCCTTTCTTACACGCTTTATATCAGCTTGACCTGTATCTATCTATCTATCTATCTATCTATCTATCTATCTATCTAACGGAATTTTTCAACGCGATTTTCATCCACTTAAAATCATTGGATCGACTTGAAACTTTGTATACTTGTAGAGGACCCGTGACAATATAATAATTTCATATTTATTTTCTAAAATCCTGGCCATAATCATCAGAAAATCAAAAAAAGTGTTTTTGTATCAATGTAACGGAATCTTTCAACGCGATTTTCACCCACTTAGAAACATTGGATCGACTTGAACTTTGTATTCGTGTAGAGGACCCGTGACAACATAATAATTTCATATTTTGTTTCTAACATCCTGGCCAGAATCATCCGAAAATAAAAAAAAAACTGAAAACTGGTATAATAGGTTGCGGACTTGTCGAGTTTTTAGCCAATTGTTGTAAGAGCTCAGTTGGTAGAGCAGTGAACTCTTAATGGTACATAATTTCTGTAATTCATACGTCGCTGGTTCAAATCCGGCTGGGAGGGTTTTTTTATAGAAGAGTATTACTTTTAGCTCATACTACAATAGTATCGAATTTAAAGATATTTACATTTTTATCTTATTCTGTAAAATATTAAAACTAAAAAAGCCCTCAGGGGTCCTCATCTAGGGGATATGTGGATGGCGACCACAAGGTGCCCAAGCTGTGCAAAACATTTCTTCCACTTACTTGTGTTTTGCACTCTTTTAACTTTACTATCTAACCTCTCTTGGTTAACTCTTGTTTTTTCGACCCCGACGCTATTAGGGCATCCGAGGGCTAGGGAGTCTTTCCTTTCTTCCATTTCTTCTTTCCTTTATTTCTTTCCTTCTCCAGAAAAGCCTGACCAGAGGCTATAAGATGGTAGCCCATCACTGGTCTTGCCTTCCTTTGGCCAGCAACCAATCGAAGGGACTATTATTATGCTTTCAAGTCTTATACGAGAATTTCCCATACGGGAAAATTTTCTATAGGATCGTAACAGGCCTTGGCCTAATACTTGGAAGGAAGAAGAAAAATAAAAAATAAATAATAGTTTAAAAAACTAAAAGAACACGCTTTATTAGAAAACTAAAAATTGAAAAATAATTTTAATTTCCAATACGCTTGGGACAAAATAAAGTGGTCAACAAAAAAATCATCTCCAACACATGTAGAATAAAATTAGAGTTATCAACAAAAAGAAAATAATTTTACCATCAAAAGCGTGCGGTGCTTTTTATGATTTTTACGTATTCTTCTTAGAGAGCTGACTTTTACCAATATCTGTTTATTATCAAGTATATTAATTGATATAGAGCACCCCACGATTTTGATGGTAAAATTATTTTCTTTTTGTTGATAACTCAAATTTTATTCTACATGTGTTGGAGATGACTTTTTTGTTGACCACTTTATTTTATCCCAAGCGTATTGGAAATTAAAATTATTTTTCACTTTTAGTTTTCTAATAAAGCGTGTTCTTTTAGTTTTTTAAAACTATTATTTATTTAAGTTTAGTGTCATTTTACAGGTGACTACTTATCTCACAGACCGATAATTTTGCCTCTTCCTCTTCGTAATGGGAAATATCTCAGCAAGTTAACTTTTTTGACGAGGATATCGATTGAACAATGAACGATCGATATGGTACAGCAAGAAATGCTAAAAGAAAAGATTTCAAAAATTACCAAAACAAAAGTTAGTTCTGTTACTCTAAAAAAATTTACATGTTGTATAATAAATCTCCATTATTGTTATTAGTTATTTCTCATACAATCATCTGATATTGATTTTTCCCAAGCCCAAAGAGATTTAACAGTAAAGATATACTATTTATAACTATACAGCCGGCTTAGATATCGCCCGGTTTTAAGATCGGAATACATAACCTCACATATAGTAAATATTAAACATTATAATTATTCTTAGCTTCTGATGTTGTATTTTTCGTTAAATAGCCACTCCAAATCCAAGCTGCCATGTTGAGTTTTTTCATTGGACAAAATCACAACCTCTTGTTAGATTACTGTTGATTAATTTTATACATACTTAATTTTATTTAAAGTCAAAAGAATATTTACTAAAAAAATGTTTCAAAATAATGATTTATTTTAAAATAGACAACAGTTATTTGCCAGTTCTTCATATGGATTAACAACTAAAATACAAAGTATATAGAACACAAATTTGAAATGAAAAATAGTGAGTGTGTTTCCACGTTGATCCGACAACACGGTATTACAGGTCTTGGCTGGAATTTTAGTAATCATTAAATATTTATTTGTTTCCTTTTGACAGAACAAAAATAAACTGAATCGAAATTATTTTGGCGTGCTAAAAATCGGATATTCTTTCAATTCATTTCATCACATACTCCTGTTTTGTGAAACCAACTGTGTATCTATGTTAACTCTACTTTTGTCTTTTAAACGAAAGTCCGTCACGCATAATCTGCGTAGGTCTAATTAAGCGAATTTATCATCTATGAAATCTATGTCCCCACTTTGCTGGTTTATGGAATATATAATTCATTTGTTAAATAAAAACTAAACTTCTGATGGCAGCTTATTTAAAATTGAGGGACTGCAGCGAGAACAAATCATGCTTACCCGTAATTTTTTATTTTATAAAAAGTATTAAATTCATTAAACTAATATATCTTTTAGGTTATACTGTCAATTTAAGATGCAATTAAATGGTATGATACACATTGCAACGAAACAAATATGGAGTTTGATAGAGTCACATAAGTGAAGGCATCAATGAGTTTGAAGATCTAACTTAAAAATAACATTGTTAGTAACGAACTCTTTTAGCAGTACATTTTCTGTGTGTATAAAGTAAAATAGTGAGAAATCGATAAAGTGATTGTGTAAATTTTTTGTTACATTTGTGAAATTAATTTCTAGAAACGAAACATTCATCAGCGAAAATATTAATGAAATTGTATGACTAGGAAGATAGGAAGATTCTCCGGTAAAAGTCACAGAGGCATAGGAATGTTTGAATGTCCAAAAAGAGGTGGCTGGAGACCGTAACAGGCCAGTAAACAAATCACGATGATGATGATGACGACACACACTTTCATATATTTCATGAGGACTGCAACGTTCAAACCTGTATACCCTTGGGATTGAGTTGCGAATGGGAATTCAGATTACACATGAAACAGTTTTCAATTGTTTTCACAGTTTACAAATAAAATAATCCGGAATATCGTTTAAAATGTCCACATTTTAACTACAAATTAAAGGATTCGCACCAGATATTCCTATGTAACATTTATGGAAAAACATTGGATACGATCATCTACAAACTGTCTCGTCTTCTTGACAGATGTCAGAGTATTTCGTCAATGTTTGTTAAGGTTTATTTGTGTAAATTTTTGGACCAAAGAGGGATGAACAGACAGGTGAATGGAGAAGACTACATAAAAGTGAACTACATGGTCTTTATAGGAAGAACAGTTGAGTATCGTAGACTGCGATGGGTAGGACATGTGGCACAAATTGGCAATGAAAGACGTGTATGGAAATTTCTTGTAGGAAAACCAGACGGAATACGTCCAAGAAGGAGGTGAGAGAATAATGTTAACTATGATTTGAGGGAAGTAGATTATACAGGGAATTATTGGAAAACATTAGCACAGGATAGGGATGCACGGAGAGCTTGTGTCCGCGCGGCCATGAACCTACGGGTTCGATAGTGCCAGTGAGTTACACTCTATTTCATCTCAGGAAGTTACTACAGACCTTATGGACTACGCCAGTGTCTCCCCCTACGTACAGAGGCTAGATGTTGCCAAACTCAAAATAACGGTAGTTGTTTGTTTAGGGAGGGTGGAGAGGCAAGGCTAGCAGTACGTTTTCCAAATCTATTTACCATACATTTAAAAAAACGTAGTTTTTTCTTTTACAGCATGCATAATAGTTTTATAGTGAATATGAGAGTCGACACTTTCACACAGGATAGTACAGATCCGCATGAGCTCAGTGACAAGTGGTAACTGTTTTTTTTCTTAAGAGGGGGCGGCTTGGACGGCTACATCTTACAACTATGTACCTGCTGTGTTGCAATCTTCAGTTTTAAATAAGGATTTCTCTCAATAAAATACTCTTAAATAACAACCCGGTTCCCTATTCCAAACACAGTAACTTCCTGGGTTGAATATGACAGTAGTTGTAGATATGTTTTGGTTTAGAAACTATTATATCTCTATTTCAATATCATGTGGTACAAGACTATCTGATTCTGAGACCATACAATCAATTTTATCATTAATTTCATTGACTTTTTCATCAATATATTGCCGCCATATTCAACGAAACTTTTACGTATAAAAATGGAGACTACACTAGACTAGACAATAACTAGCATCGTCAATTGTTCCGCATCTTAGACCATTTGAAAGAAAATTACTTTGTGATTATTGCTAAAGGATTTAGTCACTTAACCTTCGCATATTGAGCGGCATTGATGTTCATCCGGAAGACGATTTATATTGGTTTGATTTTAGGTTTAATCGCCACCAGAGCAGGGCATCAGGATCCGCACTGCTGGCGACCTGTCTCGTTAGTGTGGAATCAGCCAAACTACTCTTGCTGTAGGCACAGCATTCACTTCTTGAAGGTGGTTCCATCATACGAGGAAGTTCTGGAAAATAAGTTTCGATGAACAGAACGTGGCTGTAGCATATGTCCTATATTGCGCAAACTTCAGCAGGTATTGTCACCTATTGTTTGATGCATAGTATAGAATGGACTTTCTCCTAATAAACACACAAAGATGTACACAGATAATTTCCAAATTAACTTTATTTGCTTTACAAAATTCTTTCTTCACAATTAATTAGCTGCTAATAAAATGTCCTGCTTCGTAAATTATAGTGAGCAACACAAAATAAATATATTTTGTCTCAGAAAGAAAGATATGTGATTCTGATAGTATTTTTTTCTCCTGAATTCAAATATGAGATCGGTTGTTCTCTATCACGCATGGTTTCCGAATGATTCCATCTTTTAGCCGGAAACCAAGCATTTAAAACTGGTTTTTGGATAACTTTAAATCTCGTATGAGATCGTTAAGATCTTGAGTCAATGAATGGGGCTCAGAAGAACAGCTCTGTTCAAAAGTTGTATCACCAAAATCTGTTTCTTCTCCTTCCTTACTTCCATCAGAATCTGAGCTCTCTTAAACTAATGTCACGTGTTCTGGAGGCTTTCGTATGGGCAATTCTTAGAAGTGTGGAACTATTCTCATTGAAGATTGCAAGTCAGGGTACGCCACTGTATGTTTTTATTTTGACGTAATTCCTTTAATGTTTTTTTATTAAAAATAATTATTTAAATCCATTAATTGAAACTGAAATAAAAAACTGTGGGTGATGGAGAAATTCAGAATACATATTTAAAAACAGGATAAAAAACTGCATTACTATAGGTACTCATGAGACATAAATCATGTTGACCAGTGTTATTAATCACCGAGTACTTTCTCCTCGCTGACGGCTTCACGTAGCACAGTTTCTTCTCGCAACTAAGTTACTTGCAATCTCGTCCACACTTTGGACACGACTGACTCCCTTATCCCTCGCAACCGCTTATGTATGCTAGGATAGGGCAATTCTCGGAGCCCATTAGAGATTTCTCGAAGCTGGATGTCTCGAGAGTCAGTCAATTTTATTAGAATTTACATCTCTGGAGAAAAGGAATCGACGCATGTGGAATTTTCTCCGCGGGCTTTTCGATTCGCGAGTCGACAGTTTACGAATAATTACACAAGTTAGCATTTTAAAACTTTCTCTTAGATGATTTATTTAAAATATGTGTTTTTGAATCAATTTTTATACTGATTGCCAAAAGATTTGCATTTTTGTCTATCACGTCAGGTTTTTACACAAAATAGGAATTTATATTTACACGATTTTGACTACCATAAGCACAAATATGTTCAAACGTCATTTCACAAAAGATACATTTTTGTTAAAAACACATGTTAAAATACTGTAGAGAACTGTCCTAATAATTTCGTGACTGCCTTGTAACATAACAGAAAGGAAATGGTTTTATATTAATTTTGAAATCTTCTCATCCTTGACTTCCTTGAAGTTCCTCCACTTTTAGTCTCCCTCTTCAACATCCAACTGTAGGCTGCCAAAATAGCTTAATTCTATGTTCCCTGGTACCTCCTCTCCAACTATTTAATATCCTGGTGAAAACGTTCACCTTGCTCTTCACTGTAATGTCCCAGGTTTTCCGGAAAGTAGTCAATATGGGAATATAGAAAGTGAACTTCACACTCATGTTACAATTCGACTTTCATATTTTTCACAATTGCCTTATAAGTAGAATCTTTGTTATTCCCTAGAAAGTACTCAGTAATAGATCGCAAAGAGGTCCATGCTTCTTTTTCTCTCTGATTCATGTGTTTTTTATAAACCATCATCCTCCATCTGTTTTTAACGCATTAGTGACGGGCCACGGAGATCTCCGTGTTTAATTGTCCAGCACTAGACGACCGGTCACGAAGATTTCCGTTTTTACGTTCTGTATGAATTTCCTGCCTCTTCGCGTTTGATGGAGGTATGCAATTTTGTTTTTGCTCGTTGTGAAATAAATTTTAGTTATATTTGTACCCCTCTCTTCTCTTTAATGAAATGTCCATCTTTACAGAAAGTGTAGTTAACAGTTTCAAGACAGACGGCTGGTGAATTATGGAATTTTAGTGCGGGTAGTTAGGCGATTACGGGATACATATGTAACCTGTAAATATATGTGGCAGAGGGGAATAAATTAGAAGAAACACTATTTTACGTTCTGGACCCGAATTTATATATGTGGCACCATGGCTACCAGGATAATTATTATAATAGTGTGGCTATAGCTGAAAATTTGCTAGAAAGAAAGAAAAGAGTTTGTGGAACAATACGGATTAAGAGGGGGCTTCAAAAATCATTTGTGGAAGCAGGGAATAAACTCAAACCAGGAGAAAGTGTATTTTGTATTAAGGGCGAAGTTTTGCTTTAAACATGGAGAGATAAAAGAGACGTAAGAATGGTTAGCATATTGTTTCAGGCAACACGAGAGTGGGAGGGTTAAGTTGTAAAAATGCCCTATTGAATACTTCAATATAACAAGTATGTGAATGGCGTAGACAGGGCTGACCAGTACCTATAACAAATGCCACTCTTGTTTCACCACAGAAAAACAGTGAAATGAAGCAAGAAAGTTGTACTGTGGGTTCTGAACTGTGCACTCTTTAATGCTTCCAGGGTCTATAAATTACAAAATCCTAACAACAAATTGCCAAACAGATTTTTTTTTTGCTTGAAACAGTCTCTTGTTGGGCTGTCGTGAAATTAGGAACAGATGACAGGGAAGAGGAAGAAATGCATACATAAAAGGAAACCACTTCTAGGACACCAGGTCAAGACCCACCAGATAGGCTGTCAGGAGACATGAAGACACAAATTGACATCAATTGTGACTAGAAAGAAAACATTCCCCTCCAAAACTTGCCGCATTTGCAGTGAACACAAGAAAAGAAATTAGCTCCTTTTGCACTGTGCCTTTACATAAAGGGGAATGTTTCCAACCCTCAATTTCTACTAGAAGGCCTGGTAAGAACACTAATAAAGAATTACTTATTTATTATTGTTATTGACTGTAAATATATTGATGTAAAGCCACACTGTACTAGCGCGGTTTAAAATTTAAAAGTCCATCCCACTGACAGAAATGTCCGGTCAAGCAGGGATGGGTGGAACGCACAACTGTCGGTCACCAATGTGTTAATTTGCGGTCCAACAAAAATTCCAGCTTTAAGTTTTTCTTGTGTGATGGACGGAAATTTCTTACAAATGTACTTGAAGCTAGGACCCTGTGATAGAGCTCTTACAAACTGCTTTATTTAGCCCAATCTGATATGTAGTTGTGGAAGCAGGACTCTTTCAGTGTCTACAACTGGTTAACTGATGAATGTGTTTAGTTCCAGGCACAAAATTGCTCTGCTCTGGCCAACATTTCAAATTCCAATGTTTTTGCTTTGCCCTACTATCCTATTCACGTTGAAAGCATGGCATGTTTGTGAAACCAGCTTGATGCCCTAATAGTATTCCTATAATCACCGCATATTAACCATCTGTGTTCCTCATACCGGTATTGGATCTTGCTAATAACAACCTCATGTCCTCGAATGTCTCCTTCATCTGAACTGAATGGTCAGTAGGAATGGAAATTCCCATTATGCAGTACTGACTGCATTATGCAGTAACACACCTATGAGACTCCTCTTTGATGAGTGTATAAAAAGTCTCCACTGACTAGTATCATGCTCAATGTCATAGAAGTGCATTAAGTTGTTCATAATATTACAGTAAACCAAGCAATAATTCTGTGGGAATAAAGGAACCAGTTATTTTTGTCTGTGTCTGTACCATGAGAAATGTGTTCCTAGTTCCAGAAGATTCTTACTTTTAAGCCGTGAGCCAAGTAGTCCTGCAGATACCTTTGGCAAATTCAGATCACGAACTAGATGATTAAGGTCACTTTGAGAAACCCCTTGTGGAGTAAAGCTGTCTTCAAGCAGATATGCATAATCGGTATCGTTGTCAGTTATTGCATCAAACTTTCAACATCATCTTCTGTCAGGGTTTCTAAAACAGCTTGAGGTGGGGGGAATAGACAGACAGTGGAACTGGCCCAATGGCTGAAGGAATGCTTGGATATACAATTTAGTTCTTAATATTTTAATTACGCCACTGAATATTAAGTAAACATAAGTAACGGTCTTTAAAATGGTCTTAGGCTCCCTCCCAACCTTAAGAAACGCAAACGGCATGCACGTTTTCTTCTCTTTTGTCCACAATCTAAACTTCTCAACGCAATAGCGGCAAATTTTCTTTGGCGCCCACGCCTTATCCTAATCACAACGTTTCACTTTAAAATAAGCATAGGAAGCTTTTTTCACAAAGTTTGTAATATCCGTTCTTTGTTCAAGCACTGTATAATTTTCACAAACAGGCCTATAGCAGAAAACGTTAGAATTGTTCACACACTTGTTTATAGACATTGTCATACTTGCAGTCACACTAGAGAGATGAAATGAGAACAGCATTCATAATGCAAGTGTTTGAGATGTACAACAGTTCCAAGGTCACCCAATAACATCCTCAGCAGCAGTTGTGTCAACCTAAAGCTTAGAGACCTGAATTGACAAATTTCCTCCCAACAATACTCATTACCTTCTGGTAGATATTACACTCTCACCAATAAGTATATGAAAACAGATTAGGTCCAGTGTGAAAAAAACTGCACGTGATAGAAGAAAACAAAGAAAAGTTCTGGGATCATCATAAAAAAGTGAACTAATACCATGTATTAAATTCCAGACATCTGATATCAAGCAGACTAGTGTTATCTTCCATGAAAGACGAGCGCACGGCTCTCACTGCCGCCCACGAAATTAAAAAACAAGTACAATATTGCTTCACAATATGTTTAGAGGTGAGGTGTATAATGTTTGTAACACGATCAATATACGGCATTAAAATAAACTGTTAGTTTAAAGCGATTATTATATTGATTATCTCCTCCTCTGGATGATGATTATGCGTTAATTCGGTTAGCTTTCAGTGATGCTAGGTCAGAGAGATTTAAATGTAATATAAGCTAATACATTGACTTCCACTCGTGATCCTGTTATATGAATAAATAAAAATGTATTACTTTGGTATTTCGTGTTAATCAGTCGAAATCCTAATTCACTAAATTTATCGTAATCTCTTTATCACCTACACTGGTAGTTACGAAGATCCCGTATGTCTTTTCATTCAATTAATAAATTTTACATTGACCTTTAGAAACATCACAATAATCCATTATTACCACAAAATGTAGAATGACAAATTTAAGACGCGAAATATTCCGTGAATCAAAAAGATGATACTCGGTGTCGTTAAGACATGTTTTTGTAAATTAATAAGATATGAAATAATTTAATATGTTTGCCTCCAAAATCATAACTTTAACCCATTAATTTGATATAGCCTGAGAGGAATCCTGCTGTTGTAATGAAGGTTTACAAAATAAATTGTATACATTTCAATAAATGCGTGGAACCATAAATATAACATGAGAAGATGTAGTTAGAAAATATACGAATATGAAGTGTTATAAGGTATGGTAATGGCTGTATCAACGCTTATGTACGGTGGCAAAAACTGGACACTATATAGAAGTGACAAACGAATAATAGAAACAGCCGAGATGAAGTTCTCACGTAAAACAGAAGGCTAACAAATTAGGGGATTAAAATAGAATTAATCGATTAGAAAATAACTTTAAATCTTTAATAATGGACAGTGGAATGTAAATAGAAGGATTTATATGCATATCAATAACGGATGAGCCACATAGAGCAGCTATACAGACAAATGAATTCAGACCTACAGGACACCGTGATATTAGACGTCTGAGGAGAAGATTGATAAATGATTTGAGTCCTACATGAGTGGAACGGGTATAAAAGAAAACGAAGAAGAAGGATAATATAGCTCTTATATTAGTGACAAGATTTTTCGTAGTGTAAATATTTATATTTTAACTAAGTTCTCAATAAACAAATACATTTGAGTTTACTCCACGTCTTCACATATTGCTATAAAATTAAAAAAAAAAGTAACAAACTATTAAGGTTATCACTAGATGTTCCTAGATGTAAGCAATAATATTTCACATACACACTCGTTGGTTTTAATATAAAATCGTAATCAAAATGACCACGTAACCCTAACATCATAATTGTATTTCTTTGTGTAACGTTTAGTATTAGTTGGGTTGAAAATCCGTCTGCTAGGTTTTATTCTACTTCGAACTATTTATAATTTTAAACGTATTTACGCGTGTACAGGCCGCACTTTTTTTATCTAATATACAAGTTTCAAAATTAGAGTTCGGCTTATACATGAAATAACTATGAAAGGTGCCTAATTTAGAACAATTCCGAATTACAAGATCGTGACGTGTCATAAATCGCCTAGCCCAGCCTTAACTTGCTTCAAATTCATTGCACGGAATTTCCATATTATTGGCTAACTTAAGGCGTTCGAACTGTATCATTTCGACGGATACAGAAAATCCGTCTGCCCTTGTTTTCTGTACGTAATCCAGGATAACTCTTTATAACTTTGACTATTTCGTTTTCTTTCCAGGGAAAGACTGTCGATGTTGTGATGTGTTTTCAACTGCATGTTTTGTTTGGATCCACCGTCGCACATTTTTTTTTCGTCCACATGAAAGTTTGTTCCTGCTGTCCTATTTCCGTGTTCTGCTGCATAGGCGCATTAATTATAGCTTGAACTTCGAGGTATAACCTGCACTGCAACGACCCATATTTACACACAGTAAACAGGAATGACAATTAATACCGTACCTACCAATTTACCATCCCTTTTACCCTTGTCAACAGCCCGATTTTACCGTTACATAGTCGGCAACAGAAGCTTCGTAATTTACAACATTGCTAGATTTAAAAATGGTGAAGGCCAACTTCCGCCTTTTACATATCTTCTTAGCGAAATATATAACAAATATATTTTCACTAATTTATTATCGCAAAACTTCGATGCGGCCTATACACGCACGCGGCCTGTACACGCGTAAATACGATTGGTCGTTGATACAGCTATGAATAAAGTGCTTGTGTGTTACTTGAGAAACGTAAGCAATTTCGCAGATATTTAGAAAATGGCGTGTATTTAACTCGTCAATCTAACTATACACACTTGTTGGATTTACTGTCTTTTGAGTCTAGTCATGGCTTCTCATTTATAAGAAATTTCTAGATCAAGCTAATTTAGTTAGGCTTATTTACATAAATATGCCGTGAAGTGGACAACACACCGACTAAATGAGACTTCTAATAGGCATCGAGGTTAATATTTGGATGTTCAAGGTCGCTAAATTTTGCTTAGAGGCCTCTTTTTTAGATTTAAATTTATTTTATGAGCCTGAATATCTTCAACTTGGGACCTACAGCTTCAAGTTCCTCAAGACGACTTGTTCCTTAGATTTTTTACATCCTAAAATATCCATCGACCCAGCCTAGTTTGAACCCGCGATCCTCAAGACACGAGACAAGGAAGACAACCACTGGAACACCACTAACGACTATTAATATCGCGATGATGCATATTGAGTTTAAGTTGTTTTGATTTTCATGTACATAAGGAACCTTCCGAAAACGGTGATGGTAAGCCAGTGTTCAGGAAGGCTCACACGTAACTTAATATAATTTTTACCAATCATTAGTTGACAAGTAAGTAGCGAAAGAAAACAAATTTGAACAATTCCCTATATTACTGCAGAAAATTATACAAATTGGGAGGAGTTAATTGCATACATCTTTAAGAAATTACATTAACATTTTTATGACGTATTTTATAATTAATTTCGTAAATTGATTTGGTTTTTACTTGATGAAAACCATGATGTATTTAATAAATAAAACTATCAATATTTTATATGATTTCCATATAGTTGACTGTACTCATAAATAGAAAAAACAAATAATTTGTATTTATGTCATTAGTCTAATGAAGTTACAGTGAAATGAAACAGCTGTTACGAATGTTAAATTAAATATGCATGGAAATAGTATAAAACTTTGATGGTTTTATTAATTAAATAAATAAATAATTTTATTCATACTGATTTAAAAGTGCAATGTGAATTCATATTTTGTTCCGAAAAAAAAAATACTAAATAGTAAATCACCGCCACTATCTAGAAGTATTGCGGACATAAGCTCTCCGTACATCCGTCAATTGGATTGATATTTTGTAATCATTACATGAATAATTGACTTCTCTCAAATCATGGTTAATGTACTTTCTACCTTAACCTAGCTAACAAACGTAACAGTCCTTATTAAATCTGGTGTCCTATAGGCCTATGTCATATATCTGATTGCTATATAGTTTCATTAAAACAGTTAATTTCTAATAAATAAATAAATAGTAATATCTAGAATGAAAATGATGAAAATTACGCCTTAAAAATATCACTAACAAGAACTTATATTCTGCAAGAAACTGTTCTCAATTCTTCACTCCCAAAACAGGTTTAAAAACATCCTTCCCATGAAATTAAAACAAATACTTGTACATACTCTTATAATGGCACACTCCGACTACTGTAACATATTACTGACTAATCTGACAACTGATCTATCTAATAGACTACAGCGTGCTCATAATGCGTGCATTCGATTAGTATTCAATCTCCGTCGTTAATACTACGTGTCTCTTTCATTTCAGGCCTTATCATGGCTACGCCTAAATGACAGAAGAACTTTACATTCACTTGCGTTACAAATCCTGCACACATATTCACTAAGTTATTTCTCAACACATTTTTTAAAATTTATCGGTTCATCACAATTCAGGAACAAAATCACAGGACTCTTCTTTACTTTTGATACCACAGCACAGGACATGTCTATACTCTGAATCTTACACAATATATATGACTAGAACATGGAACTCACTTCCCAGTCATGTCAGGGACTGCCAATCATTATCATGTAAATACAAATTAACTGATATCTGAAGTTCGGCACAATTCAAACATTAACTGCATACCAACTATATTCAGCATTTTGTAAATATTCATCTAGGAAACTTTACTTACTTTATTTTATTTTATATTATATTATATTAATTTTATTTTATTCCATGTGTTTGTTAATATTAGCTGGTACTAGATCACATCACCATTGTTGTTTGTGTAGTCTGTATTTTAATAATATCTTGAAATTGCAATAAATATGTAGTTTTGTATAATTTTACTATTCGCTGCTTGAGTGGAAGAGAACGACTTACGGCCTTAAATCTGTCAGCTAAAATAAAGCATTATTATTATCATTAATATTATTATTATCTTCATCATCATTATTATTATCATCATCATCATAATTATTATCATAAGTAATGCCACGAGTGATTTCCAAATTATCGATAAATTCACGACTCACGAAGTGAGGAGTGAATTTATCTAGAGAATTTGGAAATCAAGAGTGGCATTTGTTAGGACTATTTAACGAATAAAATTAAGCTGTTTACTCACAAATCATTATTTAACTATAGTTATTTTAAAATATTTATATATTTATGTAAATGGCGATGTTTGAAAACAAATGAGAAACGAAAGGTACGCTTCTACCGATTCTTTTGTTTATCACTGCAACCAGATCATATTATTTATTGCCAAAGGAACGCAATATTGTAAGGAGGAGCTTTCTTTAATATGTTAATTATAACACTGATAAATATTTGGTGAAACACGACTCTGATTGGTTGTAAAACAGAAATCATTGAAACGTGATTGGTCATTGTCTCCCATTTGGGGCATGAGTTAAATAGTCATCATAATTATTATTATTATATTTTATACTTCTTTAGGCCAATTCTTCACTCAGAGTGGGAGGCAGACAGACTTAAGCATCGCGTCTTGAAATAGCTATTCTGCCGTTCGAGTTTTATGGAGATGAATGGAATGAAAGTCTACCCTTAGGTATTATATAAGTTACAGGTTGTCTTCTAGCTCCATCAAACCAGGTTCTACTCCCAAGACCCATATCCTTATTTTTATTTTCGACCCGTGGTCGCCAGGGGGAGTATAACTCCCTGTTGATTTTTTATTGTTCAAGCTCGGACTTATCAGGCAAAACACTAGTGGGTACAGAACTAGATCCCCGTAACCACATGTTTTCAAAACCTGTGATTGCCAACCAAATTATATTTATGTAAAAATATAATGATGTTACTTCTTTGTATGAGAAGAAATGAAGGGTGATATAAAATTAATTAATGATATATTAATTAACGTGAAGGGGAGGAAGGGAGAATGGAGAGTATTGGCGAGATAAAAATCGGGAAAAGGGAGATCCTTCAAAAAAACTTTAAAAAAACCCGTATGGCTCACCACCAATACGACTGTGGTACCTCGAGGATTCTAACTGTGATCCCAGTCGAAGCAGCTGAGAATGCTAGCCTCACTGAACAGCATAACACCGCTATTATAATTTTAACATTTAACAAGGAATTTCCATTCTTCTTTTCGTCTTTAAGGAGAGACGGTTATGAAGAGACGGTAAAAAGTAACACTTAATCAAACATTAATAAAAAGATTATAATCATCTATAATTAGCTACAATTCTTTGTGTTCATAAATTTGTTTAAGATCTGTTCAATAAACAATGATCATTGTGTTTTTACGATAATGATAATTATGTTTTTACAGCCAGAATTTAACAACGAAAATGGTGTTACGATATATGTTATATTAATGTACACGTGATATAGTTTTAAAATTTCAAGGTCATCCGTCCCGCTTCCTGTCCGCGGAGGTTTGTATATCGAGATATGTTCAGTGCCGTCTATGGCTACAATGGAGGCAATCCAGATATTCTTTCAATGGAATCAATATTGATTTAACATGTTGCAACATTCCGATTCGGAGATAAAACAGCAAGCTCTAGTTTATCGGTATGTCGTACCTGCAGACACAACGGCAGTTGGAACAATACTATAGATATGTGCTGATATTTTTGCAAGGCCATATCGGGAACAAAAGCCACATTTTCGTGCAACAAACAGGACGCTACACCACGATAGTGTGAGGCCCCATGTAGTAACTAGTGTTGCTGAATAGCTTACAAATATTCAAGTTAAATGTGTCACTCACCCTCCTTACTTATGATATGGATCGTATTTCATAACCTGTAAAAACACCTACATGGGAGGCGTTTGTCATCTTCAGAAGCAGTTATGAAGGTTTTGATAAACCTGTCAAAATGGTTTCCAGTATGTTTTTACAGATTGCGGCAGAATCGCTGAAATATGTGCACTAAATCGAAAAGAGTCTACTTTAAAAGGACCATCAAAATTCGGAGAATGAGTAAAGATATGCTGCCAGGAGGAATGTACTGATGATCATTTATTGAACAGCGTTTGTAGATTTAGCTTGGAAAATTGAATATTTATTTTTAGCTACATTTCATTATTCTGTCTGAATTGATTTATAAGAAAGTTTTTAAATTCACACAGTAGCTTCATAATTTAGAGCAGTCATTTTACATCTTCTTTGAGACTTTTTAGTAAGGTTGGTCCTCACAACTGGTTACTGGACTGAAGTAATCAAGTCCAGTGGTGGGGCCTGGACAATTCGCAGTGTAGATGAACAAAGACTAACTGCGGCAGAAATTAAATTTATGAGACGTACTGCGGGCTATTCAAGGACAGACCATAAAAGGAATTCTGAGATTCTCAAAGAATTACACACAGAATCACTCATGGAATATGTACAAGAATACAGAAACAACTGGAAATCTCACGTACGAAGAATGAGCAGAACAAGAATACCACGTCAGATCTTAAATTACCAGCTACAAGGCAAGAGATCTTTGGGCAGACCCTTCAAACGTTGGATTGAGACCGTAACAGACCACTAGGTCTATCACATGAAAGGAAGAAGAAGACTGTAGCTTCACTTTCACAACAACTTCTCGACTTAGATCTAACAACTTTAGAGGACACATTACTCACTCTATTATTAAACACCTGTGGCATATTTAGTAAAACAGTTATTCAAAAGCTATATTTTCATATATATTTAATATGAAACATATATATTAAAGTAAAAATTAAATTTTATCTTTCATTCACAATTAATGTTAAATAAAATTGCTAACGCATATTTTTACTCATAAGTACTATTTTTACTTTAAATTTCACTTTGTGAGTCATAAAAGAAAATGGGAAAACTGTACGTCATTTTAGGCAACTTCAGTTGTTTAAAATTTAATTTAGTATTAATGATATCTGAAAAATACCTGATGCGTATAGGGAAAGAACCATGCAAATAAGAAATCTTTGGCGAAATGGAATTTGAGGAATAATTAGATTCTCCATGGAAAAACTATCACTAAGAAGTGTGAAACAGTAATAGATACAGTTAGTCATGGTTTCAATTATCCAAACTTATGCATACAGATAAGGAAATGTTGTACAACTAAATTATGTTTTGTAGATTTCCAGGAAAAAGCGAACCTTGTTATTTCCCTATACCCTTATTATATTTAAGACTAAATATATTATTATTAACACAAACAAATCTTGTTCAATATGAACTTACCATAGGAGATAATATCATTCAACATCATACACGACAACAACAATTCCCGCAACGCGGCTACGTTATTTGGGATAATACTTATATATGGTGGTGAGTGATGACATTTCCTACGTTCTGATAATACTAAGTAAAATATTATGATTTAAACCTGGAATTAAAATTACAACTGGAGGATAAATACTGGAAACGGGAGAATAAATAATTTTTAATCGAAACATGAAGAATGATGTATATGAAAAATAGACAGTGCAATTTTCTCCGACTTTTGGAGATCAAGCACAGGAATTCGTCAATAAAATGGAGAAATGTGATATATTCTGACATTAACATGTATCCTATACGTAATTGAAAAATAACATAGGGAATTTGGAAATGGTACATCGAGAGCTAAAAAAAAAAAAAAGGTAAACATTTATTTCTCCTTCTTCTTCTCTCCTTACAAGGATTAAAACTTATTGGTTCGTTCCGACTCCAGGTATCATAGCTGCTGTATCCATCTCTTTCGCGGGCGTCCACATTCTCTTTCTTCCTGTTTTCGGTTGATAGTTCAAACTTTTCCAAGGCTATCTGTTCGTATCCATTCTGTAGACATGTTCATACTATCTTCTTCTATACTCTTCTATTTTATCTGTCAGACTGAATATTTGTAGTTCTTTACGTAAACCTTCACCTTGTTTCTTATCCATTAACGTATATCCTGTCACAAATCGTAAATAATTCATATCTGCGGCTTCTATTCTTTTAATTGTCTCTTTATTCAGGCTCCATATTTCTGAGCTATACAATACTGCAAACACAGCCAATACTTTATAAAATTTTAAATTCGTTTATTTTCTTCATTTCTTTCCCAATGTTATTTTAAGATTGATGCATAAACATACAAATATTTTTAATGTATTATTTATGTACTTTTCTCTATTACAGCCGAAAGATATACCTAGATAATTGAAATATTTTATCTGTTCTAGCGTTCTGTCATTTAGTACTATTTTTGTTCTTTCCATTTCTTTGCCACAATGGACCATTACTTTAGTTTTTGTTGAAACAAATGTCTAGATTGTAATCTTGTGCAATATTATTTAATTTAAAAATAGCTACTTGTAAGTCATTCTCTGAAGCAGCCATTGTAGCCTGATCAGCGGCAAATATCTGTGTGTCAACAAGGATTTTATTATAAAACTTTAAAGTTACTATTTTCTGACAAAGTCGTAAATATATAAATTAAAGATGGTGGGTGAAAGTGGGCACCATCGTCGAAGTCCCTCTTTTATTACGATTTCATGTCTTGATTTTACATTCCCCATTTTTATTTATATATTTGTATTTGCATATAAGCTTTGAATATGCTCTTACAATACGGTTTGGAAAGCCCCGTTCGATTAATATGTTACACAGGGTTTCTCTTTCTATCCTGTCTTATATATCTATGAAGGCTATGTATAATAATAAGAATTTCTCACATATGACCATATGTAAAATGGGTAGAACGTTCCTTAAACATTAGTAGTAGTAGGACTTTATTAGACAAAAAGTAAGATATTTACAATATTATTTACAAATATGGGTCGCACGGGCAGTAAGCCGTACGTGCTGTTGACAGTCCGTTACAATAAAGTAATAATTGGTACTAGTGTAAAGAAAAATAAACAAAAACAGCAATAACATTACAATTACAAAAAAAAAACACAATAATAATATTACCATTAAATAATAACACAATATCATTATACACTAAAAACCTTAACACTACAATTACATAAAGAAAACACAATAATATTACAATTAAGTAATAACACAATAGCAATTAACATTACAATTACATAAAGAAAACACATTAATACTACAATTAAATAATAACACAACATCATTATACACTAGTTAATTTATATATAATTGTTAATAATTAATGGTATTGCATTTTGATAACATATATTTATTCATGAATGAGTGTTGTCCTTATTTTTCGCGTTTTGTCCAGAAATTTACCGAGGTTTATCCAATTTTCTGGATTTACCAATAACTCGTAGCATGCCAATCTTTCCCGATTTGAATTTAGAAATCTTTCCGGTAATAACTGACGTCTCCAATATTCTAAATCATTACATTTTCCTAATATATGTATCTCATCTTCAAAGTTCCCGCACATTGGACATATTCACATATCGTGATCGTCGCTAATTTTTAGAAATTTCCATGCCCCTAGCCTAAACCAAGCAAGCCCTGATCTCTCCTTAAATCCTAGGTTGAGTATATACGATTCTTTTCCCCAGACGTGTTTTAGGTCTCTTTGTGAACACAGTGAGCGTTTTCCTGTACATTCGGCGAAGGTATCTTGTTGGTTTACATCTAAGTACCTCCTCCTTATTTTTCTCCACACGTTCTTGCGATTTTCAGTCCCTTTTTCCCATATCCAGCCCATCCCAATCTTTTGGAGTTCTCTCCTAACCTCGTCTGCCCAAAATTTAACATCTATGTTCCAATCTAATTCTAATCAATTTTACAACAGTTAATGTACAATGATTGCTTGTACCTTTTGTCCAAAATAAAAAAAATTGGTTGTGAAATGACAGGCGTTATAATAATCTTAAACCATGAACAGACAATATAGGAGATTACATTTTGAACAATATTATATGTTAGATTACATATGTTTAATAGATGTTAAACATATGTAATCTAACATGTAATATTGTTCAAAATGTAATCTCCTATATTGTCTGTTCATGGTTTAAGATTATTATAACGCCTGTCATTTCACAACCAATTTTTTTTATTTTGGAAAAAGGTACAAACAATCATTGTACATTAACTGTTGTAAAATTGATTAGAATTAGATTGGAGCGAAAAAACATGTTTGCTATTTTGTCGTCAATATCTTCTTTCATCATTTTAATGTTGATTGTTCATCAAACAGCTCTTGAATGAATATAAATATAGAACGAATTTGAAAATCTGGACAACGTTCCTAAAAAATGAACTGCAATTAGCAGTTATCTTTTATTGAAATTAAAGGCATGTTAACATTTAACTGCAACATCCGTAAATATATTTAAATTGAATTTTGATTGAAACCTCTCAGTATATTAGAGTAAGAACTAATTAATGATTTTTATAATTCACTATTTTGATAACCTGTATTACTAACCCGCTGCTTTTAGTGATCTAGATAGCTTTAATTTTATGGTTAGTAACGTATGTATAGTCCTACATTAACAAATAGATGTTTGAAAACCATCAAATCTACTATCCTCTTCATGTATAATTGAAATGGTGTCAGAATAATTTGAGATGATAATGTTGAATTTAGTTAAAACTTCAAAGTGGTAGATTGCAGCACCAGAGCTGCCAATTCCCCATGCAAGTCAGTTTAGTGGCAACTTGAATACAATGCTCTGGAGAAGCAACTTACAGTGATAACTTAGCCTTCTGACTCTCAAGGGAATGGCTTTTACTTTAATACAATATGATGCCACTCTTGTTATAGTCATTTTTACTAATACTTATATGCTGGGAAAATTAAAAATCATTAAAATATTCAGAAGCAGTAGTGGCTGATTTCAAAAGCCTAGGAACGATATTTACAAACAGGAATGACGGCCGAAAGAAATTAAGGACATGCTGAAATCTGGAAATGCATGCTATTATGCATTACATGGATTCTTGTCAATCCGAGTTCTCTCAAAAACGTTAAAAATAAGATATATAAAACTTTTATTGTCCCAGTTATGGAATCTTACTCTTAAGCGGCCCCTACACGATGAATATTTACGTCAATATATTGCACAATAATTGACATTGTACAATAATATTAAGCGTCTGTAGATCACATTGAACGATTGCGCAATATATTGAGTCAATCAAAAACAGTTTGATTTTTATTGTGCAATCTAGTAAATATTGCGTCGTCAGTTGGTAATATTGCTCAATACTAGTTTAGTTCTGTGTTAACAGTGTTGGAATAAACATTTGACTGCACAAGTATCACCCGCGAACTAATTTATTGAGCAATAATATTACACCGTGTGGGTTGAAAATATTGTACAATATATTGACTTAAATATTGATTGTGTAGGGGACGCTTTAGAGAAGAGAAAATATTACAAATGTTTGAGAATGAGTTCGTAGCAAAAATTTTGGACTAAAGCGAGACGAAACAGATAGGCAAATGGAGAACACTACACAACAGTGAGTTACACAATATTTATCAGAAACCAGATATATTAATAACAGTAAGTCTCGTAGTCTGCGATGAATTGAACATGACACGAAAGGGGAATGAAAAAAAAAAACTTGAAACTCCTCGTAGGAAAATCAGAAGGAAAGAACCCAGTAGACTTATCAAGAATGAAGTGGGGGATTGATATTAACTATGATCTGAAGGAAGTAAATTGTACAGGAGATGATTGGGAAATATTAAGTCACAATAGGGATATATGAAGAGCTTATATCCGTGCGGCCAGTTACCTACACGTTCGATGGTGCTAGTGGGATATTTACTTTAGAAGCAGGATATCGCACCAATACAAAAAATAAATTAAGCAGGCATTTATATTAGGATATTTTATTATTGCTTGTATCTATCATAATTTCATATAGAAAGGTTAGAGATGTTTTTAACTTCCCTTCCGACACGCAACAACTTTACCGATTAAATTATTTTCGTTGCTCGAAAACAATATAAGTGTATCGATTTTTTTCAATCGAACCTAGAATTTTCAGTCCAGAGGCAGATGCGCTAACACTGTAATAGAAGATCAACAAATATGTTTACCAAATATGCAATCAGTTAATGAGTGAAAATGTCAATTAATTTAACATGTATATATTTAAAATATTTAAAGCTATTACTGAACTATGATCACTGCGACATAAACTCCTGTCATATCAGCTGCCTTTTCCCATTTGTTTGTATATCTAGCGAGTCACACACATACAAAATTGCTTCAAACAAATGTAGAAAGTGATGCGACATACAGTAGTTTTGTATAAATACCAGAGCATCGGAATGGTAGGTGAATATCTACTTTTATATCCAAAATTCGGAGAGGTATGTCTGTAGTGTCTGTTTAAGAACACTCACATGCACAGGTCTGCTGGATAACATTTCAGCATTAAGTATTAATAGTTTAATAATACAGGGATATTCAGAAAGAAGGGACAGATTTGAAACATTTATTTCTTCCAAACTACAAAAAAAAATAGGAACACAATTCCAACGATCCTAAAAAAAGAGAAAAAAATTGAAGTTCCGATCATGGCCGCATTTGCGCTGCTTCTTGAAGTTTTAATAATGGTCGCGTTAGCGCTGTTGGATTGGAAGAGGTGGAGCAGAAGATCAACCTCATCACCGATGGCCTCCCAGGTCACCATATCGAAACTCGAGTGATTTTTATCTGTGAGATTATATTTTAAGACCGTGTTTTTTATCCTCCCTATGTCTGATACTCTTGAAAATATGCGACAACGAATTGTTGATGCTGTGAAATTGATAACTAGAGACCAGCTGATTCGTGTATGGCAAGAAATGAGCCACCGTTTATATAGTTTTGGTGTAAACATATGGTGCTCATTTTGAAAACAAAAAATAGTGAAATTTGAACTTTTCTATTTCCAGGAACGTTGGAATTGTCTTTCTATTTTTTATAGTTCGGAGAAAATAAATGTTTGAAGTCTGTTCTTTCTTTCTGAATAGGCTTGTATATGAAATGGGAAAATAATGCAAACGTTGCTTATGTTAATTTTGTAAGAGTTTCTTATTATGTTTAAAGAGGGAAATGCCACTTGACATTTTTCCTTCTGAAGAAGGAACATATTTCTCCGTTTCGTTATGTTACGGAAAATTTGGATATTTAATAAATAACGCTTCGTACCTGTAGAAGATTAACTAAAAAGTCTGCTTCCTTTACATTCTGTTAATGAAATATATATTGTCATTTAGAACATTATATTCTACTTCAAATACTGTAAATTGCTCTCTTGAGTATCATATAAAACTGTCCTTCAAAATATAATGTAACATTTGTGGATACTTGAGATCGTGCTAAATATAAGTACAATACTTATTATTACTATTAATATTGTTGTTATTATTATTATGATTATTCATCATCATTAACAACAAGGATTAGGCCCAATGGCCTGTTCCGATCTCATTATAGGGCGAATTGGTCCTTCCATCTCTTCAATGGTCTTCCCAATGTTCTCCCGTTTGGTTCATAATTATATTATGATTATTACTTTTATTATTATTATTATTATTATTATTATTATCGTTACTATTATTACTTTTTTTATTGCGGATGAGCCCATGTAGGACTACGCGAAGTACTTAGAGACGTTTTCTTTGAGCCCAAATTTCTTTCATTCTTTTGCTATGAGATTGTGTTCTATCATCTGTCCAAGTTGTTTTAGTTTTTTTCTTCTGTTTGTCCTCTTGGTCAACTTGCCACTTATTCACCTTAATTCTAAATATATCTCTGTTTGGGATATCTTCTTTAGTAATTCCTGCCAATTTTAAGTCCTTTTTGACTTCATCAATCCACTTCATAGTATCCACTGGAGCTTTACTTCTGTTTTCGTAGAATTCCATTATCTGTTTTGTAAGCCTATTTGAGTTAATTCGATTAATATGGCCATAAAAGTTTAATCTTCGTTTTCTAATATCACTATGAATGTCTGTATATACTTTTATTCCCTTTTTACTTCAGAGTCTAAATGATACCTATGACTTGTGGACCTTAAACTTTTCTTATAATTCTGCATTCTTTTTCCACTATATTTTCGATATCTTTTTTTCTGTTCAAAATGAATGTTTCTGTTCCATAGAGGCACTCTGGTTTAATTACAGTGTCGTAATTGTTTATGTAAAGATATGCATTTCTTATTATAAGTGTTGAAAGCCGAAATGCTGTTTCCATATTTTGGCATCTACTTTTATCGGCTTTAGGTATTATTACTTTTATTATTATTATTATTATTATTATTATTATTATTATTATTATTACAATTATTATTACTATTATTATTATTACAATTATTATTATATTCTACATAAAACTATATGTTAATTTAATATTTAAATCTTTATTTATGAATAAAAGTACTTTAACATCCATGTTTAAAACAAGAAAAGATTACAGCTCAAATATCTAATTATTATGTAAGTAGACATAAGTCATTTTACAATATATTATGCTTCCAAGCATCCTAAAATTAAATGAAAATTAATCTCTGTACGTAAAAAATGCGGATATGTTTTAGTTTATTAATTATATGAGTAAAACTAACAAAATAGTTTTATTAGTATTAATTTTAACGAATAAGTGATAAAATTAAGATTATTTTCATGGAGAAGTAAAACTTTTTTAATAATAATGATCTTTAGGAAAGATTAAAATTATCGGACCAGAGGCAGAAATAACAGGAGTTCGTAGGCATTTTGGTATATTAAACTGTGTTGAAGTCGCCTTAGACAATTTTTAGCATTTCATAGCTAAGTTTAGAAAGATAAACCAATATTTTATTGCATAAATAATTTTAAGAGTACATGTAAATTCTTGCAGGATAATCTTATTATATTACATACTTTTTAAGAAATTCTATGTATATCAGAATTTGTGATAAAATGAAGATCCTAGTTTGAAACCAATATTTGTTTACAGAACAGATATATTCGCACTCATATACATTCGCAAGATCGTAATTATCATAAATATACCCAAATGTTAGGGACGTGAAGTTATAAATGTTTGAGAAGTATTGCGAACTTTCACCACTGGCGTGAGGAAAATACAATTTTAAAAGAAAATAAACTACGAAAACGTAATCTTCCTTAAGATACAAAATCTCTCTCCTCTAATGTGAAAGAAACGATATATAAAACTTTGAATGCTTAATTGTTATGAAGTTTTATAAATGTCTTTGCTACGTTGACAATTCATAATTACGACGGCTAATTATAGGCTATAAGAATGGGTTGTAAAATTAAACTAAAGATTTAGTATGAAATTTCGTGTAGTTTTTTTTTTCTCTCTTTTTGGAATATGTACTCAAGATTTTCTATACCCTAAATTGCTAATGAAACATAAACATACCGGTTAAAGTTGTGACTCGAATGATGTGAAACCTTCGAGTTATTTTGAGGTTAACAGAGGTTCTTTAAAAACGGACATATTATGGATTATATTATTAGCTACATATTGATTCAATTTAATATATCGCCAAATCTAACAAAATTGCGTCCGTCACGCAGGAATTGAGTAAACCAAGCGAACTCCTCAGCAAATCGAATATATTGTCACATTTAGTTGGTGTACGGAATATATGTTTATTTTGTTAAACTGGTTAAATTTCATTTCTGATGCCATATTATATAAACATGTCTGATTACAGTGTAAATCCGTTATTATGTAACTATTATTTTTGTATTGTATAATTTGACACCAATTTAAATAATATCTACCTATTCAATTTTCCACTTTTTTTCTTAATATATTAAATAAATTTACCAATATATCTTATAGGAAACATTACCAATTAAGAGTTAATTTAATTGTATGATACATAATGTGACGAACCAAATACGACCGTTGGTACTGTCAACTTTCAATTTCCGACTTCAGCTAAATCCCCAATTCTAATGATCGGATTTCGCTGATTCGTATGCAATACCTTCCACTGTTTACTTACTTACTTACTTACTCACTGGCACTATCGAACCCGTAGGTTCATGGCCGCACGGACATAAGCTCTCCATACATCCCTATCCTGAGCTAATGCTTTCCAATCATTCCCTGTATAATCTACTTCCCTCAAATCATAGTTAATGCCGTTCTCCCTACTAATTCTTGGTCTACCAACCGGGCGTCTTCCTTCTGGCCTTCCTACAAGAAGTTTCCATGCACGTCATTCACTCCCCATACGCGCAACATGTCCTGCCCATCGCAGTCTACGGGACTTAACTGTTCTTATTATATCTGGCTTCCTATAAAGTCCATGTAGTTCATTGTTATGTAGTCTTCTCCATTCACCTGTCTGTTCATCTCTCTTAGGTCCAAAAATTTTCCTAAGAACTTTATTCTCAAATACTCGAAATCTCCTTTCCTCCCTTAAAGTAAGAGTCCCATGTTTCGCACCCATATAATATAACTGGTAGAATAATAGTTTTATAATATTTTCAGCTTACGTTTTTTGAAAGGAGTTGGGACATCAAAAGTCTCTGCAATGCATAATAGCATGCATTTCCAGAATTGAGCCTATGTTTAATTTCTTTGTGCATTTCATTCCTATTTGTGATTATTGTTCCTAGGTACTTGAATTCAGCCAATTCCTCAAAATTTCCCTCATTTGTCATTAGCTGTCCATTTCCATTATATAATGTATTTCTACGTGTGACCATATATTTAGTTTTACTGATATTTACTTCCAGTCCTAATTTCTTAGTGTTACTCAATAGTGTGTGACCTTCCACTGTTTATTTTAATATATTATAGCGAGTTTTATTCTGAAACCTAAAAAAATCAAATCGCTAGAGGGATTTTTAAATGTTAGTTTTCGGTGAACTCCTACATTTAAGGTCCAATTTTGCTCGTTAATTAACCAAATTATACTTTTTTTAACTAAATGCTATATATGCTAAGTTTCGTTTCGATGAAAAGAAAATTGCGGTTGTTCGAACGTTAGAGGACAAAATTTACAAATACACATACGCACTTTATATATATATATATATATATATATATATATATATATATACACACACACACACACTAGCCCATGCTTTTTTTTAAATGTTTGATTACGTCATCTTCACAGATTTGCTTCTACTTGTCCGATACTGAAAACAGCTGTATTCAGTTGTATTGTGTTTAGAGACCAGTTCATGGGTTTGGACACACAGAATGAAAGTGGAGAGACGACTCACTATTTTGTAGGTGCACTACGAGAGCCCGGTGTGACTGCATAGCACTAACAATATCAGTGAAGTGTGTTGTAGGAGTTATAATGTTGGATTGTAAAAATCGGTTCTAGTTTCCAAAAATTGGTAGTATGAAATAAAATTTATTTTTTGTAGTAGGTAAATATATTATCCCTTCTTTTAAGCTACTTGTACTGTAATCTCAAAATATTTTTTTTGCTATCTATATCGTTTATACCTTGATTAACTGTCAAACTAAATGCAAGTAAGTATTGGACGAGAAAGAAAGGTAAAAAAAATTGGTCCATTAATTCCATCTTAATAAATCTGCAATGTGAGATGATGTAGTACATACAATAGTCTGTCTTGTAAACTTTAAACAATCGGCACAATATGTCAACTGGGTTCATTAGTCTGAACGACTGCTGCCTTCATCCTCACAACAAGTGTCTAGTATTCATTTCCATTAGAGGCTGAATAGATCCCAGGGTCATGGTGCCATCGAAAGATTTAGACCTGTTTAAAAAAGTTTACTCACCTATATTCGAACCCCCGATCTTCCGTCTTGTAGCATATTGCCTAAACTAACAATGTTATGACATATATTTTGTCTATAATTAATACATTGTGTGTAAAAACATTTAACAACCGTTTATACACATTTAGTTTTCGGATATTTTAATCCTACATTAAAAAGTACAATTATTGAATAATTCATGTTGCTTTTATATAATTTATTTGGTGAACGCACAAAAGACAGAAATGTCGAGTACATATGAGGGATGTTGTATGTTAATTAAATTTTTTATTCATTTTATAGGAATGTTTTATACACAAAAGTAATGATTCCTGCCCCTGATCCCATCCATCCATAGTTGCTGTGATTTTTCTCTTTTACTTCTGTCTGCACCATTCCATTCATAAATTACTTTCTAATTTTGTCTTCTCCCATATCTCAGTTTTCGTTCTTCAATTACTAGAAGTATATTCTTATCCACTTTCATCATCTCACTACTCATTTGGTTTCCAATTTTAATAGCTCCTGTTTTTCTTGCTACTATACGCGAAGCATCCATTTCTACAATCAATATTTTACTTAACGTAATGCTAGAAGGAGAAATTGAGGCTCCGGAGATAAGATTTGTTAAAGTCCCAGTCCTGTTGTATGCAGATGATTTAATTATCTGTTCCAAGACAATCAAGGGATTGCAAAGAGGTCTTGACCTACTGGAAATATACTGTAGGAATTGGGGATTGACTGTAAATGTTAGTAACACAAAAACAATGACCTTTAAAAATGGGACGGTTTATGGTAGAGCAGAGGAATGTAAATACAGAGATCAAGTACTTCAAAACGTGAAACATTTTGAATATCTAGGTACGATGTTAAAAATGAACGGGAAGTAGAAAAAAAATATATTGATATAGCAATATTTAAAGGGAGGGGACAACTTAACAGTGTACTCGGTATTCTGGGTCGAGTGCCTGATAATGCATTCAGCACATTAGAAAAAATGTATGGAGCGATGGTTAGACCATTAATGCACTATGGTAGTGAGATTTGGGGTTTCCAAAGAATGGAAATACTAAATAAGGAATACACGCATTTTCTAAAATATATTACAGGACTTAGTAAGGTCGTTTCTAACTGTGGAATTTTATATGAATTCGGGTCATTCCAGGACGACATAAACTGTAAAATTCGTGTACTCAAATACTGGTTGCGAGTAATCCAAGGTGAACAAACAATGCTTAGAGCAATTTGCTACGACCACCAAATTAAAAACATAGATGTTAAATTTTGGGCAGACGAGGTTAGGAGAGAACTCCAAAAGATTGGGATGGGCTGGATATGGGAAAAAGGGACTGAAAATCGCAAGAACGTGTGGAGAAAAATAAGGAGGAGGTACTTAGATATAAACCAACAAGGTACTTTCGCCGAATGTACAGGAAAACGCTCACTGTGTTTACAAAGAGACCTAAAACACGTCTGAGGAAATGAATCGTATATACTCAATCTAGGATTTAAAGAGAGATCAGGGCTTGCTTGGTTTAGGTTAGGGGGCATGGAAATTTCTAAAAATTAGTGACGATCACGATATGCGAATATGTCCAATGTGCGGGAACTTTGAAGATGAGATACATATATTAGGAAAATGTAATGATTTAGAATATTGGAGACGTCAGTTATTACCGGAAAGATTTCTAAATTCAAATCGGGAAAGATTGGCATGCTACGAGTTATTGGTAAATCCAGAAAATTGGATAAACTTGGGTAAATTTCTGGACAAAACGCGGAAAATAAGAACAAAACTCATTCATGATTAAATATATATTATCAAAATGCAATACCATTAATTCTTAATAATTATACATAAATTAATTAGCGTATAATGCTATTGTGTTATTATTTAATTGTAATATTATTGTGTTTCCTTTATGTAATTGTAATGTTATTGTTTTTAGTGTATAGTGCTATTGTGTTATTATTTAATTGTAATATTATTGTGTTCTCTTTAAGTAATTGTAATGTTATTGCTTTTTTGTTGTTTTGTTTACACTAGTACTAAATATTACTTTATTGCAACGGACTGTCAACAGCACGTACGGCTTACTGCCCGTGCGACCGAAATTTGTAAATAATATTGTAAACATCTTTCTTTTTGTGTAATAAAGTCCTACTACTACTACTACTACATTTGGCCTGTCTTATGTCCAAGTTTCAGAACCATATATCATTACACTTTGAGCTATTGAATTATAAATTATTTTTGTCCTGTTGACAAGAATTGAATAAAAACTAATAATTATTTTTCTGCCTCTACACATTCTTTTTTTCGATTTCGGTGAACTACTTCCATCCACTTCTGAAATATTCTCAAATATTTAAATGTATTGACTTTATGAATTGTTTCTCGTTTAATATCCAGCTTTTCGTCAAATTAATACTAAATGTAATTTTACTTAAAATAATGAGAAGAAATGTTCGCCCTATTGAGCATTGATTGTTCTTTAGTCTTTGCTGTAGTCATTCAGCGATTTCGTGTTTCTTGGGCATTTCGGTATATGATATCGGTCGCACTGTCCGCCACACAATACACACACGCACTTCCCACTAGGTGCGTGATATTTCTTGATTCTGCACACCTTATGATGAAATCCGTGTATCGCGTATCGTGTTACAACATGTCTTAGCTCTTGGTTGGTTTTCGTCCTGTTTAGAAAACGTGAAAGTCCGCTTCCAAAAAACAGCACTGAGAGTGAGGAAAACTCCACCCTCACGACTCATCTATGAACTCACAAAGGAAACATACTACATCGAAGATCTACGACTGGGAATGTTACTAGCCCTTACCAAGAACTTTTAAACATAAGGAGAGAAAAATAGAGAATGATAGGTGCTGATTTCTACACCTCCGGAATTATTTTTTACTCATGTAATATAATAATATGGTACAATAATTTACAACATTCCACATTATTTAACATATTTTACTTTATAAATTTGTAGAATTGTCATTTAGTTTCGGTACATTTTACATCTATATTGGAGTATTCAAAACCTTAGAACAGGAGGAAGTAATTTGAAACGCTGTCGTGTCACATCGAAAAATAAATTCCTCAATATTTTAAAATCGCTATATATTGCTGATTTTATTTTATTTTCTGAAAACGCATCCGAAATTGTAGCAGTCGGTTGTTAATCATGTCACCGGTCACAACTTGGTTATCGTCCAAGCTGAAAATATGGATTTATATTCACTGATAGTTCGAGAAGATAGTAAAAGTGCAAAATAGAGATAAACATATAATAATAATAATAATAATAATAATAATAGCTTTATTTTACCTGGCAGAGTTAAGGCCTTAAGGCCTTGTCTACCACTCAACCAGGTTTAAAAAAAATACAAAAGAAAAGTCTTAAATCTAAATTACAATATATATATATATATATATATATATATATATATATATATATATACATAAACGATTACAAGTTATGATTACAATACAATTAATATTTATAATGTATTTTGATTTACTCTAAATTTAACGAATTAAATATATAATATGTACAAGATATATAAAAAAACGAGAGAAAAGATTAATGACATAGTATAAAATTAAATAAATAGAGAAAAAAATAATTATTAGACAACAGGTAACTGTATAAGCGTGACTTAAAGGTGCCAAGTGTGCGGCAACCCCTGATATCTTGAGGAAGGAGATTCCAGGAGCGAGCGGAGGCTACTGTGAAGGAAGTAGAATAGGAGGAAGTGCTATGAAGAGGAATTGTTAGCAGACTGCTATCTTGTGACCTAGTGTCAATATTGTGGTAGGAGGATAACTTCTCAAATCTGGACGCCAGGTAAGTAGGAATGTAGGAATTCAGAAGCTTGAAAAGTAGCGAAAGAGAGTGCAATTTACGTCTGTCAGTAAGACGGAGCCCAAGAAGAGGTTATTAAAGTGTTCGGAAATATGGTCATAACGGCGGATATTGAAAATGAATCGAATGCAAGCATTATGAACACGCTGCAGTCTCTGCGACAAGGCATAATTTAGATCATTAGGCCTATATATAATGTCACAATAATCGAAGTGTGGTAACACAAGATTCTGCACTAGGATTTGTTTTAACGAAACTGGGAGAAAATTCTTTAAACGTCTAAGATAATGTAAGATGGAGAAAGTCTTTTTACATATGTGTTTCACTTGTGTTTGCCAGGTTAAATTTGCGTCTAGATGTAGTCCAAGATCTATTACTGAAGAAGAATAAGGGATAATTATATTATTTATAGTAATGTTTGGAAGTGTAGATATGTCAAAGGTTGTAAGCAGTCTTTGGTTGTCCCATTAGAATTACTTGTGACTTGTTAGGATTTTAGATTTAGACCGATACTTGAAGACCAGTTAAAGATGGATATGAGATCGTCATTCATTTTCATCAAGCTGTTATAGAGAGAATGAGGAGGTGAATGTAGGTAAATTTGGAGATCATCAGCATAGAGGTGATAACGGCAGTGCTTTAGTACAGTTGGCAAATCATTTATGTAGATTGAGAAAAGAAGAGGTCCGAGAACACTGCCCTGGGGGACTCCAGCCGGCACGTTACGCCAAGTCGAAGATCTAGAGTTTAATGAACGTATTGTTGACGACCGTGCAGGTATGAGTCGAACCAGGATACAGCGCTATCAGACAAATGTAGGTGCTTGAGCTTTATCATAAGTAAGTCGTGGTCTACTGTGTCAAAAGCTTTGCTGAAGTCAAGTAAGGTTAAAGGAGTCAATTGACGTCTGTCCACAGCTTCACGAATATCTTCGGTAATTTTTAGCAAAGCTGTGGTTGTGCTATGACCAGATCTAAAGCCGGATTGATAAGGATCAAGGAGGTGATTTTCTTGGAGATAATCAGTCATTTGCTTATGTACAATATATTCCAGGGCTTTAGATAATGTCGGAAGGATGCTAATCGGTCGGAAGTTCATTACAGTTAGTTGGTGTACTTATTTTTGGTATAGGCCGAACTCTAGACTGTTTCCATACAATAGGGAAGATAGAAGTTATAAGGGAAGCATTGAAAATATGAGTCACTGTGGGTAGAATAATGTCAATGATTTTATTTAGCATTAAAATGCTGATGTTATCTGTTCCTTGCGCATTGGATTTAATCCGCTTGAGTGCTTTTTTAACGTCTATAGGCGAAATGTCGTAAAAGTAAAATTTATCTCTTCCTATATGTGGGGATGGGGATAAGTCTTTAAGAATGTCTATTTTAGTCTTGTTGTCTGGAGGTGTCATGGGTATTGAGGTAAAATGTTCATTTAAGTCATCTACAGAAATGTCTATAGAGTCAGTTGAGGGATTCAACTGTCTAAGTCCCATTGCACGGAGCTTTCGCCAAGTGTCCCGTGCACTTATTCAGGTCCGATTATACTGTGGGCGTGTCGTAGTTTGGCATTACGTATAGTTGTGTGTAGTTGTGTTTCTAAGTTGTTTGTACATTGCCAGTTCTCGTCATGTTTATGTCGTCTGTATGTTCGGTATGCTTTGTCTCGTTTTGACATAAGTTCACGTATTGAATCATTCATCCAGGGAGCAGGGGAGCGGGAAAATCGTCGGGTTTTTACTGGTGCATGTCTGTCGTATAGTTGTAGTATCAGTGTATTAAATGTGTCTAACTTTTTCATCACTGATCTAAGATTCCATATTGAATACCAAGGTAGTTCTAAAGCGTCTGATTTTAGTTTAGTATCGTCTATGTTTTGTAAATTTCTGTACGTAATTAATTTAGAGCGTCTTTTAGGACATTGGAGTGAGTATTCTACGAATACAATGTCATGAGCAGATATGCCAGGAGCAGGAATTTGTCCATATGACAGTACTTTCTGTGGATGTGTAGTCACAATTAAGTCCAGTAGAGTGTACAATGAAATCTCATATATTATAAAATTTACACGGCAATCTATATATTACCATGCTGAAGGGTCTATTTATAAGATCAATTTTAGGGATTTCTTAAACACATTTGAGTTACCTGGATTTATATACTTTTACGGAAATACTTTAATCATAAAACATTCAGGAGGATCATTTCTCATGCAAAGTTAATTGGATTTTTATTACGTCGAAATATTTTACAAAATCAGTGCTAACGTAGATGATTCGTGTTTCCACAGGGAGCCTGAATGGTGAAGATGAAATTCCGTAGACACAAAGTTAGAGGTCTCGGGTTTAAATCCTGGTTCAGGCGATAATTTATTTGTTCCATGTATGACTCTGAAGCTGCACCCAATTCTAATTTGATTATTTAAATCTTTAGCGACAACAAATTCGTAACAATATTGAAAGTAAAGAAATTGGTTACTTTATCCAATCTTAGTTCGTGTTACATGTAGGAACATGCTTTTTGCAACGAGTGGCAGATACAATAGTTATGCATTTTAAGATGAAAATACACTGATATTAGCAACCGAAAATGTTCATGTGAAATGTGTCCAGGCATCTGTCGGCAGAAACCTGATGTAACTCTTTCTCCAGAGCCTGAGATTGCAAGATTCCAACTTGGATTTAAGTTCTGATTTTCTGCTGTAAACACTCGAAAGCGGTGAAGTCAATAATGGAGAATTTTCTTTTATCTTGAAGTGTCTGTGAGTAAATGCTTACCAGCATTCTACAAATCTAAAGTGCTCAGTTGAGTTTCATTCGTCGCATGTTCCTTCAATTGACTTCTCGACAATATCAACAAAGAGGTGGTTCCTCTACAAGAAGTTAAGAGAATAATGGAAGATGCAGTCCTATACCACGTGAGTGTATCGCTCACTTTTCACTAAACAGCAATCTTAACTAAGAACCGTGGATACCAAAATATTCATTCTTTATCTTCCATATTAGCGTATTCCGAAGAAGAGAAGCTGTTGAGTGTGTTCTCATGAATAATAATTATAGATCTTTAACAATCCTATCTAGCAGACATCGAAAATGGCCATATGTGTGTTTGTGTTTTTACGTTGTATAGCGCCCGGCAGTTTTCTTTAAAAAAACAATCTTGGGATATAGTAATTAATCAAAATAAAGTCAGCTCAAGCTCATTCGTTAACCAACAAAACCGGAACAATAGGTGTAGGAGTTCACCTGAAGTGAAATTCTAAAATCACTCTAGTTGTCGCAATTTTCGATATTTTATAACGAAACTCAGTATATGCTGTTAAACCGAGGAAGGCATTCTCCAAAAGTCAGGGGTTCCTTTCAGGTCTGAAGGAACATACTATAGGTCAATGAATGTAGATTACCTGCAGCCTAAAATGAGTTATATGCTGAAAATTTAAGTAAAATATTGTCAACATTTAACCACACATTTTCTTCTTTCTATGTATATAAAAACTAAATGTTTAATATTTTAGCACATAATAACCCGCTCCCAATTCATTCATACATATTTATTAATATGTTTATTTTAATTGTGATACGTATGAAGGTAAATATAACTTCAAATTGACATTACATATAATCTAGATCTAGTAAGAAGTATTGCGGTAAAAACAATGTATACCTGAAAACATGTATCTATGGATATTAACGGGTTAATAGCCTTGAAACCCATGTGAAGAGAATTGCTGATATTAATAGTATTAGATACGGTACTACAATTTCCTGCTGAGCAGATTTTAATCTTACTTACTTGGTTAGATAATTTAATTACTTGTATATTTATATTTAATAAACTACACTTTCTCCAGAACATATTCTGTAGAATTTTGTTTAAGCATAATGAACTGCAGATAAAACACAGATCATGGAAAAAAATTAGTTCTAGTTGATCTGGGAATTATATACTGAATCTAATATTCCTAATCGATGGAAACAGCTTCATAAAATTGAATATATGCATTTAGCTGCTAAAATTCCCTAGAATTTACATTTATGTATGTAAAATACAGACTCATACTCCAGACATGTAATTCAACCGGTAATTAAAAAAAAGTCCAAGAAGAAAATAATTGAACACATTAATTTTTTCAGGTACCTCGGCTACAATATTTCCAATATGAGAAGTGATTTGTTTCAAAACTAAATCAATAAATTTATGTATGTATGCGGCATTGTTAACAGATCACTAAAAACGCCAGAAAGGAAACAAAAATTACGTTTTACAACGTAATGGCAGTGCCAAAGTTGCTTTATGGTTCAGACGTTTGGGTATTGAAAATAAAATAGAAATGGTGAATTGAAACAGTGGAAGTGAGTTTTTGCGATGTTGCGGAACACAATATTTACTCGATAAAATCTGAAGCGAAGATAATATAAGGAGGGAGCTAAATATCTTTAAATTGATAGACATAATAAAACAAACTATAAATTATTGGAAATAACACGAACAAAGAATAAAAACCAATGGCGAACCAAAACTAATAATAAACTTTACCCAAGAGTAGAAGAAATATTGGAGGACTGAAGACAAGATTTGTGCAACGATTTTAAAGAACGAGACCGGAACTAATGTTACGAGATTTATTCAATTAAGCTGACCATAATGGCGAATTTTTAACGATTGTTCACTCGTTATTGTATAATGGCCAAGTTGAATCAACATGCGATTGGGCTTGAAACTTTATGGTGATATGTCGGATTATTGAAATTGAAATCAGTAAGAAAGAACTGGTAATAAACGTTTTAGTGTTAGTACAAGCGCCTCTTCATATAGCAAACAGGAGTACATTGATCTAACGTCGCCCGTAACAGAAGCGAGTGAAGTGAATTTGGACCAAAAAGTAACAAAAAATACAAAAATAGTGAAACTTGACAACAATCATGCCTAAGACACAAACATCTTCGCATGCGGAATAGCTCGCCAGATGAGTTGACGCGTGAGCCCTCGCATCTCGAAGGAGGCCCTATCCCTTCAAGGAACACGATCGGGCTCATTCATTCATATTAACATTTCTCGATTGGTAGTAACGTACCATCCAAACGTAATTCCAAACGGTAAAGGGGAACAAACAAAATACTTTTACTAATAGTAGGTTTTTTTTTACCTTTTAATGATCAAGATTATTTTGCGTTTAGGAGATTAAGGTGTATACACATAGAAGTGTGTTCATCTAGTTAGTAATGTGTTTTCATATATACAAATTTGAAATATCGGGAAGTGATTGGATAGAATATATTGAAAGCGTGTCTGGAAAGTGAATTGCACACATTTAATTCAACTAAAAACCGAATGCAAAATAAAGATGGTCGTCTGATGACTGTATCTCCTCACGAGGAGCACGTCAATGGGCTTGTTCCTGAAGGTAGAAGGAGAACGTTAATGTGTTTTCTGAAGATGGTCCCTTATTTAATTTTAATGGTATCACGAAACTGTGGTATTGATAGAATGGGTTCTAGTAATGAAATAACCAAGTATTTGCAGGAGAATTGACAAAAATGAGGAATAAACCTCCTACAAATCTGTCGACAAGATTGTTGCAACCCTAGAATACGGTTCGCAATCATTCCGGACTGAGCCAACTCATTCGCTTTTTTAATTTTGTCATATTAAACTCTACGGTAATTACCTAAAATGTTTCTAATCAATAGATACTTTCTTGAACTTCACTATTTTTTTCGGCAAATGAATTTGAACTCAACAATGGTACAACCATGAGTAGGCCTAATAGTTAGATACACTTGGTACGCAAAGTTAGGTCCTGTCTGTTAACATTCCCATATTATCTTAAATAATAAATTATTCGTGTATAAAACAAGTACAATACAGAGTGTATCAATGTTAATAACAGAAACTGAAACGGTTGGCAGTATATGATAATAGAAGCAAAAGAGTTCTAGTAAACATGGGTCCGCAAACTGGCCACGTGAGAGATAATTACAAATGTGTAGTTACAAACCGCCACTGACTTCATTACGAAACATTGTGCTAATTAGTACAAATTAATTTGAAAAGTAGACTTTACCTTTAACTACCGTTCCCTGTTGCCTCAAAATTCATTCATAGCTTAACCTACCAAGAAATATAAGTATTACTTTACATGTTATACAATAACACTGTAAAATCATACCTGTTGAAGGAGATATTCAAAGTGTCGTCCTTGCATCTGGTTGCAATATTAGACTCGTCCCCTGCAGTGTGATTCGAATTCTTTCCGATCATCTCGGAAATCAACATAAGCCGTGAAGTCAGTGGCGGCTCATAGCTACATATTCGCAATAATACATCTCGCACAAGGTTTTTTTGCGGACTCATATTTATTAGAACGTTTTTCTTCTATTAATGTACATTTTCAACCGTTGAAGATTGCGCTACTAATTTGATGCACCCCGTTTATTGTTTTTTTTGTTATTAAAACGAACGAAGCAAAGCTTAACTCTGAAAGAAATGGATACTCAATTTTTTTTTCAACGAATAATTGCCAACAACCTTGGCCGTGTTGAAAACCATACTACTAAGGAGAGACGTGAACCTGAAAAATATAGCCTAGCTAGACTGTGAAAATCGTTACCTGCAAACATTGTTATATGCTTCAGCAAATTCTTTATCAGTAAGTGAGCAGATGATTATTTGGGGTCAAAAATTCACCAAGATTAAATAATTACTTTACATAACCCCAAACTATTCTACCGTCCTTAGTCAATAGGACATATCTCAACTTCATTAATTCTCAATTTTTCGTATCGTAGTAATCAATGTGTATATTTACTACGCTAAATAGTCATATATGTACAGGAAGTAACAAAAAAAAAACCACCATGAGTCATAATACATATATAAGGTTTTATTAAAATTTTAATCATAATAGCAGAATCACTGTTTCCAAACCTGTTTAATATCTTCACATAAATACTGCCAATATTAGTTAAAACGGTATACTTATGATCTATAAATCATAAATGGATATTGTAATAAATAATTTGGCGAGCAATTCGATTCAATACATTGCACACTTAACTAATGTTAAAAGGTCTTGAGATACGTCTTCTTCTATTATATGCTTAGTATGATTTGGAAAAAAGCTCTTTCAAGTGGATGGAAATAATCTATTATCGTACCAATCTATGAAAAAAGAGGTAAAACTAATTGCAACAACTACAGAGGCATCTCATTATTTTCAACTTCATACAAAATTCTAACATATATTAGTAAGCAGAATATCTTCCTAGGAGTCGTAACGTGTATATATTCTCTCCTACACAATTCTCATCCTCACCTTCTCGTGGCATAACCCGTTTTCACAAACGAGGCTCTGAGAACCGAGTCATGGCGGTGTAACCGTTCCATCGGGTACTGAGTAAATGCAGTATCCTAATGTATGTTAAGATACTGAAAGGTAGCAGCCCTACTACTGGACTAGTTAGCGTCGGGCCAGTAACCCGTCCTATGGAATCTCAACTTTACTTGCAAGTCTCAATATGAAGTAATTGAAATATGACGACCCACAGCGTACAAATACGGTTAAAAGAAGCAACATGTTCATCGAATGGAAGATCACAGGGTACCCAAACAAATGTTAAGCTATCAGCCTACAAGAAGAAGAAGACCAGGACGTCCACTCAAAATACTTTTGGATGGTGTCTCTCTTGAGGCCGAAACAGGTCAACAAATGTCCTAAATTCGTGAATGTACTATGATGATGACTGATGACATTATAAGCGATAATGAATGTGGATTTGGAAGAAACAGGTCTACAACAGATCAGATTTTTTATTATAAGACAGATTTTGGAAAATAAATGGGAATATATTGACACATTATGTTGACTTCAAAAGACATACGATTAAATTAACAGGGTAAAGTATTTTGCTGGAGTTCGAAATTCCTAAATGTTATACTTAATCGAATGTGTTTAAATGGCACAAAAAGTTGTGTGTGTGTGTGTGCGTGCGTGCGTGTGTAGGTAAACAATTATCGGATCTTTTAAAATTTACAATGGGTAAAAGCAAGGAGATATACTATCTCCCCTAATATTCAATTTTGTACAAGAGCATGCCATCAAATCTTTAAATGAAGAAGAATGCCTAGAATTCAATGGAATTAATAATTTGTTAGTTTATGCCCTCGTAATAGGGCGATAACGAGGAGATACTAAGGGCCAACACGTACACACTATAGAGTAACACAAAGAAATTGGGACTGGAAATAAACATCAATAAAACTAAATATATGTTCCCACATAGAAATGTGTTATATAATGGAAATGGATAACTAATGAAAAATGAGGGAATTTTTTTATTAAGTGCCTGAATTCAAATAATTTGAAACGATAATTACAAAATTTCTCTTCTTCATGATGTCTTGAATTCCTTTTTCTTATTTAATAAGAATGAGATGAACAAAGAAATTTCTAGAATTGCATACTATTATGCATTACAGAGACTCTTGTCGTCCCAATTGCTTTCAGAAATCGTTAGACCGAAAATATATAAAACTTATTCTCCCAGTTGTATTATATAGATGTGAAACATGGACTCTTTTTCTAAAGAAGGAATGGACATTACGAGTATTTAAGAATAAAGTCCTTAGGAACGTTTTGGTCCAACGAGAGATAAAAAGAGAGAAGAATAGAGAATACTAGATAGCAGTCAGGTATATTATCTTTGTAGGAAGCCAGATAAAATAAATACTGTTAAATATCGTAAACTGTAATGGGCAGGACACGTCGCGGGAATGGGAAATGAAATAGGCGCAAGTGGAAGCTTCTTGTAAGAATAGCAGAGGGTAAACGTCCTGTTGGTAGACAAAAAATGAGGTGGGAGAATAACATTAACCATAATTTCAAGAAGTAGAATAAACGGGGGATGATTGGAAAACAGTAGCCCAGAACAGGCATGTATGCAGTGCTTGTGTCCGCGCGGCCATGAACCTACGGGCTCGATAGAGCCAGTGAATTGGATAGTTAGTTAGGGTAGTACTATGATCTTCGAATGACGGCCGAATAATTTAACCCTTAAATTTTATTAATTATTAATTAATTATTAATTGTATTGTTTATTATTGTTCACACTAATAATGCATGAAATCATCAAAGAACTAAAAGTTGAAGCTAGAAAAGGGTTTAAAATAGGTAACAAAGAGCTGAAGATAATAAACTATGCTGATGACACAGTTCTAATTGCACAAAGTGAAGATGATTTACAAATGCTATTGCACAAATTTAGAATCATTGCAGGAAAATATAACATGAAAATCTCAACAAATAAAACCAAATCAATGGCAATATCCAAGGACCCACGACGTGGTAAATTAGAAATGGAAGGGAAACGTATAGAACAGGTCATGGAATTCAAATATTTAGGAATAGAAATTAATAGCAGCAACAGAGTAACAGATGAAATCCTCCATCAAGCAAATAACGCAAACAAAATATCGGGATGTTTAAAAAATACTGTTTGGAAAAATAAAATTTTAAGAATAGATACAAAAGTAAGAATTTACAAATCTGTCATAAGACCAGTTCTAACATATGGTTGTGAATGCCGAACAGAAACTCAAAAACAAAACAAATCAATGAAACAACCGAAATGAAAGTTTTAAGGAAAATCGTAGGAAAATTGCTTAGAGAGAAAATTCGCAGCTCTTTTATTAGAGAAGAATGTGAAACTGAACCTAAAAACGTCTGGATAAATGATAGAAGACTAAACTGAAACGATCACATAGATAGAATCGAGAACTGTAGATTAGTGAAGAAAGTACGTGACTGGACACCTCAGCAGAAAAGGCCTTTAGGATGACCACAACTACGATGGAAGGACGTCACCATAACCCGGACCTGTAGTGAAAGTACACGCAACAAACTACCACATTTCATGCGTAGAGGAAGAAGAAGAAAGAAGAAGAAGAAATTTTATTAAAATAAATTATGATGCTATAAATTGTATTACCTATATTCAAATCAGCACTTGACAGAAAACAAAATGGAAGTTGCCCAACAAATAGATGTGTCAAAAAACAAAGGGATCTATGAATGATGTGAGGTTTCTCAAAGTGAATATAGTAATGGAAAGCCGGATCTAACTCCTCCTCTCTCCATCTTTGAGCTGGAAAATATGCATAGCTCTAGGATGGGTCAAAGTCCCTTTATAAGAGAGAGTCAATACCCATTCGATATTGGAAAACGATGCATATAATATATGTCTTACAGAAAATAATTTCATACAAGAAAACTCAGCAAGAATTTATAGAGCTTACGTCTCTATCACAACAGTCATAGCTTATGACAACATTATTTCAGTTTTTCTTTAAAATACCAAATTATACTTATATTCTAGTAATTAAAATCATGATTTCATATTTATATATAAAAACCTTTTTTTTTTATTTATTTCACGATTGTTTCTTTACACAGGTATTCTCAACCAATATATACATTTTTTTCTTCCATACTTCCCGATCTTGTGTGTCTGCTTCTGTCATATTTATCTTCTTCATGTTGCCTTGTATTCCTTTATCCACGTTGGCTTTGGTCTACCACATTTCCCTTTTCCAGGAGGTATTCATTACAATACGTCTTTGTTTGTTTCTGTGTCTCTTCTCGTTATATGTCCATACCATCTTAGTTGGATTTCTTCAATCTCTTGTACAATATCATTTTCTATATTTCACCATTGCCAGTCACAAGTCCGGATGAGAAAGGAAGAGGGGAGAAGTAACACGTCGTTAAAAAGCTTGGTTCTGCTCGTCCGGCTGATAGTACCTTGTAAGGGTCCTTATCCAGAGTTACGGCGAAGACCCCAACAGCGGATGCAGCAGAGTAGGAGACCTACGATATGGTGCAGACGGGGCACGTATAGAAAAGTGCATGATCTAGCTGGACAAAATTAATGGTATCGCTCCTATTAGACATATTTTCACCAAACTTCACACAGTTGTTAACCAATGTATTTTCTGCATTATAGAAACTCTCATTAGTTTTATAGATTAAAAAATCACCCCTTACAGGAGGGTTAAATTTTATAAAATTTACATTTGCTCTCCTATTGGACATATTTTCACGGAAATGGAACTATTATAAGCCCAGCTGGATTTCTTAGGCTTAAACGACCTTCGGGACTTGGAAAATCTGGTAGCATGTTTATCTAGCCGAGCGGTAGTATGAGGATGTTGCATACGTGTTTGGAAATGAACAAATGGAGTCTTATTTTAAATCTATTTTACTACTAAAGTATAATAATTACAATCCCTAAGTATTCTAGCCCTAAATAACTACTCTAAGCTTATATTAAAACTACAGTACTTTCTGGGGGTTGAGAAGAGGGAGTTGTGGAATTTATAAATCTACCCTAATCTACATTCTTTAGGATTCGATTATCCCTTGAAAATATAGTATTAAAACAGTCTACATTGTTTAGAATTCTACTATCCCTTGAAAAGCATGTATTAAAATAGTTAAGGTAATTGATTCCCTTTCAAAAAATCCAGACTACATATTAAGAAAAATGGTCGGTGACTTACCCTTCAGCAGTTTACACACACAGACACGAGACCCTCACTTCTCAAGTATTATATACTCAATTTGACCTCTAGTTCCCTAACTGTACTCACTAACATTCCAATAAACTAAATGTAGGGATGTTTACAGTTAGCTAAGCAAACCTTTGCTCTGAACTACATCATGTCTAAACTCTATTTCAAAAGACGTTGCTTGAATAATTAAAATAATCTATAAAACAATTAAAAATCGATATAAAAGACTATGTATTCATAACAGGAACTTTTACCCATTTATAAATAATGTTTATGTCACTTAAGTCATCTGAAATACTTTCTAATACCTCATCTTGTACAATCACTAATCGTTGCACTGTACGATATAAAAGATATTTTAGAGAAACCTTAGCTCCGCTCTCTGATTTCAGGATATCATTGTTGTTTTACTTGTGAAATTATATTATATGGAGGGCATAGGTTGTCATCTCATGCCTTTGCTGCAGCCTCAATATGAGTATAATCAGATTTTCCTAACCCTACATCAACAATAAGTGCCATAGCTTCTTCTGAAGTATAGGGATTCAAAGTCTGGATAGAGCCCTCTTCACCTTTTTTAATCTTCATGGTGATATATTTGTGGAGAGATTCACTATTTCAGCAGATGTCCTTTTTTCTACTCTTCCTGAGACACTTCTGAGTAGCATAAGTAATTTTATCTGGATACATGTCTGACAGTAGTGGAGATTCAGTCCTTGTCTTTGTTCTCTCCGAACTTTCATTAAAAGTTTTCTTGGTCGTCCTGGTTTTTCTTTAATACTGTCAATTAATATGTGAGGGTTTATATATGTAATCAACTTTTATAAGATTCATGATGTGTTCCGTTGAGGTTTATTCAAAATTAATATAAAATTATAGAATATTCACCTGAAAGGTCCGTCTCCTCAACTTAATTATCATTTAACTGTAGCGCTTTCGGGACTTGTCCCATCATCGGCAGGATTCAATCATTTAACTGTAGCGCTTTCGGGACTTGTCCCATCATCGGCAGGATTCAAAATCCTGCCGATGATGGGACAAGTCCCGAAAGCGCTACAGTTAAATGATAATTAAGTTGAGGAGACGGACCTTTCAGGTGAATATTCTATAATTTTATATTAATTTTTATATATGTATGTAACCACTGAGAGTTGTTCTTTGTAAATTTTTCATTTATTTGTCTACTTGCCTTCCACTTAGCAATTAGGATTGATGTAAACGCACTCACATTACTTTTCAAACATTTTTCTACCTCAGAACAGCACTTATTTACTCTACGGGGTGAATCATTAAAATGGCTATACGTTTGATTGCGTTGTGTGATGAAAATATTACCATTACAGGAAATTTGAAATTACCGTTGGAAAGGCAATTATTCAAATTGTAACAATGGAATAAAACAAACCAGCGCAGAACTTTCTTATTTGTCAAAATGGCGTTGAGTATGCAACTGCAAATTACAATTGCTGCATGGGCAATAACGCATGCTAATGATCATGAGGCCGCAAGATGGCCAAAACATGAGTTTAACGTAGTATTGCAGCCTTCGACTGTGGGGAAGATGAGAAACCGACTGCTGGAAACGGGAAGGATGCAGAAAATCAAACCTCCTGGAAGGCCTCGCATTAGCACGGATGCAGAAACAACGAAGAGAATTGTGGAGGCGTTCGACGCTAGCCCACAAAAATCAACCCGCCAAGCTGCACGTGAGCAGTGATTAGTTTTATTTTGTTCTATTGTTGTAATTTGAAGGATTCCCTTTCCAATGATAACATCATATTTCATTTAATAATAATATTTTCGTCACTAAATGCGATGAAACGTATAGCCATATTTCTGAATCACTATGTACATTTCACTAAAATATAATAGAAATATCTTAAGAACACTTGGTAGTGAATCTTTTAAAGAAAATGGTTGTATTTAAGTAGTAAAAATAATTAATACCTTTGTGATTTTCACACAGTCCTCCGAATCACTAGTACCAGTGCAACGACGACTACGTGTAAAGAAAAGGCTCTATTTTAGAAAGTGATATCTAATTTTTTGTAAAGAAAAGGCTCTATTTTAGAAAGTGATATCTAATTTTTTGTATAATAATCTCAATGAGAGTAGAAAACATCCTAACATAGAAAGAAAAGATGGACCAGGATAGAATTTTTATAACCCTTGTCAAATCTTATTCTTTGATTGTAATTTTATATAATTGCAGTACTTTATAAAATGCTTCATAAATTAATAAACAAGCAATAAAATTAAAAATAATTAGTGTATTATGAAGGACATTATTCCCTACTACAGAATCCATGCGAAAAAATGGCTCTCACGAAGAATTAACACGAATACGGCGAGGAAATAACCAGAGGGTAAATTGTATATTTCAAGGACTCTGCGCACATGGCGTTCTGAACAATAATTCTCGTTGGCTGTAGCGAGGATACCATTGACAGCATAATCAAAACAAGCATATAGTTTAAAACTTTGATTCATATACTATATGTTTCACTACCTTTTTCACATTTCTTAGTAAGTTCAAAAAATAATTTTTTACAACTAGATCAGGCATTTTTCCGTGTGTGTGGCGGATGAGGCAATAAAGGGTGGATCAGACCCTTAGCTGCAGTGAAAGAAACTGATCGATGGTAAACTCCAGAAATTATCTCTAGTCCTCCAGGGTGGGTGTTGATGCTATTGGCAACCTCCTCACACATTCTAAAAAAAGTAATGCTAAAAAACCAGCACATGTAGCCTCGGATAGGAAACACAAAACTGACGAAATTCTAAGAGAAATTGAAAAATATAGCAAGGACGTTGCAGTTTTGTTAGAAACGAATAAATGATGACAAGGAGAAGAGACATTAGGTAGATATATTCATTTTGGAGCGGAATTGATAAAGGGAAGAGAATCAAAAGAGCAACATCTGGAGTATCAATTCTAATACATAAGAAATATAAACAAATACAAATTTTAAATTTATCAATGAACGATTTATTTTTCTATAGAAGTAAATATACAGAAGATTCTTATTTAAATATGCTATTAAAATCTTAGACCATTAATATCTCAATTGACACATTGGCGGTGAAAGATCCGACAAAATTTAACTCATGTCTCATATTTCAGGTTTGAGGTTCCTATACGTCTCGTTTTAGATCCCTTTTATAGAAAAATATGCTCAAAATGATTACGCCCCTTAAAAATATATCTACGCCAGCCGAGTCTGACCAGCGAACCTCGGGAGCTGAGGCGAGCACATGTCCATCATACTTACTCGGTAAAGTGGTAAATTGTATATAATGTTTGCAATTATAGCTATTACGACAATTATATAATCTAACCCTTTCATTAGCAAAACACTTATTTCTCGTGTCAGTTATCTAAATATGGCGGACCGCAGAGAAAACGAAATGTTGCGTAAATTATTATTACGTATATTATGAAATTCTAAAGAAATTAAGTAATCTATTCTCGTTAGGTTTCATCTCATTTTACTAAAAACATTAAATTAATGAAAGCAATTGATGCGTCTTATAGGATACATTTTTAATTTAAGGGTTAATGTTATACATTTTGAATTATTTCACATCTCACAGTATAAAATAATACGATAGTATAAAAATATGTTATAATATGAAATATATTGCAATTATTTGTACAAGTTATTAATTATATTTAATGGTGATAATTGGTGGAACAAAATATTACTTTATTATATCACATTATTAAAACATCAATAAAACCAAATATATCGTCAAACATATAAATTCATTATATGATGTAAATGGACATTTAATGAAAAATGATTGAAATTATGCAGGACTGGCTAAACTAAAATACCTATGAACAATAATTACAAAAACAGGAATGAGATGCAGAGAGAAACTAGAAAAATATAAATTGCGTAAATGCATGATATTACACATTACATGGACTATTGTCCATCCAAATTCCCTAAAAAAAGTTTAATTGAAAATATGTAAAACTTTTATGCTCCCAATTATATTACATTGATGCGAAACATGGAACATACTTTTAGGGAGAAGAAATATAAATCTAGTATTTGAGAACAAATTTCTTAAGATTTGTTTTGGACCAAATAGGCAAGACAGGTAGAAAGAATGGAGAATGGGGAATTAATGAATTGCATTGAAACTCTTTGTAGGGAAACGAGAAGGAAAGCGCAGAGTACGTAGCTAACAAATAAGTAGAGAATAATATTGACCATAAATGAGGAGAGAAATTTTATACAGGGGATGATTGGAAAAAGGTGGATTAGGATAGTGATGAACGGAGAGCTCATGTCCGCACGGCCTTGAACCCATGGACTCATAGTACCGGTTAGTTTCATCATATTATATAATTAGGCCTATGTACGTACAAATACATTGGACATAAGAGATGATCTAAAATGTAATTCAGGAAGAATACGCAATGTTAAACTTTTTAAATATTTAGGATGTATTTTAGATAAAAATGAGAATTCAACTACAGAGACTGAAACAAGAATAACTGATGGGAGAAGAATCATTGGTATGTTGAACTCAGTGCTTTGGAATAGAAATATAATATGCAGAACGAAGAAAACTGTACTTCAAGTTCTGTTACAAAGCAATTTATTACATGGTAGTAAAAGATTCCGGGCTATGTGGCCGTGGTCTATAACTGGCGTTTCTTCCAGACGTTTCTCCCTCAACTGCGGAGGGCATCTTCAGTGGCGAGCGCTAGAAGCTGTTGTTTCCCTGTCGTAGACTCGACTGCGCAGTCTACGAAGGGGAAACAGCAGCTGGAAGCGCTCGCCACTGAAGATGCCCTCCGCAGTTGAGGGAGAAACGTCTGGAAGAAACGCCAGTTATAAGACCACGGCCACATAGCCCGGAATCTTTTATTACCATGATTGCCGGCCGTGAAAGCCTGCATTCCAATTTATTATATGGTTCCGAAATCTGGACAGTAAGTAGAAAACAAGCCAACAAGCTGTTAGCATTAGAAATAGATTTTTTGAGGCAATCGACAAGAATTTCAAGAAGGGATAAGTTCAGAAGCGTACAATAAAGGAAATTATGCAAGTTGAAAAAACATATTAGAAAAAAAAAGAAGAAAAACGTTTGAAGTGGTATGAACACCTGTTAGGAATGGAAGAAGAGAGAATACCAAAGAAGATCCTTAATACAATTGCAAAGCTAATTGAAGACGTGGAAGAGGCAGACCTAGAAAACGTTGGATAGATGGAGTAGGAAGAAGTATGTAAACTAGAGATTTGAGAGAAGAAGATGGTCTTGACATGGCTCATCCCCTGGCGGAAGTTTCCTGACCAACCTAATTTTGTTACGTTCATTTCCCTTCATTCAACTGAACGAGATGTCTAGTAGGCCTAGGATATTACTTGGATGGGGAAGATCGGTTAAATTTTGCTCACTGATACTAAATTGCTTGAGGTTCTTTTACGAGCCCGAATAATTTCCTAATCGTAACCCACGAGTATACGTCCCTTCATGTGGATTTGTTTCTTGGATTTTTTCAATTACAAAAATCTATATACCCGCCGGATTTGAACCCGGTACCCTCGGGACCATAAGCAGGGAGTATTATGTATTACCTACAAATTCACATGTCCGTCACAAGGGAAACGTCAAACATAGTTTGCTGAAAACTACCTTTATATTACTGCCAAAGTAGCGTCGTAATGAACCAACGCGTCGTGATCATTTTCTGAACACAGCCTTGGTACATCACAACGTTTGTCTGGGAGACATTTCACGGTAGGTTTCGGCAGGCAATGGTTAACAATTCTTTTGACAGTATGTGGGGCAGTATGTTATCTGAGAATTTGTATTTTTACTTTCAATTAAATTTTGAAGCATAATAAATAATATGGTTAGAAATATAGTAATATATTATATCATGTTCTTCTTTTCCTTTTTGGCGCTGAAGTCCAAATTGGACCTTGAGTTCTTCAATTCTATGGCTCCAATCCTCTCTATTCTTAACTCTTCTTTCCATCCATCCACTTTCTGCGGTTTCGATTAAAGTGTTTAGTTTACTTCTTATTTTATGGAATGGGGTAGTCATCCCAATATCTAACCTCCAACTTGGGTATCTGTTCTGTGTAATTTATATCTCCACAGATAGGGTGGCCCAGCTAAATCCCCAGGCTCTGGGTGTTCATTTGATCGCTTGATTCGATGAGTTTGAACTCACCGTGGGACTATTCTAATACTGTCAACTCATGGACCTCTTATTAAATTTTACTATTTTGATTGAACCGATCTCACCAAATATTTTGTTTTATTTCAGGATTGTTTCTGTTGTATACAAAGGTAACCACAACCAAAATACACATTTTTTTTCTTCCAAACTTCCCGGTTTTGCCTGTCTGCTTCAGTCATATTTATATTCTTCATATGTTGACTCGATTTCCCTTTATCAACATTGGATTTGGTCTACCACGTTTCCCTTTTCCAGGAGATATCAATTACAATACTTTGTTTGTTTTGTGTCCCTTCTCATTGTATGTCCATACCATCTTATTTGGATTTCTTCAATATCTTGCAGAATATCATTTCTCTACATTAATAATTTCTCCTATTGTATTATTTTTATTTTATCTACTTTATATAATCTTACCGATCTACTTAAAAGCCTCCCCTCATCAATTATAATTAAATAAATATTAGTTATTTATTTTTAGTTATTTATTTTTTGTTATTTATTCAGACTGTGCTGAGCACCGTAAACTGAAAAGCCTATTACGTCATACGAGCTTCATAGATATAAATGGAAAGAAAGTCGACTGTAGGGTGCTTTATATGCTATAATTCGCCTAGGGCAGATCCGGCACACCAGGATCTACTGCCAAGATCCATATTGCCATATCACTATCATCATTATTACATATCATATATATCATGATCAGGAGTAACCCCTACTTTCAAGCGCCCCAACCATAGAAGTGGGTTAACATTACGCAATTTCCAGGAGAGAATACCCCCGAAATGTCGAAATGACAACCTGGGGCATTACTTACTTACTATTACTCACTGGCACTATCGAACCCGTAGGTTCATGGCCGCGCGGACATAAGCTCTCCATACATCCCTATCCTGAACTAATGTTTTCCAATCATTCCCTGTATAATCTACTTCCCTCAAATCATAGTTAATGTTATTCTCCCACATCATTCTTGGTCTACCAACTGGGCGTTTTCCCTCTGGCTTTCCTACAAGAAGCTTCCATGCAAGTCTTTCATTCCCCATACGTGCAACATGTCCTGCCCAACGCAGTCTACGAGACTTAAGTGTTCTTATTATATCTGGCTTCCTATAAAGACCATGTAGTTCATTGTTAGTAGTCTTCTCCATTCATCTGTCTGTTCATCTCTCTTAGGTCCAAAAATGTTCCTAAGTACTTTATTCTCAAATACTTGTAATCTCCTTTCCTCCCTTAAAGTAAGAGTACATGTTTCGCACCCATATAATATAATTGGTAGAATAATAGTTTTATATATTTTCAGTTTAACGTTTTTTGAAATGAGTTGGGACATCAAGAGTCTCTGCAATGCATAATAACACGCATTTCCAGAATTGAGCCAATGTTTAATTTCTTTGTGCATCTCATTCCTATTTGTGATCATTGTTCCTAGGTATTTGAATTCAGCCACTTCCTCAAATTTTCCCTCATTTGTCATTAGCTGTCCATTTCCATTTATATAATGCATTTCCACGTGTGACCATATATTTAGTTTTATTGATATTTACTTCCAGTCCTAAGTTCTTAGTGTTACTCTATAGTGTGTGCGTATTGTCCTTTAGTATTTCCTCACTATCGGCCAACAATACTACATCATCAGCAAAACTAACAGTTTATTAATACCATTGAGTTGTAAGCCTTCCTCCATTCTCTAAATATTTAATGGCATGCTGTAGTACAAAATTAAATAGTAGAAGAGATAGTGCATCTCCTTGCTTCAACCCATTCTGGATTTCAAAAGTTTCCGAAAACTCTTTGCCTACACGCACCCTACCTACTCTTTGTGCCATTTATACACATTCGTATAAGTCTAACTAACTTTTTAGGAATTCCGAACTCCAGCAGGATACTATATAACTTTTCCCTCTTAATTGAATCATATGCTTTTTTGAAGTCTACATATATTTGATGTACAGTACCACTATATTCCCATTTGGCATTAAAAAAACATAACTAGGATATGACAAGTGTGTTTTAATTGGAATCTAAGAGCAGTGCCATCTTTTCAACCTTTTCAACAAAAATGGTTATACAATTAAGGAAATAAAACAATTCATAAATCCATGTACACAACAACGCAGAACGGACTATACCACCACAGCCAGCACAGCGTTCTTGCCATATATACAAAGAGTCACGGACCGTATCAGAAAGGTGCTACAAAAGCATAATATTGAAACTATTTAAGACCTAAACGAAAATAGAAAATTACCTTCGCTCAGAAAAAGGATTCTCTACCACCACTCTCCACTTGCGGTGTATACCGGCTTCCATGTTCCTGTGGAAGCTCATACATAGGAATCACAAAAAGAAGCACAGCCACCTGTTTAACTGAATACAGAAGAAACTGCAGACTAGGACAAATAGAAAAATCGGCCGTAGCAAAACAATTAATTGTGGAAAACGGACATCAGATTCCGTGCGATGAAACACAGGTTTTAGCCACAACACCACATTATTTCCCTACACTATACAGAGAGGCCATAGAAATCTACAAACACACGGATAATCTCAACAGGAAAGATGAAGGAATTAAACTGGCTAATGCCTGGTATGACACATTATAAAATAGACGGTTAAAACTAATCTATAACAAGGAGACCGTTTCGAACCAATCTGAAGCCAGTTTGATGATGAGTCTACGACTCCGCCTAGCTATCCAGAGGTCAGCACGAGCATAAATACGAGTGTCCAACATTCTGCAGATCACTTACAGCCGAATCCACGACAAGGTAATATCACCTGAAAGCACTCGCCACTGAAGATGCCCTCCGCAGTTGAGGGAGAAACGTCTGGAAGAAACACTAGTTATAGACCACTGCCACGTAGCCCGGAATCTTTTAATATTAATAGATAGTTATTTAACTAGTTACAATAACATTAATAAAATTTAATCATATTGAAACTACCACTTAATACATGCATGTTACTTAAATAAGGACGACCGTGGAGGACTAGTAATTATGCTTCTTGCGTCTGGTTAAAGGGTCGCGGGTTCAAACCCGGCCGCAATCGATGCATTTTAGGATAAAAAATCTAAGGAGCTAGTCCTCCGGGAAGGACTTTAAACCGTGAGTCACGAGTCTGAAGATTTTCAGCCTGAACAAAGAGGTCTCTAAGTAAAATTTACCACCGATCTCAAACATCCTACTGTGACCTTGCTTACCTGCTAGATGCCTTATTGACCGCATGCTAGATGTTGACCGCATGCCACTCATGCCATCTTTGGACAAATCAGGTAATTAAAAATGAACTTGGTTTATGAAGTCCTAATAAAGGAGAGACCATGGCTCAACAATGGGCCGCGCCATTAATCAATCATCATAATCATCGCTTAAATAAGCGCCATGTGCAGTATATATATATATATATATATATATATATATATACCGTATCGGAAGGTATTAGCATATTTTATTATCAGTCTCCCTAACTAGAAAAGCTCAATTTTATTAATTCGAAATACGAGTAATTTGAATAACAAAAACTGGTGGATACACATGAAACATCTTGTTAATTTAGTAAGAAAACTTAAATAAAGCAATTACGGATAAATGTTAATAACTTATTCCAGCGCGGCAAAATATTATGAAAACTTCTCGACGAAATAAATGTAGCTGGCTCAGAAAATTAAATAAAGGTGAAGCCTGTAACTGAAACATTATTTACTATGTTTTATAAGGCATGACGTTATCTAGTGTGCGAGTTGCCTAACTCCACAGGCGTATATGAAGTTTTGAGACGGTCGGGGTGCCTACATGCAGGAGTCCGTGGCGTTCATCATTATTTTTACTCTGTCTTCAGAATGAAGATGCTAGACGCAGAAATTTACTACCTTCTCATCTCTTACAAAAAGAATCATGGAATAAAGACGTACAATTTCTAGGCAGAGATGTGTTCCTATTGTACAAAGGGTGTTTTAAGTTCAAAACATAACCAAATATTTAAACGCGTGACTAATAACGTTTTTAGGATATACTGCACGTCCTAGGAGTATCATTTTAATTGCGGGACTATACTCAGCGGGTTTTAATAAGAACGCATGATGCAAGATTTGGGATTCACAAAAGGATTTCTGATTAAGTTTAGGTTGAGATTAATTTATGTTAATTGCGGTAGAGCTGGATTCTCTTCTCAGGGATCGGAAGTTGGTGTACAGGAGACGCTTCATGAAATAAATATTATTACGTGTCACGCATAGCGGCATTTCAATTGCGCGGGCCAGTCGCCCCTGGTGAGTTAGATCATCTGCAAGCCGGCAGAATTGTCTGGAGTGTGAGTAACGCTCACCGCCACCCGAGCGTCGCCGACATGGAAGACCAACCTGCTGGAATTTTCGACGAATTGGTCATCTGATACGGGATTGCTGACGAAGGCCCGCGAACCAACCATGGTCCGGTGTGAGGAGAGAGCCACCGGGGCCGACGTCATCGTCATCATGATCTCTTCGCTTCGTAGTGAATGCGGTGAACGACATGGACGACGAAGGACTTACTTCCAATGGATGGATCCATGGACGGCTCTGCCAAGTGCTCGTCGATATGAGAGCGTCGCTGACCGTCGTGCGAACTTAAGTAGCAGAAGAGTTGGCTCAGAGGACGCCGCAACGGAAGTTTGAGCTACGCACCGCGTCGGGGGACAGTATGCTTGTGGAGAAGGAGGTTCTTCTGGAGTTGGTCCTGGGAGGGTGCGAGTTGAGACTGTGGGCGTTCGTCGCCGAAATTACCGAGGACGTCATTTTAGGCCTGGACGCCCTGAGAATGTACGACGCTACTGTGGACATCAGACAACGAGTACTCCGCTTCGGGAGTAATGAGCACCTACTCCACGTCAAGAGCTGCAAAAGGGAAGCCGAGGAGGGCAATAAAGTTAAAGATGAAGGCCAGGCTCGTCGCTACAGACGTCGTCTACGCTTTGAGCCCGGCAACTATTACAACATACAGCCCTGGCGTCTGCCCCTCAAACGACATCCAGCCAAAGAAGAGGGCGAGTTGAAGGAAGATCTTGGAGGAGTTAGAGGTCATGGAGGAGTTGGAGGTCATGGAGGATCATATCATCGTTTCGTCCATCCTAACTTCAGAGGTGGGTACGGTCATCCTCGGCAACCACGCATCCAGGAAGGGCGAAATGTGAATGAAGGAAAAAGCAGCATGCCCATGAGAAAGTGACCTCCGGAAAGACGACACACACGTCCTCGCTACAGTCATCGGATGCCTCGTAAGACTGGTAGTTCGCCTTGCAACAGGCTGGACCAGTGGAAGACTACCGAAGCTCCAGCATTCCAGGGATGAACATACAGAGTGGTATGTACGGTCATGGAGAAGACTCAACGGTGTGGTCTGCACGATTCAGCGCCAGCATGGAAGAGGAACGGTTGTGAATCACCTAGATCGACTGGCTGCATATCAAGGAAGCTGATCGGACGATTAGCTCTAAGCAGGGAGCAGTGTTACGTGTAGCGCATAGCGGCCGTTTGAATGTGCGCAGGCGAGTCGCCCCTGGTGAGTTAGATCACCTGCAAGCCGGCAGAAGTGTCTGGAGTGTGTCGCCAGATGGTTCTACCGACCTCTTCCTTCAACTTGGAGAAGGATCCACGTCTACAGGATTCTGGGCGCCGAAATTGCGCGAAGCCATTTCGAGAGCTTTCCTCCCGCTTATATAAACGAGCGGAGGAGAAGGCCAGTCAGTCAGTGTTGCCATAGTCATATATTGAACAACGAGAGATTAAATTGAAAGTGAAACTGTGATGAAGTACTGTGTCTGTAATTGTGTGATACGTGATTATCTGATAAACTTTAAAAGTAGAATAGTTGTAAGATAGGCCTAAAACTGTGATTGAAGATTTAGTGATAATTGTGAGAAGAAAATAAAGCGAAAAAAATTACATAGCAACAGTATACTTATTTAAGTCCAGATAAGTTAAAGGAAAACCCTCTGCCATCCGGGACTATATTGTTTCTTGTATAAATTGTCAGGATTTATTTCAAGTCTTGAGTTCCAAGTATATCTAGTAAATTCCGGTGATATTATTCTTTACCTAAATTTAAAATCAATTTTCGTATTCACAACGTTGATTATTTTCCTTTTCAGTATAAAATTTCACTTTTCTCAATCCTAGTATCGGGGATATTAATTTTAGTATGAAGAGCTCGGCTTGCTTGTATTCAGGACGAAAGTTTTATGCAGAATGCATAAATTATAACATCTTAAAATATAAAGTTTATTATTACGTCAATTGACATTATTCTTAATTTATATTGGATGATAATCTATTAAATACAAGGTAAAATCCGATTGGTCTTATAAGAAATCTAAGAGCTACTAATTCCAATCACAATGTAGTTTAGTTTCATTTATGAGAGTATAAAGTTTTTAAGATGTTTTTATCAAAGTTTAATACAATATTTAGAACTCCGACAACAATGAATTAAAATAAATTTTAAAAGTATTATTTAATATAATCTAGTAAATATTTTTTATTATTATCATTTGACAATATCTAATAATGAATATTTAGATTTAATTTTAATAAGGAATATTTCAAAATACAATGTTTCTCCTTCAACCTAAAGTGATTTGTCGCCAGACTTTCCTGTCTAGAGCATCGTCTTTCCTTCAAATCTGTAGCTTGCATACTTCTCCTCACTCCGCCTATCCAATATTCTCTAGGTCTGCCTCTTTCACTTTTTCCATTAGCTTTCCAATAAAGGATCTTGTTTGGTATTCTATCTTATTCCATTCCTATGAGGTGTCAATAACAATTCAAATGATTCTCTTATATTATCCTATTTTTCAACTTTCATAATTATCTTTATTGTGCTGTTTCTGACTTTATATGTTCTTTAAATTCTTGTCGAATGCTTCCAAAAATAAATTTCTACTGCTAAGACCTGGTTGGCTTATTTTGTACTTACTGTCCAGGTTTCGGAACCATATAATAGAATGCTTTGAAACAGAATTTCAAACATAGTTTTCTTCGGTCTGTATAACGTATTCTATTCCAAAGCACCGAGTTCAACATACCAATGATTCTTCTTCCATCAGTTACTCATCTTTCAATTTCACATTTTTTTATTTAAAGCTATATTTCAGTATAAAAACTTAAAATACATAATTATTTCATTAACTATAATGTTATTATTCAGACAATTTAAAATTCTGCTTCACTCACGTTCCAAATAAATATTTATTAAAAATTTCGAATATAATTGAAGATGGCGTAAATTTAATGTCTCCTAAAAAATGATGTGGACCTGTAACGAGTGATGTTAAATAAATTCACATTTGCGTAAGCGGTGTGTTTATTTTTCTTTTCAACAGTGCGATATTCTCAAATTGTTAAACAAACTGGACGTGAAAATAATTCTGTAAGAGCGGACTACGGAAATTGGTCTAGGATTCCGGGAAACGAACGCATGGTGGCTATATCGTCTTGTTTGCAGTGAAGCGGTTATAGGAGATGGAAGGAACCCGAACTAGCAAGGAGAACAGGGTTAGGTGGTTGGAGGGATACATATATATATATATATATATATATATATACGTGTGTCTTTAAAAAAGAAAAGGTAATGCCTGAATCGGGATTTGAGCCCAGGAAATGTAACTATGTAAGCTACTGCATTATCCGCTACGCTAAACAGGCATCCCTGTGCAAAACGTTTCCTTCGTCATGTATAATTCTTAAATCATAAGAGGCAGCGGGATGCGTCCACAATGTCATCTTACAACTTCCATAACAATACAAGCATTTTAATAAGAATCTTTTAACTTTATAGCGGTGTCGCTGTCACTGTAACATAGTAACATTGAAATAATACCAAAGATAAGTTCATTTTTTTCGAAAAGTAATTTTACCGGTAGTTCATCATCGTGGAAATATAGGATAAATTGAGACCAAATAAAATACATGTAAGAGGGGACAACCAGTGATATCAGTACACAATGCGGCATCGCAGGCCTGTATTCTCAAATGCTTTGCGGTCATGTGGATGCAAAATGGCATCCTGCGCTAGATTGATCCAAGCATCGTGCGCCTGTTGTCACAATTCAGCAATTGTTGTTGCAGGCTCTAGAGAATTGATAAATATCCGATTCATCACGTGTCATACGTGTTCAATTTGCCTGAGATTTGGGGACGTTGCTGCACAGAGAATTGTTGTACACTATTATGAGCACGTTTAGTCGCAGCAGCTGAACGTAGACGTGCCTATTCCTGTTGAAAAATCACATCCCCTCCCTGTCGAAGAAACTGCAGTAGCACGGATTGCCAAACTGTCTAATATAGCGGGTACTGTTTACTTTACCCTGTAGAAACACCTAATATGGCCGCGAGTTGTAATTGATAGAACTAGCACCATAAAGCCTGTGATGGGGCCTGTGTTTTTTTGGGCGAATGCACCCCGAAATATGAAGCTCATCAGGTGTACGCCTAATTGATTTAAGTCCATCACTCGCAGACAGTAAGAACCAATTCTCATCACAGAAGACAACAGAGTATCCGTGTTTGGAAGTGTAGTAGTACAAGGAGTATCATGGTCTAAGATTCATGTCATCGTTGTCCCGCTGCAAGAAGACGATTCCCATGGTCCTTTCGACAAAGCAGGTGCAAAGTGTGCCTGAATATCTTCCCTGGAAGCTGTTCGGGCGGCCACCGCTGCTCGTATAAATGATCGATCTTCATGTGTATCTGTGTTGACGCGCGGCCGTCCAAAATATGGTCTATGGGTGTGAGAAATTTCCACACACCAGTGTTGAAATCAGCGACACACCACTCTTACATATGCCCAAAATGCGCAGCAATCCGTTGATATGTCCATCCAACTACCCATAGATCCATTATGCGGCCGTGTTGGAATGGTTGACAGTGTCGTTTGTATCGGCAAGGTGAATGTGTCGAACACTTTTCACCTCTAAAACCACCTCACTATTCAGCATAAAAACAAATGACGCCAATATAGGCCCCCTGAGTGTCCTTTTATTATCGCCGATAACCGTGACAAATGAATCACTAAGACTGTACTCTCTTAGTACACACATATTGTACTCTGGTGCTAATGACCACAGTCCTTGAGATGTTAATTTCTTTCCGACAAAGTATATACGTATATTTCTAGAATCAATCAGGAATATATAACCATGATGGCTATGAAGTGGATGGAGAAGAAAATTAGTTTTTATAACTCAGGGGTGCACAAACGTATTTAGTCTAAGGGCCACACAATTAGAACTATTTTAACAGAGGGCTGAAGTGAACACTTATTCAACCCTTCATTATAATAATTTTAATTTACTTTTTAATTAGGTATTTCCTTTACTTTTTAATAATAATAATAATAATAATAATAATAATAATAATAATAATAATAATAATAATACCAATATTTTCAATAATAATACAGTTATAACACTAATATTAACAATATTGTCACTAATGTAATATTAGTACAAAACTCAACTGTAATGATTTGTTAACATCTAAATATCAGGTTCAATGTTGCAATCCGCATGCCCGCTTCCAAATGTCCATCCGTAAGCCGCGATCGCACTTTGGATTCAAGTTGTTTCATCACCGAAAATAACATTCACATACGTATGTGTTACCAAATAAAGTTCTAATTGTATTTCGTTACCACGGATAAGACTCATTTCATTAGGTAAGTACGCCGGTTAGATATAAAAAAGTGGCACATCACTAAATGTCACTTTCAGTTTACTGTTGTTTTGGATATCAATTAATTCCATCTGCAATATTGCATGAACTGTTTGAAAATCGACATGAAAGGATAACGAAGATAACTCAAACTGTTTTTTTATTATCTGGCATCCTGAAAACGGTTTTGAATACTTTTTGAAGATTTTCCAATAGGTCAGCATACTTCCCATAAATTTGCTCATTGTTGGAAAATTGACAAGTTCTCGAGTTCGTAATTGCGTCTGCAAAACTGCAAGTTTTTTTAAAGTATTTATAGTCCGGTCAAAATAGACATTTCAATTTACAAAAATTCGCATAGAGCTGAAAATTGGTACGAATGTTGGGAACGCCATTATAAATTAAATAATAATCATCGATCCAACGTCTGCAAAAAACAATATACAATTTCAAAGTTCGCAAATATGTTTTTTTTTTGCATTTTTGAGCCAAACGGTAAGATCTATCATAAAATAGGCCAGACAAACGTTATAGATAATGCAATTATCTACAAAAATTGTACCTATACTTTTTTCACAAGAATGACAATTCTTGAGATATCGCTAATCGAAAATTTGAAGAAGTCTTACTCTACATAATATGCACACATTTCCGCACCACCTATGAGGTAGTGTACTTGGCGCATTTTTTAACGTGGTGTCCCGATAAGTATACTCCACGATCTGTTGTGATTAAGTTTTATTAAATAATATTCTATTAATTAGAAACAGCACGGTTGGTAATTATTTAAGTGACAAAAATTATACTTGATTCCGGATAATGTTAATCTGACATAATCTTCGAATTCTACTTCGACAGTGTCTTCTTCGATGTATTCTTCTTCTTGCTGGACACTTGTAAATTGTTCTGACAAATATGTATGTATCACTTGTTTCTTCATTGAAACCATATAAATCTTCATCTGCTCCATTTGATTCAACATTGGAGCAAGCCACATTTTGCATTACAACCCTTTTTTGCAATTGTACAAAACGGTGTTAAGAAGTCTTTGTGGAGTGGGTGGTAGTAAAATTTGAAAAAAGTATTATCTATTAATTGACCCAATTGAAATTTTCATTTCAAATATCTAAGCCTAACAGCAGTCATTATACTGTGGCTGTAAATACTTATTTACTCACTGGCACTAACGAACCCGTAGGTTCATGACCACTCGGACATAAGCTCTCCATGCATTCCTATCCTGAGCTAATGCTTCCAAATCATTCCCTGTATAATCTACTTTCCTCAAATCATAGTTAATGTTATTCTCTCCACCTCATTCTTGGTCTACCAACACAGAGTTTTACCTCTGGTTTTCCTACAAGAAGCTTCCATGCAAGTATTTCATTCCTCATACGTGAAACATGTCCTGTCCATTGCAGTCTATGAGACTTAACTTTTCTTATGATATCTGGCTTCCTATGAAGACCATGTAGTTCATTGATATGTAGTCTTCTCCATTCACCTGTTTGTTCATTTCTCTTTGGTCCAAAAATGTTCCTAAGTACTTTTTATTCTCAAATACTTGCAATCTCCTTTCCTCCCTTAAAGTAAGAGTCCATGTTTCGCATCCATATAATATAACAGGTAGAATAATAGTTTTACATATTTTCAGTTTAACGTTTTTTGAAAGGAGTTGGGCTGATGTTAGTATATACTAATTTTAAATGTTATAGTTTAATTTTAAAGAATTACGTGTTCCAGAAAATACGTAAATCGCTCAGGAATATTACTGTTAATATATTCAAATATTCGACTAGGCGGGAGGTTATTGGTATTACGAGTATCATATACTGAAAATTGAATGTCCTCTCGAATGATTGCTGCTGCTACTTTAAGGATCTAAATCGTTCTTCCTTTTCATTTTGACTTTTTTTCGTCGTACCAAGCTTGGTTAACAGTATCGCGATGATCATCAATGAAACAAATTAATGTTAATCTTCCCGGTTTTTCAGTGATAATTTTATTACCATACTTTAACTTCAATCGGATCTTAATTCTTCTGTTATCTAAAGCTTGATTTTTGCAATAATTTTGTAATTCTTCCAATGAAAACCGACAGTCATCACTATTTTCAATGTATGTATATAATCCTCAATCGCAACATTAGTAGATTTATCTTGGGAACGACGTATGTTATCCCGGGGTGGGTCTCAAAATAGAAATATAGCAATTAATATGGTACCTAGCCTCGGCTGCAACTAAATCATATTCGTCCAGTAACATTTTTTGCAACGTCATCAGAACGAGTCCAAGTTACCTGCGGAATGGATTCTTTAAATTCAAATGTGGCAACTTTATAATTTTACTCCTAACAGTTTGTCCTTTCTTTTCAACCTCTTCATTCGCTTCATCTCCGCACGGATAATAGTGGGTAGTGAACGCCGGGAAACGAACCCGGGTCGCCGGAGTGGAAGGTAGGGACTCTACCGACAGTGCGTTGAACGAACGTACTAGCAGTCCGTCGCCGTGGCGCTTAGTTCAGAACAAAGTTGATAATGTCGTTTGTTGCAATTCACACCAATATTCGGCATGTGAATTCTGAGATATTTATTATTTTAACAAATAACCATTTCAACGCGTATTACGAATGAATGAACAGCGCATACCAAGACAATGTATAATTATAAACCAAAAGGGAGAAGAGTGTTGGGAAGACCATTGAAGAGATGAAAGGACCAACTGGACCTATAATTAGATCTGAACAGGTCATTGGGCTTAATCCTTGTTGTTGTTGATGAACAAATAACCATTATCGTAATACTCCGAAGAAACAAATGCATATTCTAACAGTAATTAATTTTGTGATTAACACCACCGGGCCTCAAAATTACGGCGGGCCACGGGTTGGTTACAGGTGTTATATCCCGTCAGAAAGGTTTGTGGACTAATAACATTGTAGGATGTAGTCATTCATTCATTTTGAGAATTTTCCTTATGATTGAGGGTTTTCTCCTACCAATCTGAGTAATTAACATGGATTAAAAAAATACAAATAGATTGAGAAACATAACAAAGTAATAATAAATGAAAATCAAAGTGGATTCAGAAAGGGAAGGTCATGTATAGACAATGTCTTTACACTGAAACAACTCATAGAAAAGAGAAGAGAACATAACTTAGAAACTCACATAGGATTTATATATTTGGATAAGGCCTTCGATCTAGTAAACAGACAAAAATTATGGGAAATATTACGAATGAAAGGATACCCCCTGTGCCTTGTTGAAACAATAAAGAAATTATATGAAGACACAAATATAATTATACATACCGGATTCAAAAGAACAGATACAATCAAAACAAATACTGGATTACGACAAGGATGTAGTTTATCACCCACTTTATTTTCATATATATATATACATATATACAATATTTTAAATAAATGGAAAGTTTTAGTGAATCCAGGAATAAGAATAGATAATAAAGAGTGCATACATAATCTTCTATTTGCTGACGATGTAATCATAATACAGAAACATGAAGACGACTTACAGAAATCTATGCATGCATTACATGAAATATGTAAATTATATGATCTAAAGATATCTGTAAGGAAAACGAAGACCATAGCTTTTAGAGGAAGAGATCCGGTGAGATCCAAAATTATTTCAGAAAATCAAAGTATAGAACAGGTGTCTAGTTTCAAATATTTGAGCTGTGATGTTGGCTACAATGTGGAAAGAGATATTGACTCCAAAATAAATAAATTTCAGACGGTGTGTGGAACAATACAGAGAACATTCAAAAATAAAATTAGAAAAGAAACAAAGATAAAATTGTATAATAGTATGGCGGTTCCCACAATATTGTATGGGTGTGAAACTTGGGCACCAATGGAAAAACAGAAGGATAGAATACAGACGGCGGAGATGAGGTTCCTAAGACAAGTAAAAGGATGTACAAGACTTGATAGAATAAGAAATGAGGCAATAAGAGAAGAATTCGAAAGTATAACCTTTATTGGATAAAGTCACGAATTACAGACAGAAATGGATTGATCATATGGATGTAATGAGTAAGGAGAGATATCCATTGTTAGCAAGAAATTATCAAGCAAGAGGAAGACGTGATGTTGGAAGACCTAGAAGACGTTGGGCTGTTGCATTATGAAGTCGGAACGGGCAATTGCCTAATCCCTGGAGTGATGATGATGATGATAAAAATACATAAATGACTACGAATTTATAGACTATGCCGTGCGGCCATGAACCTACGGGTTCGATAGTGCCAGTGAGTAAGTAAAGTAAGTAAGTAAGTAAGTAAGTAAGTTTATAGACTATCAGTTTACAACAAGCATTCACAAATCTGCCTTACTTAAAGTTCTCCATAGTTCTCTGTTCTCTGCATCTTCATCTGTTACACCAAATTTCCTCATTGAACTTTGAATTTTATTCCTCCAGGTTGTTCTTGGTTTCCTTTTCTGCTCCTTTTTTGAATTTTCCATCAATAAACAGCTATTGGTAATGTTCCATCCTGCATTTTTAAGTGTCCGTTCCATTTTACACTTCTGTGTTCAATCTCACCCATAATACTTCTTTCTCCATTCATCCATTTTCTAATTTCTGTATTTCTAATTATGTCATGGAGAACAAGTATTAAATGAAAATGGAAAATACTTATTACAATGTTCAGCGTTTAATGAACTTAAAATTACAAACACATTCTTCAGACCCCTTGACATCCACAAATATACGTGGGCACGGAGAAATGGAAAAAGTATAATTGACTATATTGTTATACATAAAAAACTTTTTTCATGTATACAAGACACGAGAGTGTATATAGGTAGCGATGTAGGATCAGACCATTACTTACTTATGTCTAAATTTAACTTATTAAAAACACGAGAGAAGTTAAAACCTAGAGAGTTTATTTCTAAATAAAAATACAAGATACGTCTGTTAGAAGGAAATAGTGTTAGATACTTATATCAAACAAGAATGAATAAATAGTAGAGGAAATAAATGATCAAACATAAGGAAACAATATAAATTTAATGTGGGCAATATTGAAAAATTTTACATAAAGTAGCATCAGAAACTCTAGGGGAAAGAAGGAAGAAATATACGAATAGGGAAATAAGATATTTGGAATGAAGACATAGCGGAAAATTTCAAGGACAAGTAACAATCATATCTTATATTCCTACAGCGCAGATCTATAGACGATAATATTGAATATAAACAAAAATCAGAAATTGTTAAAAGATAAATTAGAAGAATAAAGAGAGAGCATTGGGACAGATATGTGTCAAATTTAGAACATGATGTACACGGGCACCAAGCTAGAGCATATAAAGTAATTAAACATTTAAATAAAAACGAAAAGGACACAATACGGTTAAATCCTATACCACTTACACAATGGGAACAACATTATACATCGTTGTGGACAAACGTAGAAGAACAAACAATAGCCTTAAGGGAAAATGACCCAAATGTGGATAGTATTAGGTTTGAAGGGCTGATATTAACAATGCAAAATTTTAAAAACAGAAATCGCCTGGAGCAGATAATTTAAACATAGAATTATTCAAATATGCATCGATTACATTTATTGTCAAATTTCTTGAATTTATAAACCTTTGCTGGAAACCGGGTTCTGTTCCGAATGAATGGAAGGCCGCAATAACTGTTCCGATACTTCATCATCATCATCATAGTACATTCACGAATTTAGGCCATTTGTTGACCTGTTTCGGCTTCAAGAGAAACACCATCCAGAAGTCTTTTGAGTGGACGTCCTGGTCTTCTTCTTCCTGCAGGTTGATATCTTAACATTAGTTTGGGTATTCTGTGATCTTCCATTCGATGAACATGTTGTATCCATCTTGACTTATAATCAGAAATTTTGTTTTCTAAAGATTCCATGTGTAATTCTTCTAAGATGTCTTCATTTTTTTGTGATCTAGTAGTGTGTATCCTGCAGTCCTCCGAAGATATCTCATTTCAGCAGATCTAAGTCTCTGTATATCCTTCTGTTTCAACGTCCATACTTCGCTACCATACAAAAGAGTTGGAAGAGCCAGTTTTTTATACACTTTCAGTCTTGAATGCTTTTGGACTAACTGTGGCTTGAAGATAGAATTTATTAACCCTAAAATTCTTAAAAATTTAGATATTTTTGCATTTACATCCTTTTCTTCTTCATATGAGATATTGCTCCTAGATATGTAAAATTATTCACCTGCTCCAAAATTTTTGTCCAGTACAATTTTACTTCTGACAGGATCTACACCTTGAAATGCCATAATTTTTGTTTTTTCTGTAGATATCTTTAATCCATATTCTTCTGTAATTTTGTTAAGTTCATACAGACCTTTCTGTAGATTATCTTCGGAATTTGCTATTATTATTTGGTCATCTGCAAACAATAGGGTGTTTAATTTTCTATTTTCTGATATTCTTATTCCAAATTTATATGTTTTGTTCCAGCAACATATTACTTCATTGATATAAATTGCAAAGAGTGTTGGGGATAGGGGGCAGCCTTGTCTCACACCACGATTTATAATTCCTTCTTCAGAAAATCTGTTATTTAATTTAATCTTTATGGTGTTGTCTTTGTAAATATTTTGTATATTCTGCCGAAGTAAATTTGGTATATTTCTGTCTTCCAATATATTTAAGAGTTTTGATCTCTTGACTGTGTCGAATGCTTTTTCAAAATCTATGAAATACTTAAAAAAGAAAACTGAAGAGAATTTACAAATTAAGAGGAATAAGTTTGTTAAATTCATCTTATAGGATATATGCAAACATTTTATCATATAGAATAAACAAAATAGCTGAAACGATATTGCGTGAGGAACAAAATGGATTTAGATAGGGTAGGTCAACTACAGATTGCGTTTTTACAATGGCCCTATTGACTGAAGAAAGAAAAGAATTTAATTTACCCACGTATATAGCTTTTGTTGATTATACTAAAGCATTTGATAGTGTAAGTAGAAATAAATTATGGAACATTCTAGAAATGAAAGCAATTCCTCAACACCTTATAAGAGCCATTCAGAGTTTATATATAGAAATAAATTTCAAAAATGACTGCGGAGATAAAATTAGTAAACAAAAAACAAATAAACCAGGGAGTAGGGCATGGGTGTCCATTGTCACCAGTATTATTTAATTTATACTTGGACCATATCATAAATCAATGGCAAGAACAAATTAATATAAATAGTGTATTGAAAACTCTGCTTTTTACAGACGACCAAGTAGTAATGACAGCATCAGAAAATGCTTTACAACAATTCCTTTATACTTTAAATCATATCTCTCTAAAATATAATTTAAGAATATCTAAATCTAAAACAAAATGTAAGCTCTGAAAGGAAAATGTGCAATAAGAACAAAATTAGTGATAAACAATGTAATTATAGACCAAGTTCAGAATTTTAATTATTTCGGTTGTCATTTATGTAATAACAGAAATTTAGATAAACACACTAAAATTCAACGATTCAATTATCTATGTGGCACAATCAAACGTATTTTATTGAATAAAACTAGAAAATAAATTATTTTAAATTTTAAAAGTATTGGCAGTTCCATGTCTTATCTATGGATGTGAAACCTGGACATTAACAAAGGCAGATAGTAAACAAATAGAGGCTGCAGAAATGAAGATGCTAAGAGCAATAGTAGGATACCAAAGGACCGATAAAAAGAAAAATGAAGATATAAGAACAGAACATAATATATTTAATCTCTATGAAAGAATAAAATAGTATCAAAATGCTTACCTTCAGCGCGTATTACGAATGAATGAACAGCGCATACCAAGAAGAATGTATAATTATAAACCAAAAGGGAGAAGAATGTTGGGGAAGGCCATTGTAGAGATGAAAGGACCAATTAGACCTATAATGAGATCGGAACAGGACATTAGGCTTATTCCTTCTTGTTGATGATGATCTAATTATTTTCAGTCGACATTTTCTGGCGCCTTTTCTCCGAACATCCATTTCAACTGTAGTTATTCTGTTGACATGCTGTGTGATTGTTCAAACTTTCAATCCATATAACATTATACATTCTGGTATTGACTTATAAATTAGTTGTTTTGTTCTCTTAATGATGTTTTACTCCGTGATACATAGTTTAACGTCCTGTAGGATTTAGTAAAACTGAAAATTCGCGATTTGGATCACTAAAAAAATGAAGCTTAATTAACGTTATATGTTATGAAGAAATTAGTTGTCCCCGAGCAGAATACTTGCTACTTTTTTACATTTCAATTGTTTATTTCTATTCGTTTGTACATAATAAAGTAATTAAAACTGTATAAATATTTGTAAAATTGTTGAAACCATATAAATTTCACTCGGTTTATTAGCACACTAATAAAAAAAGCATCGTGCAGATATACGAAGGTTATTCATATTTCATTCATCAATTATACTAACGTTTGAGAGGTTTTATTGAAACTCAATACAATTTTCCAATTTTATCCATACACCAATTAATGACTTGCCTAAAACTATTTGTTTCCAAACAATAATATGTGAAAGCAGTGCTATTTCTGTAATATGACGAGCTTTCTAGCATTTTCTGAAATGAACATGTCCATTTCATTAATTATATCATGAGACGAAAAATTATTAAATTATTTTAATTTTTAACAGTAAAAACACTTATATTCACACATTGATTTAATTCGATCTATTTGCATTGAAACCGGATATTTCATATACAACATTTAATGTTGGTTTCATAAATATGTTTTTTTTGAGAAAACATAAAGTAATCTAACAAACCCCACACCCACACACAAACATATATAATTGGTATATTATTATTTTAATAGTATAGATAATTGTTATTTGTATACTGTTTTAATTTTTCAAGTGTTGGAATCTTATAGGAAACAGTTCAGATATTTAAATACCTAACAGAATATTTTTGAAAAGTTATTTGAATTTATTTGCGTCTTAGATATTAAATCGACAAGTCACATTTGTAATATTTTGTATTAAATTATTAGTCAATCTAAATTGACACTTAAGGCATGTGGCTACTAGGGGCAGGAGTATCTGTTTTTTTTATTTTAATCGACGATATTCATTCTCGTGCATTCATGATGTCCAGAAGTACGTCAATATTGGTTAAATTCTCGTTGAGAGAAAACAGAGTTCCCTTTGTATAGATTAATCCGCCGCTGCGGTCTCGAGGTAGCGTGCTTGCTCAGTCACGCAGCGGGCCCGGGTTCGTTTCCCGGTAGGGATAAACTCCTGGGTGAAGTTTTTTCCCTCACCTGTAAGACCAATGTCAGGAAGCTTAGGGCCTAACGGTCCCAGAAAATCATCCCACCATCACCATCCTTATCATTATCATCATCCTTCACCTGCGTGGAAAGTAACGGGAAACTACCACACCTACAATTCCCTAGTAAGGGTGTAAAGCATAGCATGAAAATGCTATGATTGCAGTGAGAGACCTGCTCTCGGGCAGAATTATTGTAGATGGATAGTATAGGTATACGGCGTGTGGTGTATTTAGTCCGCCTAGGATACGATGAGACCGTGAATATGTCAAAATTGAAAAAAAAAATGAGTGCAAATAACTATTGTCAATTATATAAATTTGAAATTTTACGGAAACGCGAGTAGTTCATATTGAAAATTCTGCGAATGATCAAGTTTAATTAAAATATAAGTATTTATAAAACATACATGTGAACAAGGTAAATTGTGGGACTTACTTGAAACTAAAAGTGTGAGTTATTCACCTAGCACCCTGAGTGAGTGGAGAAAAATTAGGAGGAGGTACTTAAGATATAAACCGACAAAATATTTTGACCGAATGTGCGGGAAAACGATCATTTTTTTACGAAGAGACCTAAAACAAGTTTGGGGAAAATAATCTTATATACTCAATCTAGGATTTAAAGAGAGATCAGGGCTTGCTTGGTTCACGTTAGGGGCATGGATTTTTTTTTAAATTAGCGACAATCACGATATGCGAATATGTCCAATGTGCGGGAGCTTTGAAGACGAGATACATATACTAGGAAAATGCAACGATTTAGAATATTGGAGGCGTCAGTTACTACCGGAAAGATTTCTAAATTCAAATCGTGGAAGTTTGGCATGCTACGACTTACTGGTAAACCCAGAAAATTGGATAAACGTGGGTAGATTTCTGGACAAAACGCGGAAAATAAGAACAACACTTATTCAGGAATAAATAAATATGTTAACAATTGAAATACCATTAATTCTTAATAATTATAAATAACTAAGTTCATGTATAATGAAATTCTATTGATATCTATTTATAATATTATTGTGTTTTCATTTATTTTTGTTTTTAAACATCAACTTATTTTAACGGACTGTCAACAGAAAGTACGGCTTACTGCCCGTGTGATCCATATTTGTAAATAACATTGTATGTATCTTACTTTTAGTTTAATAAAGTCCTTATGTATGTAAAAGATTTGCCTGAATCCTACGAAGAGAAGAAAGCCGATTGTTCTACCTTCAGAATTCTTCACATGTCAGCTCACCAACTCTTTTTTTAATTAGTTTAAAAACAAATATATATTTGAGAGCTACCATGATAAGCCAAAGCTAACGTTCTTACATTTTCGATATGCTCACTTCTGAAAAAAATCTCCTCTTATTTCCTACTGTATTTCGTAGTGTAAATATTCGGCCGTAATAGTTTGGAACATAAAGTTGTGAAAGGGACAATTGTGTTTCAGATTGAATTACAATTAAGTCTAAAGTGTTATCCAGTTGATGAAAACAATATTAGGCCTAAATAGACTGTCCCAATATACCGTACGTATGGTTGTCATAACGCCTCTTTTCTGAGATGTGGGGTTCAAACCTGGCCAGGAAAAATTGGGTTTTTCAGTATGTAAAATACCCTAAACGATTTTCGTCGAAAAGGAAGTAAACTCAGGAAACGACGTATGTTTATGGCAAAGAGTAGACATCACGAATGAGATAAAAGGCGGGTGAGCAAACATTTCTCTAAAATTTCATGATCACATTTAAATATGATTAATATAACGTAATTGGAGTGTTCATTGTCCCGCGCCGTAGCCGAGTGGTTAAGGTAGGAAGCCTTGGCGCAGAGCTACGTGACTTGCGCTGGTTCGAGTCTCCATGGGGGAAGAAATTTTCTCATGGTATTTCGGCCAGTATGGGACCGGTGCCCACCCAGCATCGTGAGGCAATTGGGTAGCTACAATAAGTAGCGGCACCAGGTTGAGGAACCAGCTATAACGGCTGGGGGACTCGACATGCTAACCACATGTCACCCCTACACTGGCTGTTGATCATCTACCTCTGTGATTGACACATGTGGATGTAAAAGGGCAACCGCTAAAAAGTGGAAAGACCCTCAATCGGAATCGGTGTGTTCATTTTGATGTACAACCAAAATCTAAAGCTATAAGAAGCAGCTATCTCCATAGGTCAGATATTTCGATGGGAATACCTGGGAATTGAAATTAGGATTCAGCTACGCAGCACGGTTGAGAGCGAACATGTGTATAGCAATCAATTCCTGTTATGTTGACGGTTTTCTATTTCATGCATAAAAGATAAGTATTAATGCACAGTTTTGTTGTTGTTTTTTCATCAGTAATTCTGTTTTCGTTAAAATAGTAAATTACGATGTTTGTCAGTACTGCCAGCACCTCACAAGATCGAGAGTGAAGTAGTGAACATTTTCCAAGCATTGCTCCATTTCGTGTAAACCAAGTAATTCAGGGGAAAAGCCTATTGGCAGGAGGGCGTAGAATGTTAAAATAAGCGATTATATTCCTTATTTATTTATGTCCAGACATACTATCAAGCCACATAGTCTCTTAACAAATCCAGAATAAAATGGGAAATAAAAAATTAGAAATAAATGAGTGTCGGTATTTTTTTCTTTCATACCGTGTTTTCTGGTGTTTAAAAATAATGAATAGGCCTATAATATCTATGGTATATGCATAATCTCAACCGCAAACGTAATTTGTATATAATTTATTTTATACTGTAAGTTATTACACAAAAAGTGAAATATCTGTCAGTGAAAGTAAATATTTTAAATTGAATTAAATTTTATCTTTGTAAAACTGATAAATATGGACGGACGGTTTTCTAAGTTCTCATCTACCTCCTACAATTGTTGAGGTGAGTTGGTGGTGATGAAAGATTGAAACGTTACACTTAATAAAAATAGACTATGTTTCCAATTAGTCAATGCAATATATATTTGCATTAATTAGGAACAAGTTACAATTAGCTTATATCTAATATATATATAAATTAATGATTGATTGATAGTATTTTATGTGCTGTCATACCGTTCATCCGATTGTGGTGGGGCTATTTGCAAAATGTTCTTAAAAATCACACTTTGTAATGCAAAAATTGACAAATAGCGCTTCTTGGACGCTTAAATGGCTTACGCTGCCTAAACCGTAACAAATACACCAAATTAATGTATACAGAATTGAATATCTCAGACCACTCTACAAAACGGTCCGAGACAGCATAAGTTTATCTTTTACGGATAATTCACAATAACCATTTTCTCTTTCATTGATGCCAATAGTCCAGGATCCGAAGAGAGGTCGAGTTTTACCCAACTGTGAAACATTAAGCAAAGACAATTATATCCAAGAACTCAACTACATTAAGTATATGGCAACAACCAATGGCTATAATGAAGAATTCATAGATAAGCTCGTAAAAAAACAAAAAAGGAAGAACAACATAACCAACATAACTAAACTAGAAAAAGAATCTGACAACAACAAGAAAACATGGATAACACTTGTTTTTAGTGTATAATGCTATTGTGTTATTATTTAATGGTAATATTTTTATTGTGTTTTCTTTATGTAATTGTAATGTTATTGCTGTTTTTGTTTATTTCTCTTTACACTAGTACCAATTATTACTTTATTGTAACGGACTGTCAACAGCACGTACGGCTTACTGCCCGTGCGACCCATATTTGTAAATAATATTGTAAATATCTTACTTTTTTGTCTAATAAAGTCCTACTACTACTACTACTACTACTATTACTACATACACAGGAAAAGAAACGACAAAATTAGCCAATGCACTAAAGAAAGCCAATAAAAACGTAAAAATAGCATACAGAACCATAACAAATTAAACAACATAATAAACAATAACATTGAAGAAAATAACATTTTCAACAGCAAAGGAGTTTATAAACTGACATGTAAGGACTGCAACAAATTTTATATAGGAAGGACAAACAGGAGTTTTAACATCAGATTCAAAGAACATTTTCGAGACTTCATTCACGCAGAAGGAAAATCAAGCTATGCAAAACACGTTATCCATGAAGGACATCGCATGTTAAATATTGAAAACACCATAACAGTAATGCACAGAGAAAATAATCCAGCGAAGATAAACGTACTCGAAGAGATGGAAATCATGAAAGCAGCTCACAACAACGACAGCCTGATAAATGAAAACGAACCCAATACATGCAACCCCCTCTACCAGATCTTCAGTGAAACACCAGTTTTGAATTCTGCCGATGATGGGACAAGTCCCGAAAACGCTACAGTTAAATGATTATTTAAGTTGAGGAGACGGACCTTTCAGGTGAATAATCCATAATTTTATATTAATTTTGAATAATACCTCAACGGAACACATCATGAATCTATAAAAGTTGACTGTGAAACATAGTTTCACCGGATGAAACATAGTTTTTATTAAACCTCGAATATAGACGAATACATCCAGAAACGCTTGCCTTTAATTAAAGTTTAAAAATTGGAGCAAAGATGCGTAAGAGAGTAGCTGCGCATGACGTGTCTGTTGAATGAAAGAATGCCCATGATCTTCCTACATGCGATTGAAAAGGACAGCGTTTGTTTGTTGTCGGAAATTATTTCAAAGTAACTGCGTCGAACACGTGCTACGTATTATTGAGATATTTCTAAAAATTAATATAAAAATGAGTAAAAAGTGTTTTTTGTGTAGTTCAACAAAATCTGTTTTTGATTTTGACGATGAGTCATTTAATAATATTCAGCATCGAAGTTGGCTTTCGTAAAAAAAATACGTACGGTGATGTTCAGCTGACCAAAGAATCGCTTGATTTTGTTCGTTATCACTCCAAGTGTTATAGTAAAATTACAGTTTTAAAAAGTAAATATAAAGACATGTTTGAAAATGTCACAAATCATCAAATAAATACCTTATAATCTTATTTAAATTAATAATGTTGAATTGGCAGACATTAAATAATAAAAAAATGTATTTTGTCTGTAAATTTGAGTATTGTCAAACTTATGATCATTAATACATTTTAAATATTTTAAGTGTGAGTTTTCTTTAATATCATAAATTATTTAATGAAAATACTAAATCTGACTTCTTCATAAAGTTCATAAGTTGAAAAAGTTTTAATATAATTTTTGTAGGCTTTTTTACAAGTCACAAGGGTGTTAAGAGTTATTTTTACTTTTCTATGAAGTATTTTTAAAATTATACTTAGGTTTCCTTCAATAACAGGTGAGTTAAGCAATATATATCTCATTAACATATTACTTTGACGAATATTTCTGTATCTTAATATACATTTCGTTACAAATAATATATTTAACATATATATATATATATATATATATATATATATATATATTAAATATATTATTCATAACCAAATGTATATCGAGATACATAAATATATATATTTAATAAATATAATTAACAATTAGTGTATTTAAGTCGCTCCAAAATGATTTCCGGCAATAGAGAAGAGTTGTACAAAACTCATGCTCACTCTTTCATTCAACACACACGTCATGCGTAGCTACTCTCTCACGCATCTTTGCTCACTCTAATTTTTAAATTTTAATTAAAGGTAGCCATTAACATATTTTAATAGGCAGTGTTCCTGAATGTATTCGTCTATATTTGAGGTTAATAAAAAATATGTTTGGACCGGTAAACAGATGGATGAAGGTCGACCTCTCTTCGGATCCTGGACTACAAGAAGTTCAAGATAAGTAGATTACCAGGCAACAGTAGCAAAGCTCGACGTGCATTCTTTACGGATAACTCAAAATAACGAATGTTTTCTTTATGCCAAGAATATCGGGGTAAGTAGATTCCCAGGTAACATCGGGTAATCAGCAACGGTATCTAAAATAATTACCATATAAATGTTTCCTTACACGTATTCACAGCTAAACATAAAATCACATTAATTTTCGTCTTTCTGCTCATTTATGCCTAGAATAACGGGATAAATAGATCCCGGGCAACGTCGGTTAATCAGTACGGGGTAGTGTGTGTGTGTGTGTATATATATATATATATATATATTCAACCCATCCATAGCAATTCTGCCCGAGGGAAGGTTTTCACTGCAATCACAGCATTTTCATGCTATGCTTTGCAGCTTTCTAGGAAATTATACGTGTGGCAGCTTCCCATTGCTTTTCACGCCAGTGAAGGATGATTATGATAGTGATAAGGATAATGATAATGATGATCGGATTATATATACACAGGGTACACAGTCTCAAAAGGTATCAGTCTTGTCTCAGGAGTGCCACTTGTGCTGTGTTGTAGTTACAATGGAACCTTACAGTAACGAAGAGTATGCGGATATGCATTTCGTGTACGGTAGGGCTAATGGCAATGCACGGGAGGTTGCACGGGAGGATGCACGCTTGTACCAAGAAACATATCGTGATCGAAGACACCTCGAAAGTCGTACATTTACAAGGGTCCATCAACGCCTGAGATAAAATTGGGATTTTACACATGGCAGAGCAGTAGGTAGGCCTGCTCGCATTACGCCTGAGATTGAGGATATGGTGTTGGAAGCAGTACAGCTCTCTTCAGGGACCTCGACGAGAAGAATTGCCACACAAGTGCTTGTACTAAACCACAGTAGAGTATGGAGAATTTTACAGCGCAATTTACTGTACCCTTACCACCTCCAACGAGTTCAATGTCTCAATGATGCGGACTTTGTTCCTAGAGTGATATTTTGTCAGTGGATGCAACAACACACTGTAGTAACTCTCGTTTCGCATTTAACATTATATTTACAGACGAAGCAGGATGGTGTTTTTAATTATCATAATACACATTTTTGATGTGAAATAATCCCATATGCTGTTCATGAGTCAGCACATCAGCACCGTTTCTCACTGAATGTGTGGTTAGGGTATTAGGTGATCATCTCATTGGGCCACACATTCTTCCACGAAAAACTTAATGGACGGAGGTGACGCAGGTTTCTGAGGCGTCATCTTCCAGGATGGCTTGAGGACGTTCCCCTTCAGCAACGTCGGAGTTTGTGGTACATGCATAATGGAGCTCCGGCACATTTTGCTGCTGCTGCGAGACGACATCTAACGTGCAGATACGGCCAAAGATGGATAGGTCGAGGCGGATCTGTACCTTGGCCTCCAAGATCACGTGATCTAAATCCTTTGGATTTTTGTGTCTGGGGTCACCTCAAAAGCGAAGTGTACAGCACACCCGTTAACACGGTTGAATAACTGGAGCAGAGAGTTGTACATGCTTGTGAAGAATTCAGAAATGATCCAGGTGTTTTCGAACGAATTCTACATTCATTGCAGAGACGGGTACAGTATTGCATCCAGATTGTAGAAAGACACTCGAACACCACATTTAACAGGTAACCCACAAGTGAAGTGAACTGTTAAAAGTGAACTACACGAAATGAAAAATGAATAGTAAAGTCTAAATTCAAATTATGGGGCACGCCGTAGCGTAGTGGTTAAGGCACTGCGCTACAAGCCGGAAGGTCGAGGGTTCAAGTCCCGTTGGGGTCAGAATTTTTAAACCGACCCAAACCTTCTGGCGGCACTATGGCCCTGGGGTCAACTCAGCCTCTAATGGAAATGAGTACCAGACGCTTGTACTAGGGGTAAAGGCGGCCGTCACTCAGGGCTGACAACCCGGCTGACAATAAGTGCCGATTGTCTAGAAAAAGTGGGAGCCTTAACCTCCTACTACCCCAAGGGCTTCCTGAGGCCTGTTGTGGGATCACTTTACTTTTTAAATTCAAATTAATTTGTACTAACTAGGATGATGTTTACAATAAAGTCAGTGGCGGCTTGTAACCACACATTCGTAATTATCTTGCAAACGGCTCGTTTGCGGACCCATGTTTACTGGGACATTGTTGCTTACATTATCGTGTACTTTCAACCAGCGCCATCCTTTTTTATACATCCTATATATATATATATATATATATATATGTGTGTGTGTGTGTGTGTGTGTGTATTATATATAACTTGTGATTAATTATTTTACATGTACTACTGGAATTTTATACAGTATTATTGTTAGTTCAGTTACTTAACTAAGCTAACTTACATTCACATATTTTTTCAACAGATGCCAGGGAGTGACAATGGATCAGATCATCACAATAAAAATACATCTTTTAGGCAACTAAGTTATTACTAGGATGAGAATGGCAGATTACATTGTGTTCGAGACTCTAATTTAGACATGAGATCTTTTTACTAGACCTAATGTCTTCTGACTCAAAACCGAAGGCTTATAGTGCCTCTCGGTGCATTGTCTTTTGAATTTTTAATTCTGAAAATCCATCGAGCTCAGCTGGGTTTGAACCAGCGATCCTCGAGAACAGAGACAGAGGACTTAACCTCTTGACCTGTAACGCTGATTTTATAATAAATAATTAGATCTAAATTATTTTTAAATAATTTAAGTTTGGAAATCACTTATTTTGATGTATAGTTTTCTTATCTGAAACGAATAAGAAATGCAACTTATCGTTAGGAGCTATATATGAAAATATTCCCCGGGCATTTTGTGCCTGCAACTATATTATCATAAGTAATGCCACGAGTGATTTCCAAATTATCGATAAATTCACGACTCATGAAATGAGTGAATTTATCTAGAGAATTTGGAAATCAAGAGTGGCATTTGTTAGGACTATTTAACGAATAAAATTAAGCTGTTTACTCACAAATCATTATTTAGCTATAGTTATTTTAAAATATGTATATATTTAATATAAACGGCGATGTTTGAAAACAAATGAAGTGATAGGTACGCTTCATCTGCTTCTTTTGTTTATCACTGCAACGAGATCATACTATCTATTGCCAAAGGAACGTAATATTGTAAGAATGCTCTCTAGTGGAGAAAAAAAATAAACACATCAAACTGTTTATTAATTCATTTCTGATGTCGTATGATGTAAATATGACAATTATATTTTTTTGGATTGTTACCTGGGAATAAATACATTTAAGAAAGTGCAAGCAGTGGTTTCTTTTTTTTGGTGGTATAATCAATTGCTACAAATGTTTTTATATTAACTCCCGCATGCGGTATGTGTTGACATTCATGCACTATATATACAATCTGGTAGCCGTATTTCTCACGGGCTCAGTCACTGCAAAATAATGGTCAGACCTGTTCAGAATATTAAAAAGGAGGAGCCTTCTTTAATATGGTAATTATAACACTGATAAATATTTCGTGAAACACGACTCTGATTGGTTGTAAAACAGAAATCATGAAACGTGATTGGCCATTGAGTTCCATTTGAGGCATGAGTTAAATAGTCGTGAATAGATGACATGATAAAATTCTAGCTTTGAAACATTTTATTTCTTTATAAAATATCGACATAAGTACGGTTTTTGAAGGACTATTTTACTGAATCTGCTAAAGGAGCTTCATCATTTACTTCAAATACTGTTCTAATTATATCATAGCTCAAGTAGTTACTCAGAAAATATTTACTTTTTAGGAATTAAAAAAAGTATTCACACTGAATGATTTAAAATATCTAAATATATTTTTATATAGATCTATTTTTACGCGAAATGTCCCCTTCATGAACTAATATTGTAGTATTATTTAGAATTAAATATATAATTTTCTATTACAATTTACTTTATGATCCGTCTTTAAAAAAGACCTCTTTAAGCTAAAATGATATCAATGTAGTAAACCGGACGTGTTTCAAAGAAGTGAACTCAACTATTCTCGAGCAAGAATATTTGTCCTATATGTAATACACAAATACATATTTATCACGTATAAGTAAATAACTCACTGCCACTATCAAACCTGTGGGTTCTTGGACGCGCGGACGTAAGCTCTCCATACAACCCAATCTTCACCTAATGTTTTTCCAATCATCCCCTGTATAAACTACTTCCCCCAAATTATGGACAACGTTATTTTCCACCTCATTCTTGGTCTACCGACAGGTCGTTATCCCTATGGATTTCATACAAGAAGCTTCCATGCATCTCTTTCATTCCCCATACGTGCCAGGCGTCCTGTCTATCGCAGTCTACGAGACACAACGTATTATATCTGGCTTCCTATACATATCATGTAATTCACTATTATGTTGTTTTCTACATTCAAGTGTGTGTTCATCGATATTATGCCCAAATATTTTTCTAAGAACTATATTCTCAAATATTCATAATATTCTTTCCTCCCTTAAAGTAAGAGTCCATGTTTCGCATGCATATAATATAACGTTTCTAGAAAGGAGTTCCGAAGACAAGAGTACCTGTAATGCATAATAGTATGAATTTCCAGAATATGGTTAACTTCTTTGTTCATCTCATTCCTATTTGTGATTATTGTTCCTAGATACTTGAAATCAGACACTTCTTCAAAATTTACTTCATCTCTCATCAGTTGCCCATTTCCATTGTATAACGCATTTCTATGTGTAAACACACATATATATATATATATATTATTATATATATATATATATAATATATATATATATATGTACAGTTTTATTTATGTTTATGTTCCAATTTCTTATCGTTACTTTATAAAGTGTACATGTTGGTCCTTAGTATCTCCTAGTTATCGTTGAATAATACTATATGATCAGCATAAACTAACAGCCTATTAATATCATTGTGAGCTGTAGGACACCTTCATTCATCAAAGAATTGATGGCATGCTCTTACACAAAATTAAATAGTGGAGGAGATAGTGCATCTCTTTGCTTTAACCCATTATGAATTTAAAAGTATCCGAAAACGTTTGCCTACACGCACCCTACTCATTGTGCCATTTAGACACATTCGTG
>JASPKZ010009777.1:0-39433 GCA_030220185.1 Diploptera punctata
TGAAATTTGGATCTAGACCGGATTTTTGGCATTATAAAGCCCGGATTAACCCTCTAGGGGATGGTAGTTTTGCACTTTTTGAAAATTTCGAAAAATTTTGGACATTTTTTGTAAAACCACCACGGCTATAGCCATGGAAAACACTATTTTGAAATTTTGATTTTGACGGGATTTTTTCCATTATAAATCCCGGACACACCCTCTAGATAGTACTTTCGCAGTTTTTGAAATTTCGAAAATGTTGACTTTTTTGGAAAGCCACCAAGACTATAGCATTTTAAAACGCTATTTTTTAAATTTTGGATTTAGACGGGATTTTTTGCATTATATATCCCGGACACACCCTCTGGATAGGAATTTAGCACTTTTTGAAATTTCGAAAGTAATGAATTTTTGGAAATCACCAAGATTAATAGCCTTGGAAAACCACAATTTTGAAATTTTTGGATTTTGACAGGAGTATTTTGAATTATAAATCCCGGACACCCTCTCTACATAGTATTTATGCAGTTATTGAAAGTTCGAAAATGTTGACATTTTTCGGAAAACCACCAAGACTACAGCCTTTGGAAACACTATTTTGGAATTTTGGATTTAGACCGGATTTTTTGCATTATAAATCCTGGACACACCCTCTAGATAGTATTTTTCAGTTTTTGAAATTTCGAAATATTTGACATTTTTTGGAAAACCACAAAGACTATAGCCTTGGAAAACACTATTTTGAAATTTTGGATTTAGACCGGATTTTTTGCCATTATAAAGCCCGGATACACCCTCTAGATAGTATTTTTGCACTTTTTGAAATTTCGAAAATTTTGACATTTTTTGTAAAACCACCAAGGCTATAGCCATGGAAAACGCTACTTTGAAATTTTGGATTTAGACCGGAATTTTGCATTATAAATTCCGGACACACTCTCCTCACAGTATTTATGCAGTTTTTGAAATTTCGAAAAAAATGACTTTTTTGGAAAACAACCAAGATTACAGCCTGGGAAAACACTATTTTGAAATTTTGGATTTAGACCGGATTTTTTTAATTATAAATCCCGGACACACCCTCTACATAGTGTTTTGCCGTTTTTGAAATTTCGAGAATTTTGACATTTTTTGGAAAACCACCAAGACTATAGCCTGGGAAAACACTATTTTGAAATTTTGGATTTTGACCGGATTTTTTGCATTATAAATCCCGGACACACCCCCTAGATAGTATTTTTGCAGTTTTTGTAATTTTGACATTTTTCGAAAACCACCAAGGCTATAGCCTGGGAAAATACTATTGTGAAATTTTGGATTTAGACCGGATTTTATGCATTATAAATCCTGGACACGCCCTCTAGATAGTATTTTTCAGTTTTTGAAATTTCTAAAATTTTGACATTTTTTGGAAAACCACCAAGACTATAGCCTGGGAAAACACTGTTTTGAAATTTTGGATTTAGACCGGATTTTTTGCATTATAAATCCCGGACACACCCTCTAGATTGTATTTTTGCAGTTTTTGAAATTTCAAAAATTTTGACATTTTTTTGGAAAACCATCAGCCTTTGAAAACACTATTCTGAAATTTTGGATTGTGCACGCATTTTTTGCATTATAAATCCGGGACACACCCTCTAGATACTATATTTGCAGTTTTTGTAATTTCGAAAATGTTGACTCTTTTGGTAAACCACCAAGACTATAGCCTTGAAAAACACTATTTTGAAATTTTGGATTTAGACCAGATTTTTTTGCATTATAAATCCCGGACACACCCTCTAGATAGTATTTGTGCAATTTTTGAAATTATGACAATTTTGTCATTTTTTTGGAAAACCACCAAACTATAGCCTTCGAAAACACTATTTCGAAATTTTGGATTTAGACCGGATTTTTTGTATTATAAATCTTGGACGCACCCTCTAGATAGTATTTTTGCAGTTTTTTGAAATTTCGAAAATTTTGACATTTTTGGAAAACCACCAAGACTAGAATAGCCTTGGAAAACACTATTTTGAGATTTTGGAGTTTAGACTGGATTTTTTTGAATTATAAAAAGCCCTGACCACACCCTCTAGATTGTATTTTATACACTTTTTTGAAATTTTCGACAATTTTTGACTTTTTTTGTAAAACCACCAAGGCTATAGCCTTGGAAAACCGCTATTTTGAAATTTTGGGTTTAGACCGGATTTGTTTGCATTATCATTCCCGGGACATACCCTCTAGATTGTATTTTCGCGGTTTTTGAAGAGTTTCGAAAATTTTGACATTTTTTGGAAAACCACCAAGACACTAATACCTTGGAAAAAACTATTTTGAAATTTTGAATTTACACTGGAATTTTTTAATTATAAAGCCGGACACACCCTCCAGATATTATTTTTCCCATTTTTTTAAATTTCGAAAATTTTGACATTTTTTGTAAAACCACCAAGGCTATAGCCGTGGAAAACGCTACTTTGAAATTTTGGATTTAGACCGGATTTTTTCATTATAAAGCCCGGACACATCCTCTAGATAGTATTTTTGCAGTTTTTGAAATTTCGAAAATTTTGACATTTTTTGGAAAACCACCAAGACTATAGCCTTGAAAAACACTATTTTGAAATTTTGGATTTAGACCAGATTTTTTTGCATTATAAATCCCGGACACACCCTCTAGATAGTATTTGTGCAATTTTTGAAATTTTGACAATTTTGTCATTTTTTTGGAAAACCACCAAACTATAGCCTTGGAAAACACTATTTTGAAATTTTGGGTTTAGACCGGATTTTTTGCATTATAAATCCTGGACGCACCCTCTAGAAAGTATTTTTGCAGTTTTTGAAATTTGGTAAATTTTGACATTCTTTGGAAAACTACCAAGACTATAGCCTTGGAAAACACTATTTTGAAATTTTGGATTTAGACCGGATTTTTTGCATTATAAAGCCCGGATACACCCTCTAGATGGTATTTTTGCACTTTTTGAAATTTCGAAAATTTTGACATTTTTTGTAAAACCACCAAGACTATAGCCTTGGAAAACGCTATTTTGAAATTTTGGATTTAGACCGGATTTTTTGCATTATCATTCCCGGACACACCCTCTAGATAGTATTTTTGCGGTTTTTGAAATTTCGAAAATTTTGACATTTTTTGGAAAACCACCAAGACTATAGCCTTGGAAAACTCTATTTTGAAATTTTGGATTTACACCGAAATTTTTTGCAATTATAAATCCTGGACACACCCCTATAGAAAGTATTCTTCAGTTTTTGAAATTTCGAATATTTGACATTTTTTGGTAAACCACTAAGTCTAGAGCCTTGAAAAACACTATTTTGAAATTTTGGAATTAGACCAGATTTTTTTGTATTATAAATCCCGGACACACCCTCTAGATAGTATTTGTGCAATTTTTGAAATTTTGACAATTTTGTCATTTTTTTGGTAAACCACCAAGACTATAGCCTTCGAAAAACACTATTTCGAAATTTTGGATTTTGATGGATTTTTTTGCATTATAAACCCTGGCAGCACCCTCTAGATAGTATTTTTTTCATTTTTTTGATAATCCGAAAATTTTGACAATTTTTTTGGGAAAACTACCAATACTATATATAGCCTTGGAAAACACTATTTTGACATTTTGGATTTAGACGGAATTTTTTCATTATAAAGCCCTGGACACACCCTCTAGATAGTATTTTCCCAGTTTTTTAAATTTTCGAAAATTTTGGACATTTTTTTGGAAAACCACCGAGTACTATATGCCTTGGAAAACACTATTTTGAAATTTGGATTTAGAGCGGAGTTTCTGCGTTATAAAGCACGGACACATCCGCTAGATAGTATTTTTTCAATTTTTTGAAGTTTCGAAAACCTTGACATTTTTTGGAAAACCACCATAACTATAGCCATGGAAAACGCTACTTTGAAATTTTGGATTTAGACCGGATTTTTTCATTATAAAGCCCGGACACACCCTCTAGATAGTATTTTTGCAGTTTTTGAAATTTCGAAAATTTTGACATTTTTTGGAAAACCACCAAGACTATAGCCTTGAAAAACACTATTTTGAAATTTTGGATTTAGACCAGATTTTTTGCATTATAAATCCCGGACACACCCTCTAGATAGTATTTGTGCAATTTTTGAAATTTTGACAATTTTGTCATTTTTTTGGAAAACCACCAAACTATAGCCTTGGAAAACACTATTTTGAAATTTTGGGTTTAGACCGGATTTTTTGCATTATAAATCCTGGACGCATCCTCTAGAAAGTATTTTTGCAGTTTTTGAAATTTCGAAAATTTTGACATTTTTTTGGAAAACCACCAATACTATAGCCTGGAGCCACTATTTTGAAATTTTGGATTTAACACCGGAATTTTTGCATTATAAAAGCACCTCTAGATAGTATTTTTGCAGTTTTTGAAATTTCGAAAATTTTGACATTTTTTGGAAAACCACCAAGACTATAGCCATGGAAAACGCTATTTTGAAATTTTGGATTTAGACCGGATTTTTTGCATTATATATCCCGGACACACCCTCTAGATAGTATTTTTTCAGTTTTTGAAATTTCGAAAATTTTGACATTTTTGGAAAACCACCAAGACTATAATAGCCTTGGAAAAACACTATTTTGACATTTTGGATTTAGACGGAATTTTTTAATTATAAAGCCCGGACACACCCTCTAGATAGTATTTTCCCAGTTTTTTAAATTTCGAAAATTTTGACATTTTTTGGAAAACCACCGAGACTATAGCCTTGGAAAACACTATTTTGAAATTTTGGATTTAGAGCGGAATTTCTGCATTATAAAGCACGGACACATCCTCTAGATAGTATTTTTTCAGTTTTTGAAATTTCGAAAACCTTGACATTTTTTGGAAAACCACCAACACTATAGCCATGGAAAACGCTACTTTGAAATTTTGGATTTAGACCGGATTTTTTCATTATAAAGCCCGGACACACCCTCTAGATAGTATTTTTGCAGTTTTTGAAATTTCGAAAATTTTGACATTTTTTGGAAAACCACCAAGACTATAGCCTTGAAAAACACTATTTTGAAATTTTGGATTTAGACCAGATTTTTTGCATTATAAATCCCGGACACACCCTCTAGATAGTATTTGTGCAATTTTTGAAATGTTGACAATTTTGTCATTTTTTTGAAAAACCACCAAACTATAGCCTTGGAAAACACTATTTTGAAATTTTGGGTTTAGACCGGATTTTTTGCATTATAAATCCTGGATGCATCCTCTAGAAAGCACTTTGGAGTTTTTGAAATTTCGAAAATTTTGACATTTTTTGGAAAACCACCAAGACTATAGCGACTATTTTGAAATTTTGGATTTAGACCGGATTTTTTGCATTATAAAGACCGGATACACCCTCTAGATGGTATTTTTGCACTTTTTGAAATTTCGAAAATGTTGACGTTTTTTGTAAAACCACCAAGGCTATACCCATGGAAAACGCTATTTTGTAATTTTGGATTTAGACCGGATTTTTTGCGTTATCATTCCCGGACACACCCTCTTGATAGTATTTTTGCGGTTTTTGAAATTTCGAAAATTTTGATAAATGTAAAAATCATAAAAAGCACCCCACGCTTTTGATGATAAAATAATTTTTTTCTTTTGTTGATAACTCTATTTCTATTCTATATGTGTTGGAGATGATTTTTTTGTTGACCACTTTAATTTTATCCCAACCGTGTTGAAAATTAAAATTATTTTTCATTTTTTTGTTCGGTTTTCTAATAAAGCGTGTTGTTTTAGTTTTTTAAAACTATTATTTATTTTTTATTTTTTAGTTTTAATATTTTACAGAATAAGATAAAAATGTAAATATCTTTAAATTCGATACTATTGTAGTATGCGCTAAAAGTAATACTTTTCAAAAAAAAAATCCTCCCAACCAGATTTGAACCAGCGACCTATAGATTACTGCAATTATATACCACTAGAGTTCACCGCTCTACCAACTGAGCTCTTACAACAATTGATTAAAAGTCGACAAGTCCGCAACCTATTAAACCAGTTTCCATTTTTTTTATTTTCCGATGATTCTGGCCAGGATTTTAGAAAAAAAAATGAAATTATTGTATTGTCACGGGTCCTTTCACAAGTATAGAAAGTTTTCAAGTCAATCCTATGTTTCTAAGTGGGTGAAAATCGTGTTCAAAGATTCCGTTACATAGATACAAAGACACTTTCTTTCTGATGATTCTGGCCTGGGTTTTATAAAAATGAAATTATTGTATTGTCACGGGTTATTTTCAAGTATACAAAGTGTCAAGTCGATCCAATGGTTTTAAGTGGGTGAATATTGCGTTGAAAGATTCCGTTATATAGATAGATAGATACAGGTCAAGCTAATATAAAGCATGTAAAAACAAATGTATGTTTGGTGGAACCTGAAGATCACGTTATTTTTGTTGACGTAAAGTGAATACACACCCATGATATATCTTAGTTTGAAATCTTCCAATCTACCTAATATTGTGTTTTTTATTAATATAATTTAAAGTTTTATATTTAATGTTATACGCTAGAATTTTATATTTTGGTGTTAAAACATGTTTTTAAAAATAACTTGATGTTATTCAAATTCTTGTTCAAATTTGGAAGTTTTCCGTTTTTATTTTCTAAAGATTACAGAAAGCATTGCACGTTACAGAAAATCTGAATACAGACTTGGATTTTTTATCCCTCTATACCTGAGCAGTCATTTCAAGTTTATTGTATTCTTAAATTATATACATTTTTTGTAACATGAAATTACAAAAAAAAATGATGTGATTGAAAAAGTGTGAACACGGATATGGATTGAGGACAGTCTAGTTAACAAGAATCCTTAATATTTCCTCTTGTAGCACAAAAAGTTTTGAAATGCATATTATTATAATTATTACGTGTGGCGCTAGTGTTTGCTTATTGTGATTCCAAGAACTAGATGACCACAACAATAGGATGGATAACAATAGAATTCCGAAACAGATTCTTCATTACAAACCAATAGGATGAAGAAATGTTGGAAGAACAAGTGAAAGATGGACAGCATGAGATCGGAACAGATCTTAAGGTCTAATGCTTGATGCTGATGATGATGTTGCTGAGATTGAGGCGCCTTCAGTGCGACAACACATCGTTACCCAAGTGAGCTCTATGCACTTTTTAAGGCGGATTGGGTTTCATTTAAGAAAAGAACAGAGAATTTAATTTAGGGACTTAGATTGATTTTAGAAATGCCTTTGAGAGAGTAAATCGTTACAAACTGAGGAAGATGATACAAAACAAGTTGAGACAGTTACATTACTTACAGCAAATAAACAGCATCACCTTCAATATTCATTAACACTAATTGGACGGCGTTATGCAAAAACCGGGTATGTACCATCATCTAAGTTCCGCGAAAAATACGTTTAAAGTTTTTTTTAATGCTATCAAGAGCTATTTAATTACTTGTGACTTGATAATCACTTATATGATAATACAGTACATACTGATTGGTACTGTATCAGTAAAAACAATTTATATTTATTCTAACGGTCAATATTTCAATACTGCACTTATAGATGTAATGAGAATGATGTGATAATCGTTCTGCATCAATCAGTTAAGCGCCACAAGGTGGCGTCTACACTCTCGATGCGTATTAGTATGGGGTATTTTATTATGTATCAATCAGCCAAGCGCCAAGGAAATACGTATGCACTGCTGATATCACAATGTTAGTAGTGTTTGTTTGCACAATTGATATCTTGTTTTGTAATATTCATACGTATTACATTGTTAAATTAATAATGTGTTCAATATAAATCCAATTTATTCACACAATTATAACACATACACAAACACATGAAAACGAGAAAAGCATGTTGTAACAATTTTTTATACCTTGGAGTAAAACATCGATAGACATCCGTCAACTTTCTCACTAAATGTTTATTTTGAACTGCAATACGTTATGCACACGTTACTGTAAGTAAATAATACAAATAATTTATCTCATATTTTGACATGAATTATTCTCATTCAAAATCTATATATATATATATGTTATAATTAAATGTTTAACATTGAGCAATGCAAGCTTAATATGGTATGATAAGAAAAATAAATGCCTGGACGGGATTCGAACCCCGTTCTCTGAGTCTGTACCTCAGCGTGATATCCATTACACTACCAGGCGAATCCAATTCAAACACTTATTTTTTTCTTATATATGTAGTATAATACATATATAAGAAAAAAATAAGTGTTTGAATTGGATTCGCCTGGTAGTGTAATGGATATCACGCTGAGGTACAGACTCAGAGATCCGGGTTCGAATCCCGTCCGGGCATTTATTTTTCTTATCATACCATATATATATATATATATATATATATATATATATATATTAAAATTGTCATTGAAGAAAATTAGAAAGAGATACACTTTTTATTTCACAAAAAAATTGGAGAATGAATTTTACTAGCTGATGACCAGTGGACCTCGTAACTCCGTCGCCTCTGAATTGACAAGCGGCCGATTGATGGGTGACGTGTAAAAGTAGTGCTGTGGGATGTGTGAGTAATGTACAGTCGTACGTTTGTTGTTCTTGTGTTCATGAGTGTTAACACAGGAGATTCCACAAAAACAATACATGAGATATCAATTTCAATCGATAGGGAACTTTTCAACTATCGCTGAAAGTCGGGGCTGAAAGTCGGGGCTGAGAGTCGGGGCTGAAAGTCGGGGCTGAAAGTCGGGGCTGGACGTCGGGGCTGGACGTCGGGGCTGGACGTCGGGGCTGGACGTCGGGGCTGGACGTCGGGGCTGGACGTCGGGGCTGGACGTCGGGGCTGGACGTCGGGGCTGAAAGTCGGGGCTGAAAGTCGGGGCTGAAAGTCGGGGCTGAAATTCGGGGCTGAAAGTCGGGGCTGAAATTCGGGGCTGAAAGTCGGGGCTGAAAGTCGGGGCTGAGAGTCGGGGCTGAGAGTCGGGGCTGAGAGTCGGGGCTGAGAGTCGGGGCTGAGAGTCGGGGCTGAGAGTCGGGGCTGAGAGGCGGGGCTGAGAGTCGGTGCTGAGAGGCGGGGCTGAGAGTCGGGGCTGAGAGTCTAGGCTGAGAGTCGGGGCTGAGAGGCGGGGCTGAGAGGCGGGGCTGAGAGGCGGGGCTGAGAGTCGGGGCTGAGAGTCGGGGCTGAAAGTCGGGGCTGAGAGTCGGGGCTGAAAGTCGGGGCTGGACGTCGGGGCTGGACGTCGGGGCTGGACGTCGGGGCTGGACGTCGGGGCTGGACGTCGGGGCCGAAAGTCGGGGCCGAAAGTCGGGGCCGAAAGTCGGGGCCGAAAGTCGGGGCCGAAAGTCGGGGCCGAAAGTCGGGGCCGAAAGTGGGGGCCGGAAGTCGGGGCCGGAAGTCGGGGCCGAAAGTCGGGGCCGAAAGTCGGGGCCGAAAGTCGGGGCCGAAAGTCGGGGCCGAAAGTCGGGGCCGAAAGTCGGGGCTGAAAGTAATAGTAATAATAATAATAATAATAATAATAATAGCTTTATTTTACCTGGCAGAGTTAAGGCCTTAAGGCCTTGTCTACCACTCAACCAGGTTTAAAAAAAATACAAAAGAAAAGTCTTAAATCTAAATTACAATATATATATAAACGATTACAAGTTATGAATACAATACAATTAATATTTATAATCTATATTTTGATTTACTCTAAATTTAACGAATTAAATATATAATATGTACAAGATATATAGAAAACGAGGAAAAGATTAATGACATAGTATAAAATTAAATAAATAGAGAAAAATTAATTATTAGACAACAGGTAACTGTATAAGCGTGACTTAAAGGTGCCAAGTGTGCGGCAACCCCTGATATCTTGAGGAAGGAGATTCCAGGAGCGGGCGGAGGCTACTGTGAAGGAAGTAGAATAGGAGGAAGTGCTATGAAGAGGAATTGTTAGCAGACTGCTATCTTGTGACCTAGTGTCAATATTGTGGTAGGAGGATAACTTCTCAAATCTGGACGCCAGGTAAGTAGGAATGTAGGAATTCAGAAGCTTGAAAAGTAGCGGAAAGCGAAAGAGAGTGCAATTTACGTCTGTCAGTAAGACGGAGCCAAGAGAGGTTATTAAAGTGTTCGGAAATATGGTCATAACGGCGGATATTGAAAATGAATCGAATGCAAGCATTATGAACACGCTGCAGTCTCTGCGACAAGGCATGGTTTAGATCATTATGATATAATGTCACAATAATCGAAGTGTGGTAACACAAGATTCTGCACAAGGATTTGTTTTAACGAAACTGGGAGAAAATTCTTTAAACGTCTAAGATAATGTAAGATGGAGAAAGTCTTTTACATATGTGTTTCACTTGTGTTTGCCAGGTTAAATTTGCGTCTAGATGTAGTCCAAGATCTATTACTGAAGAAGAATAAGGGATAATTATATTATTTATAGTAAATGTTTGGAAGTGTAGTAGATATGTCAAAGGTTGTAAGCAGTAGCTCTTGTTGTCCCATTAGACGATTACTTGTGACTTGTTAGGATTTAGATTTAGACCGATACTTGAAGAACAGTTAAAGATGGATATAAGATCGTCATTCATTTTCATCAAGCTGTTATAGAGAGAATGAGGAGGTGAATGTAGGTAAAATTTGGAGATCATCAGCATTAGAGGTGATAAAGGCAGTGCGTTAGTACAGTTGGCAAATCATTTATGTAGATGAGAAAAGAAGAGGTCCGAGAACACTGCCCTGTGGGACTCCAGCCGGCACGTTACGCCAAGACGAAGATCTAGAGTTTAATGAAACGTATTGTTGACGAACCGTGCAGGTATGAGTCGAACCAGGATACAGCGCTGTCAGACAAATGTAGATGCGTGAGCTTTACCATAAGTAAGTCGTTGGTCTACTGTGTCAAAAGCTTTGCTGAAGTCAAGTAAGGTTAAAGGAGTCAAGTTGACGTCTGTCCACGGTTTCACGAATATATCTTCGGTAATTTTTAGCAAAGCTGTGGTTGTGCTATGACCAGATCTAAAGCCGGATTGATAAGGATCAAGGAGGTGATTTCTTGGAGATAAATCAGTCATTTGCTTATGTACAATATATTCCAGGGCTTTAGATAATGTCGGAAGGATGCTAAATCGGTCGGAAGTCATTACAGTTAGTAGGTTGTACTTATTTTTGGTATAGGCCGAACTCTAGACTGTTAGTATACAATAGGGAAGATAGAAGTTATAAGGGAAGCATTGAAAATATGAGTCACTGTGGGTAGTATAATGTCAATGATTTTATTTAGCATTAAAATGCTGATGTTATCTGAAAGTCGGGGCTGAAAGTCGGGGCTGAAAGTCGGGGCTGAAAGTCGGGGCTGAAAGTCGGGGCTGAAAGTCGGGGCTGAAAGTCGGGGCTGTGAAAAGTCGGGGCTTAAATTCGGGGCTTAAATTCGGGGCTGAAAGTCGGGGCTGCAATTCGGGGCTGAAATTCGGGGCTGAAATTCGGGGCTGAAAGTCGGGGCTGAAAGTCGGGGCTGAAAGTCGGGGCTGAAAGTCGGGGCTGAAAAGTCGGGGCTGAAAGTCGGGGCTGAAAGTCGGGCTGAAAGTCGGGGCTGAAAGTCGGGGCTGAAAGTCGGGGCTGAAAGTCGGGGCTGAAAAAGTCGGGCTGAAAGTCGGGGCTCAAAAGTCGGGGCTGAAATTCGGGGCTGAAAGTCGGGGCTGCGAATTCGGGGCTGAAATTCGGGGCTGAAAATTCGGGGCTGAAAGTCGGGGCTGAAAGTCGGGGCTGAAAGTCGGGGCTGAAAGTCGGGGCTGAAAGTCGGGGCTGAAAGTCGGGGCTGAAAGTCGGGGCTGAAAGTCGGGGCTGAAAGTCGGGGCTGAAAGTCGGGGCTGAAAGTCGGGGCTGAAAGTCGGGGCTGAAAGTCGGGGCTGAAAGTCGGGGCTGAAAGTCTGGGCTGAAAGTCGGGTCTGAAATTCGGGCTGAAAGTCGGGGCTCAAAGTCGGGGCTCAAAGTCGGGGCTCAAAGTCGGGGCTCAAAGTCGGGGCTCAAAGTCGGGGCTGAAATTCGGGATTCAAAGTAGGGGCTGAAAGTCAGGGCTGAAAGTCGGGGCTGAAAGTCGGGGCTAAAAGTCGGGGCTGAAAGTCGGGGCTGAAAGTCGGGGCTGAAAGTCGGGGCTGAAAGTCGGGACTCAAAGTCGGGACTCAAAGTCGGGACTCAAAGTAGGGGCTGGAAGTCGGGGCTGAAAGTCGGGGCTGAAAGTCGGGGCTGAAAGTCGGGGCTGAAAGTCGGGGCTGAAAGTCGGGGCTGAAAGTCGGGGCTGAAAGTCGGGGCTGAAAGTCGGGGCTGAAAGTCGGGGCTGAAAGTCGGGACTGAAAGTCGGGACTGAAAGTCGGGGCTGGAAGTCGGGGCTGGAAGTCGGGGCTGGAAGTCGGGGCTGGAAGTCGGGGCTGGAAGTCGGGGCTGGAAAGTCGGGGCTCAAAGTCGGGGCTCAAAGTCGGGGCTCATAGTCGGGGCTCAAAGTCGGGGCTCAAAGTCGGGGCTCATAGTCGGGGCTCAATGTCGGGGCTGAAAGTCGGGGCTGAAAGTCGGGGCTGAAAGTCGGGGCTCATAGTCGGGGCTCATAGTCGGGGCTCAATGTCTGGGCTGAAAGTCGGGGCTGAAAGTCGGGGCTGAAAGTCGGGGCTGAAAGTCGGGGCTAAAAGTCGGGGCTGAAAGTCGGGGCTGAAAGTCGGGGCTGAAAGTCGGGGCTGAAAGTCGGGACTCAAAGTCGGGACTCAAAGTAGGGGCTGGAAGTCGGGGCTGAAAGTCGGGGCTGAAAGTCGGGGCTGAAAGTCATGGCTGAAAGTCGGGGCTGAAAGTCGGGGCTGAAAGTCGGGGCTGAAAGTCGGGGCTGAAAGTCGGGGCTGAAAGTCGGGGCTGAAAGTCGGGGCTGAAAGTCGGGGCTGAAAGTCGGGACTGAAAGTCGGGACTGAAAGTCGGGACTGAAAGTCGGGACTGAAAGTCGGAGCTGGAAGTCGGGGCTGGAAGTCGGGGCTGGATGTCGGGGCTGGAAGTCGGGGCTGGAAGTCGGGGCTCAAAGTAGGGGCTCAAAGTCGGGGCTCATAGTCGGGGCTCAAAGTCGGGGCTCAAAGTCGGGGCTGAAAGTCGGGGCTGAAAGTCGGGGCTGAAAGTCATGGCTGAAAGTCGGGGCTGAAAGTCGGGGCTGGAAGTCGGGGCTAGAAGTCGGGGCTAGAAGTCGGGGCTAGAAGTCGGGGCTAGAAGTCGGGGCTGGAAGTCAGGGCTGGAAGTCGGGGCTGGAAGTCGGGGCTGGAAGTCGGGGCTGGAAGTCGGGGCTGAAAGTCGCGGCTGGAAGTCGGGGCTGAAAGTCGGGGCTGTCTGATATAACTGTCCCACGGACTCTGTTCAATAGTATGAATGCATAAGTATGTTTAACACAATTATACGTAGTGAGTGGCGTTAAAATAATTATTAGAAAAAGGGTTGATAATTTGACCAAAATTTAAATAAAAATTCAGTTTTTGTAACGCTTAACTTAACGTCCCCCAAAATTATGTCTAATAAAATTAGTACAAAGATTAATTTTTTTGGCAGATTGTTACCTCATCTACTTTCCTAGTAAACTGTTCACATTTTCCCCCTCTAACGAAAAGTAAAGATTTAGATTTTTTCTGGTTCTTTGACATTTTGTATCACTGTGCACTGGGCGGCTGAACTACATGCGACAGTAGCCACGTCGGCGGCAGGTGAGCAAATGTACGTATGAATATGCGATATTTTCAATAAATATTTTGAGCAAACCTCGTTCTATTTAATATATAATTTGTTTGACCTGTGAATTTCGATTTATTATCTTAGAGAAAAGATGCAGGACATTAAGATGATAATGGAAATACTCAGAAGGAAATTTTACATTAAATATTTGCTATTAAAACGGTTGTGACTTCCTGCAATAAACACTGTTTACAACGTATATGTTTTATTTTCCCCAGTTGTTATAAAAGTTTATTCCAAAAACAATTTAAAAATCAGTTTGCAGAGGACACTTCAAGTTTAAATATGATTATTTAAAAACCACAAAATATAATATTAAATATGTTAGATTATCTGGACTGAACACATTATATGCTACCAGAGTACTGGATACATAAGTCTTATTATATATACATAAATGTAAAGTCGGTATTTATTAGTAATACCCTCCTCTCATTAAACTAATTACTGTGAAAATTATTAAATGTACATAAAATGTATTCCTTCGTATGATGTTTCCATTGAATTGTTTAGGAACGGGGACAGTCGGGACGCGATATCAGTAAAGTCATGCAGGAAGCAGATTTCTTTACTTAGGCGTGCGGATGTGTACGGCGAGACTGAGGACAACAAAGGGACAACCTTAATAATACAGTACATGTATACGTAAAGTTTACAATTTAATTCTTAATGTGTTTATGTTTTTAATTTACCAATATTTACTCAATTATTGCTTTAATATAATTACTTACTTATCAAGAAGTATGCATAACAACAAAGAAAAATAAGAAAAACTACAACACCTTAAACAAGAACAACACCATCTGTTCAATTGTTTCCAGAAAAATGGCTACACATCCAAGGAAATAAGACAAACCATACATCCACGAAGACAGCACGTCAGAATGGATAACACACCCTCAACCAGCATAGCCTACTTACCATATGTACAAAGAGTCACAGATCGTATCGGAAAACTCCTACGAAAATACAACATAAGAACAGTTTACAGACCTACAAGAAAAATAGAAGACTGCCTTCGCTCAGCTAAGGATCCTCGGCCACCTCTCTCCACTTGCGGCGTATATCGACTTCCTTGTTCGTGTGGTAAACCATACATAGGGACCACAAAAAGAAGTATAGCCACCCGTTTATCAGAACACAAAAGAAACTGCAGACAAGGAGAAATGGATAAATCGGCTGTAGCAGAACATGCCATTATGAATGGACACCAGATTCTATTCGATGATACACAAGTTTTAGCCACAACTTCCTATTATTTCCCTAGATTATATCGAGAGGCTATAGAAATACACAAGCATAAGGAAAATATTAACAGAAAAGAGGAAGGTATTAAACTGTCTAAGGCCTGGTACCGTACACTAGAAAATAAATGCATCAACACTAGGGACAACAAGGAGACGACCATTAGCCAATCAGCAAGAGCCACGCCCGCTCACCCTGCTCCCACCACTAGTATCAATACAACACCCGCAGCGTTCACTCTAAGTAGAGCTTCCGACCAGGAAACACGCCTAGAAGCACTCGCCACTGAAGATGCCCTCCGCAGTTGAGGCCGACGAAACGTCTGGTATCAACACCAACTATGGACCACGGCCACAGAACCCGGAATCACTCAACATTATGATTACCGGCCGTGATAGCCTGCATTCAACATAGTTAAACCTTTCTGTTTTGTTCTAATGTAAAGTGTTTTGTGTATAAGTACAAAATGGAACACATCACTGTAACCAACTCCACTTTCAGATATTTTCAGAACATTACTTTAAACATAATATCCAGCAAATATCCAGTGGTATAATTGAAAATGCACATGAAATGATTATAAACAATAATTGTTGTACTAATATTTACATACCTCTGACAACGTGATTTTCTGTTTCTTTTCTCGAGTAAGTCAAAGAATAGTTAGAAATATTAAAATATTGAATTAAAAATCATACTGATATTTGAAAAAATAAGAAAAACTACAACCATATTGCATGTATATTTTAAACCTGGAAATAAATAATTATTGTTATTCAATTTAATATTTACTATTATTATATTATTACTGTTGTTTTTACCCAAAGAGAACCAAAACTAACACCTGCTGTCTTATAACTCGGTGTTGATTCTCTAAAGAATAGAAGAACCTGGTCCTCCTGGTTGGAGATTTTAGCAATGGGCCAGCTCCCTGCTCTAGAGATATAAAATGTATTCTCCTATAAGACCGTGGATTCCGTATCATAGACTTTACAGCTCGTAAAATATCCTAAACCCCCCCTAAAAAAAAAGAAAGAAAGAAAGAGACCACTGCGTAAGATTCGTCAGCCCATAGACGCCTGTATTAGAATTGGGCGCTAATTATCCGAGTTGTATTCTATTTTGTTTGAGTTTACTTTTTTTTTAATAGAGATCTTAGCTTTCCCTTACTTTGTCAACTTCAATAAAATAAATGTTGGATACTTCAATCTTAACTGAAGGGATAAGAAGGTGCGCCTGGAAGACGGAGTTACGTTTCCCCGATGACATGTTGGGTGATTAATAATAACGAAGCACCAGGAGAGTCCTTAGTTCAAATCCAGACCATGGGTGACCATAGGAAAAAGTCCATGCTCTGACCGGGAATCCAACCCGAGGCCTCATGAACTGTAGTCAGAATCTCTGACCACTAGGCCACGGAGCTGGTCACCATACATATATAATTGTAATTACACACTACAATATCACACAACACGCATTTTCTAATAATTTTTCGTTTGTAAAATTTTGTATTCAACATAATTGCATTTATCAAGAGAGATCTAACTTTAACATTTAAGCTAATTCCGAGCTAAGTTCCAGTTGTGATGTAATCAGAGCAGATGTATGACTGCATTTTGATTGGTCGAATGGCTATTTTACTTTTGAGCGAGCAACTCTCTAACACTAAATAAATAAATAAAATGAAAATATATAATATCTAGCACGTGCCAACATACCTACGTTTAATAGGAGCTTCTTAAAATATATAATTACAATTTTAATAGGTTAAATATGTATTGTTTAATTCCTACGCATCCGCAATTCAGAATTCGTTGAAATTTCAGTTGTTTCAAAATGGCAAGTTCTCAAGAATTCCTAAAATATTGGAAACGAAAGCTCTAGAAATGCGGAGAGGAACAAATTATTTTGAAAAATTTCAAAGAGTTTAGTGAGGAATATCCCACATTAGCCTTTGAGGATGTGAAAATAACACAATTTACAGGTGAGTTAGCATGGAGTATAATATATTCTGCTTATAATGTAATTATACATAAAGTCTATCTATGGCATAATGGAAAACTCGTAGGCCTGAACGTCTGATTTTATATGCTCATATGTAATTGTTTTGTCATAAATCTTATATATAAAAATCAATGTTTGTTTGTTGGTTTGTTTGTTTGTTCGTATTCTATGCGCGTCCATACCGTTGATCAGATTTGGATACGGTTTTTGGCAAAATGTTCAGAAGATTCCCGGGATGAATGTAAGCTATAAGAGAGTTGTGATATTCAACCGCTTCATCCCTAAAAATCACCCTTTGTAGTGAAAAACGTGAAATAAGGTCCCTATTTGACGCTTAAATGGCTTACGCTGCCTAAACCATAACAAATACACCAACACTCACACTGAAAAAATTACTTCGAATTTGACTTGTGAAAATGAAATAGAAAAACCAGACATAACAATGGACGAACTAGAAGAAGTTTTAAAGAAGGCCAAGAACAGGAAAAGTCCAGGTTTAGATGATTTAAATTTAGAACTTTTTAAGTATGGAGGAACTGCCTTGAAAGAGAAACTATTAGAACTTTTTAACAATATTTGGCATTGTCTTAATATTCCAACGGATTGGGAAACGGGTCTAGTAATTAATATACATAAAAAAGGTCAGAAAAACAAATGTGATAACTACCGAGGCATTACCTTACTCCCAACTGCATCTAAATTATATGCCAACATAATTAAAAATAAGTTATCAGTAAGTACTGAAACATTTTTGGAAGAAGAACAATGTGGATTTAGAAAAGGGAGGAGCACTATAGATGCAATATTTACCCTGCAACAAATTATGGAAAAAAGGAGAGAATTTAATCTCCCACTGTACATACTATTTATAGATTATGAAAAGGCATATGATAATGTAAACCGAGATAAACTTTGGCAGATACTGCATGAAGAACATATACACTCACATGTAATACGAGCCATACAAAGCTTATATCAAAATTCTAAAATCAAAATTAAATTACCAGATGGAGAAATAACAGAACACATAAACACAGGCAAAGGTGTTCGACAAGGATGTGGACTATCTCCACTCTTATTTAATATATATATTAACAGAATAGTGCAAGAATGGAAACAAACAGTAAACAGTGGAATTTCAATAACTAGGAATAAAATAATTCAAACAATATTATATGCTGATGATCAAATAATATTATCAGATTCCGAAGATAGCTTACAAATAGCAGCATATCAATTATTCAAAATTGCCAGCAAATATAATATGAAAATTTCCACATCAAAATCCAAAACAATGGCAATGTGTGGAAAAAACATACAACGGGTGAAAATTGAGATTGATGGAAAAATTATAGAACAAGTGTCAGATTTCTCTTTCTTAGGAAGTGTATTTGCAGAGTATAAGAGTGACATTGATTCAAAATTACAAAAATATAATAAAATGAATGGGGTAATACGAAGACATTTTGGTAAACAGATGAGGACAGAGACAAAACTAAGATTACATAACGTCACATCAAAAGCTGCTCTAAAATACGGAAGTGAAATTTGGATTTTAAATAAAAGAAACTCTCATAAACTTCAAGTAAGCCAAATGCGCTTCTTACGATCATTGTTAGGAGTTAATAGACTGGATCACCAAAGGAACACTACTATCAGAGGAAAACTTGGAGTAGCAAGTTTAAATGAAGATATCCAAAGATACCAACAAGAATGGAAAAATCATCTGAGAAGAATGGCAAGAAATAGACTTCCAAAATTGGCATTCCAATATACCCCAACTGGACATAGGGACCAAGGAAGACCAAAACATCGGTGGAAAGATCAAGACCATCTTCGCTAGGTTTACCGTACAGGCCACATGGCCTAAAACGAATTTGTTCATGATGATGATGATGATACACCAAATTAATGTACACAGAATTGAATATCTCAAAAAACTCCACAAAAAAGTCCGCGACAGCATACGTTTATCTTTTATGGATAACTCACAATAACCATTTTTGTTTTTCGCTGATGCCAAGAAGATCGGGATAAGTCGATTCCCGGGCAAGCGCGCTCTGCCATGCTGTTCATCCGAGTGAGATGGGGCTTTTTGAAAATGTTCGGGAGATTCCGAGGATGAACTTAGGCTATAAGTTAGTCGTAATACAAAACCCCCTCAGCCCTAAAAATCACACTTTGTGGTGAAAAACGTGAAATAATGTCCCTATTTCGACGCTTAAATGGCTTACGCTGCCTAAACCATACCAAATTTACCAAATTAATGTACACAGAAGTGAACATCTCAAAAAACTCTACAAAAAAGACCGCGACGGCATGTGTTTATCTTCCACGGATAACTCACAATAACCATTTTTGTCTTTCATTGATGCCAAGAATATCGTGATGAGCTCGAACAGTGCACGGCAGGTGGTAAAAACATATTAGCATTTATTTATGAGCAGCTGCGCACGCCGGGTAAAAAATAAATGGAAGTTGCTAATTATTCTCTCCAGTCTTATTTCCTGTAAAGTACGATGTTGCCTAGGAACAACGTTTCTATCGACAACAGTTCAGTTCACAATTTGTTCATATGGTGAATAAAAATAGCAACACAGTTCCCTCAATAGACCGAGTCAGCGGAAAATAACGTAAACAAGTTTTTTATAGTACAACTGGAACTTAGCTCGAAATTAGTACAGGTGATATGTGTGTATTTATTTCATTGTGTGTTTATTCATATAATGTAGACTTAATTATATTATGAAATGGTGAACATGATAAAATAGGCACTTCTAATGGCATTACAAACCTGAATTTGCCTTGAGGATTGATAAAAAACGTAATTCAAGTTTATCGGCACTGGGTTTTGAATTCGGGACCTATCAAATATGAATCCGAAAACTTACCGCTTGAGCCACCTCGCTCTATATCCACATGTGAAATAAAGTACATAACCTCACATTCCCCAGTCTTAATGGGGCTACAGAAATTAAAGATTATAAAGAGAAGAAATCAGAAATAGAAACAGAAGACGCATATTAAAAACAAAATACTGTTACATTATTGCCTCAGTGTAAGAAGTGAGCCTAAAATATATGAGTATATTAGAAATACATTATAAAATGGACAGTTAATAAAAATGTTTGAAATTTTGAAGAAGTGGCCCAATTCAAATACATGGGGACAATAATTACAAAGAGAAATGATGCGAAGAAAGAAATTAACATGGGCTAAATTCTGTAAATGCATCTTATTATCATCACAGGGATTCTTGTCATCTCTAACGTCACAAATAAATACCTTAAACTAAAAATATATAGGTCCTGATATGATTATTCTCCGAGTTATATGTATGCGAAACACTTTTATGTAGTGAGTTAGTTAGTTCATAAGAAATATTTGCATCCAACAGGAATTCCATGACGATGCTGGCGGGTGTATTTGTGCTTTTCAAGTCCCCAATGACTAAACTAGCACTTGTATAGTTACATAGTTATGGCTAGCTCGTCCTTGATTGGAAAATCTTGGCGAGAAACCACACGAAGAAGGAATTCAGAACAGAATATCAAATAGCATCAATGCTGGAAGAGAAATTTCGACTTTACAGCGTTAGAAATTTGTGGAAGAGAGATCAACGGGTAGGAGGAACACTTTAACCGTAGAAAAGGTGCCTCTCATGCGGGAGAAAAGTTTAAACAAACCAATACGTTCAATCAGTGTTATGCCTTAATTAATAATCAACGACACCCTTCAAAAGCTAAACTAATTAGTGTCCCACTTATAATGTAGGGAGAAAAGGACCAACCAGACATTTTCTTACAAACATTGTACATACATTGTATATACATTGTACGTAGTATACATAGAGGGCAGTGGTTATACTTTCCGCCCTTGGTAGGTAATTTGTTATATTACAGTATAATTATTTAGTTATTCAGCCTATAGCTGGCCAACCCCTAAATGTAGGAAACTGAACTTTTAATCCTAGTCGCCATTCCTTTAAGTAGACCTAGGACAGAACGCATTATCGTGCAAAAAATGATTGTAAAAATGCCCTTTTTTACTAAGCGATAACAATAATTTTGACGTAATAACTCTATCGTAACGAGGCAACGTCACGTAATGAGAAAATAGAAAATATTTTTACAAATTAAATTTTAAAATACAATAACATTTCTCAAACTGAATCCAGAAGTGTTTCATCCATCTATTCATAGCGTGGAAATGTATGTACAGACCTTCCTCTATCAGGTAAATATTCAATTACATAAGTTATCATGTTTAAATGAAGGGTAAAGGAAAAATCCATGAAAGTCACTTTTCCGTCATTAAAAATTGCCTTTTAATTGAGGCGATTAGAAACAAAGGGATGTAAGTGATTTTTTCTCTTGAAAAAAAAATGAGTATGTAATAGTATTCATATTTTTTCTAGTTAACGCATCACCGCGATGATATCATTTTGAATTACCTATGATTTTCTTACGTAACTTCAACTTTTAAACTGTTTTCTCAATACTGCACAACTTGCACTTCTGCTTCTAACTTCCTCAGTTATACAACTTACCTACTTTTTTAAACATGTGCCTAATTTGGAAGACAAGTAAACCCATCGTTTAAACAGATTTATTTTAATCAAAACTATATATATATATATATATATATAACGATTTAAATTTATAAGGGCTATTTTTCCCTAAGAACAATTAGCACATTTATTAAAACAAGATTGATTTCATAAAAATTTGGACGGAATGCACCTTGTTGACACAATGAATGATGACACAATAACCGTAACGTTACGAAGCAACGTCATTGAGTATGAAATAGAAAATTACGGTTTTAAATGATATTAATAAAATATTAATATTTTACAGATTGGATTCAAAACTGTTTAACCTGTGTAGCTGAGATTTACAGACAACGCTTCCTCTATCAGGTAAATATTAAATACATTTTCAAATATCTCATTTATCATCGTTTAAATGCTCGTTATTATGATGTTTATAAGGCGTGTTAATTGACATTATAACAAATTTTACTCTCAAATTATAAATATTATATTTTATATCATTTCACATAATTTTGTGTTATACCGGTACTATTTTTAAAACTTTTCCGTTCTTTAACCCATAAAAACTTTTGATCTATCAAATGTCTAACCACTTAGAACTATGATTCTTTTTCAGAGGAAGTCTATAATCTAGATGGTATATGGGTAACATGTGGTCAGCCTACCGATCCTACAATATTTATAGCTAGTTCACTCAAACTGGAGCAGCTATATTTAAGAGTTAACAAAATTTCTCATGATGCTGCCTGGGCACCAGCCCCATACTGGACAAAATTCCTTAAGAAAAACTTTACTTATAGTAAATCAAACTAACGCACGTTCCGTAGCTCCGCGCCAAGGCATGATGCTTCATCCCGATCCAATCTCAATTTTCTATATTAATAATTATATGAACATTTCCAGGTTAATAATTTTCTCCCATCAATTAACTTTTTATTTATAAACTCCAGGTTATGTAATTATTTGGGATTTTCATACTTTAATATAATTATTTTCATTGGTAATTATAGAGCGATCCCATGAAAATGTCACACCGAGGTGAAAATTTTGAAATTGATGCAGGAATAATTTTTTTGGCGTAATATATATCTCCATAGATCAAATTATCTGATTCTATAATATAATGTTCCAAAAGTGTATTATTTTAATCTAATATTAGTGGTAGAACTTTTAATATTCTAAACCTGTAAAAACACGCAAAATTTTACCAATTTGTTGTTTAATGATTTGGTCGTATTAATTAGTTTTATTGTACAAACTCTTTTGTTAAACCATACTTTGGTCCTCCCTAGTCGTAAATGTAATAATATTAATTGCCTTCTACTGTTCTATACACCTTAAATGTGTCCTGTAATTGTTAACTGCAAGCTATGGTCAGTCAGTCACAGAAAATGTATAAAAATTACTGTTCACAACATAATAATTGATTAAATAAAATTTCCTCTTGGATTCTACGTTATCGGTACACAACTAACAAAAAGGTATTGAAGACATTTTCTTGTAGAGTCATTAATTTTCCCGCTAGTGTCCCGTGACTGACTGACTTTTTGTTCTATCACATATATGCTAATACGCGAGGTTCAGCCAGTTGCTTGCTGCACTCCGCTGAGGATTAACATAAACATGGTTTAGGAAATCTGGTAGACTGTTCGGCTCAGCTCTTACATAAAATAATTACTGACCCTTTTTCTGTGTCAATCCACAGCTGTGGTCTCAAGGTAGCGTCCTGCCGTGTCACGCAGCGGGCCCGGGTGCGATTCCCGGTCGGGACAGGCTCCTGGGTGAGGTTTTTTCGGGGTTTTTCCTCATCTGTAAGACAAATGTCAGGAAGCCTAGGGCCCAACGGTCCAAGAAAATCATCCTGCCACCATAATCATTATCATCATCATCATCTTTCACCGGTGTGGAAAGCAACGGGAGGCTACCACATATATAATTCCCTAGTAAAGTTGCAAAGCATAGCATGGAAATGCTATGATTGCAGTGGAAGACCTGCCATCGGGTAGAATTACTATGGATGGATTTATGTGTCAATTTGAACTAAAAGACAGTTAGGGGAAGCATTTAAATATATTCAGGAAAAAGATTGCAGTAAACAAAGCAGCCATACTTGTTGATTTCTCAGAAAATTATACCTACAAAGAACAAAATGAGATCCAGGCAGTTGATTGGAAAAATTAGCATATCGCAATAATAACTGCTGTTGCCTAGTTTAGATGGAAGGTGACGAGAAGTTCAGAAGAAATACTTTGTTCTAGTGTCAGGTTATGTGACACATAGCAAGTGGCTATAGATGTTTCCGAGAGAAAAGTGATTTTTTAACTATAGTGATTTCTTCCAAAACTTGAGGTGATAAACATTTTCAGTTGGAGCAGCAGGTAATAGAAATAGGCCTATACATTTAGCAATGTGACACTGCTTACTTGCATATTTGGATTTTGACATAAAGTGGAATTTCTTTGAATCGTACCATGGAAAGGTGGCTATAGATGCGATTGGCGGCCAAGTAAAAAGGATGGCACGAATATATGAAAACTCAGGAAAGAAGATACAAAATGGTGCAGAATTATGTAATGTGAACTGTAAAACCAACCAAATAACTGGAGACACAAAATGATATAGAAGAAGGAAATGGCCTACATTTTAGAAAAACAATTTTAATATCTTGCATCTATCGCAGACTCATTGCGTTTACAGCGTGAAAGCGTTGGACTGTATGTTACAGAGTATGCACCTGTCAAACAATCAGTGCAACAAATTCAGAAGTTCGTGTGTTAAAAAAACTGAATGGCGTGACAGGCCTAGAAAGCCCTTGGCTGCTAATCTCACATCCAAGTATATCAATCACAGAGGTGGACAATCGTCTAACCAACATATAGGGTGACATGTGGTCAGCATGTCGGATACTCCAGCCGTTATGGCTGATTTTCTCGACCGCAAACGCTAAATAATGTAGCTGCCCAAATTCTTCATGATTCTGAGCGGGCACCAATCCCATTGTGGCCGAAATTCCATGAGAACATTTATTCTCTCATGGGGCTCGAATCAGTGCTCTCTATTGAGACATCTTGATTGAAACCATTCAGTTACAGCGTGGGACTTCATGCGTGACTGGAAACATTATTTTTATTAATGGGTCAAGTCAAGTTAGCGGTGAAATGTTTATATAAGTGATCTGATACATCGATGTTATGATGTTAGTCATCAGAGTTATGTTTTTATGGTTGTTTAAAAGTAGAATTTCCTACGTCAGCAATTGTTTACTAACTTCAGCTTACTAATGCGATTTACGATAATTTGTTTTGAAAGTACATGCACTCGGATAAATAACTAACTTATTAAGAATGTGTATACATTCTGGAAAGCTTAAACTTTTTATTTCAGTGGTTCAATCTAGAAATAAAAAATATTAAATCTTACATCAGATAAACTGTAATGAACTCCACTCCAAGCGCGACAGGCCTAGAAAGCCCTTGGTCTACCAACCGACTGCTGGCCTCACGTCCACATGTGTTAATCACAGAGGTAGACGATCATGAGGCAGTGTAGGGGTAACATGTGGTCAGCATGTCGGGTCACCCAGCCGTTATAGTTGGTCTTAACCTGGAGTCGTTACATATTGTAGCTGGGTGGGCACCGGTCCCATACTGGCCGAAATTCAATGAGAAAATGTCTTCCCCGATGGGGACTCGAACCAGCGCAAGTTCCATAGCATTGCGCCAAGGCTTCTTGCCTTAACCACTCGGCTATGGCGCCGAACTAAATTGTAATCAGTTATTATACACACACATGCATACAATTTTAGTAGATATATTTAACAATAGGGAAGGCACTTTATTATTAAGTATTTAATAGTTTCGTTATTTTATATAATTTAAAATGGCACATGGCAAGCGAATTAATTTAATTACATTATTGATTTAAATTAATATTTATTTTACAGCAATATTAAATTTAACAATTTTTGTAGAATTGATAAAGTATTTGCAGTTCTTTATTAATCTCTGTTACCGAAGCTGTTTATCTAGTTTCATAGTATTTTATTACATTTGTGTAATATTTGCATTTTGAAATTCTAAATAAAATTCAGATGTCAGTCAGTCACAAAATAATGTCAGTCAGTCACACATCACATATAGGTCATAACTTCAGTATTAATTGTGATTTAGGTTTATTTTTTATTTAAAATGTAACTTGAAATATGCCCTTCCAACGGTATTTTGGAAAATTGAATTAAGGATCACATTTCAGAGAATGATGTAGATGAACATGTTAAGCTGCATGATGAGTTGACATTTATGTCAGTCAGTCACACATACTTCGATAGATAATAAGTAACACTTTTTCTTCAGAAGTTGTATATTTATGTACAATCTTAATCAGACACTTTTCCTCTGTCATATCACGTATATAACACCTCTAATTTCAACCAATTGTAATATTTATGCAAGCATTTTGCAGCAAAAGTGTATTGTAAAGTCAGTCAGTCACATATGGAATTGCCCAAAATTAAGAATCTCAGTTGTGAAAACTTGCTTTCGTTTCAGATGTGTCTCTGCTCGGCTGGTCAATGGAAGGAGATGTCGATGAATAAACAAAAAATAAACTCGTCTATAAGGTTATAAATGCAAACAAAACACAACGAAACTGTCATTTATAGCAGGATTTTAAAATCATAATAAATATGGAAGTTAAAGTTAATAATCTTATATTTTAAAATTAATTTAATATTTAAATATAACTTAAATAAAGAAAAAACATCTAAATAATTCACTGTGTTCATTGTTGAATAGAAGTGTCTCAGTAACAATTGAAGAAATTGTATTACATAACAACCTTTCTAAATAATGCTTTTAAAATTGTTTTAAGTCATTGTTGTCAGAATTATAGCTTCCTGTTATAACTGTAATAAAAAAACCTGCTTAACTTAATATTTTTAAATAAAAGTATACTAACTTTTGATTGGATGTTAAAACAATTAACTTTTCGATTTAACAAATCAAATTTAAACACTATATTAACCAATAGAATTTAAATATAAAATCATGTGATGTAATAATGTTCTTTACAATTATTAAAAGAATTACCTAGTCATTCTTCATATAACTCTCAACAAAGATAGAAGCAAGAAGAGTTCTCATGACTATTTAACTCATGCCCCAAATGGGAGTCAATGACCAATCACGTTTCAATGATTTCTGTTTTACAACCAATCAGAGTCGTGTTTCACGAAATATTTATCAGTGTTATAATTATCATATTAAACAAAGCTCCTCCTTTTTAATATTCTGAACAGGTCTGACCGTTATTTTGCAGTGACTGAGCCTATAACAAATACGGCTACCAGATTGTATATAATAGTGCATACATGTCAACATTTGTAGCAATTGATTATACCACCAAAAAAAGAAACCACTGTTTGCACTTTCTTAAATGTATTTTTTCCCAGGTAATAATCGAGAAAAATATAATTGTCATACGACATCAAAAATGAATTAATATACAGATTGATGTGTTTCATTTTTTCTCCACTAGAGAGCATTCTTACAATATTGCGTTCCTTTGGCAATAAATAGTATGATCTGGTTGCAGTGATAAACAAAAGAAGCAGTAGAAGCGTACCTATCGTTTCTCATTTGTTTTCAAACATCGCCGTTTGCATTAAATATATAAATATTTTGAAATAACTACAGTTAAATAATTATTTGTGAGTAAACAGCTTAATTTTATTCGTTAAATAGTCCTAACAAATGCCACTCTTGATTTCCAAATTCTCTAGATAAATTCACTCCTCACTTCGTGAGTCGTGAATTTATCGATAATTTGGAAATCACTCGTGGCATTACTTATGATAAATTGTAATATTTAATACAACAGTAATTGACTTCAGACAACAAAATAATTTATTTTAATTGACGGTGAAGAATAACACCACCTATATTTACTTGATCTGCTGGCAAATTAAATAATAAATAAATTTACAATTATTTCTACAAGAAACAGTTTTCAGTGATTTTAATTTTTTTCCTATTCAGTGTACCAACTTCCGAACTTGAGAAGAGATTCCAGCTCTACCGAAAATCAAACCCAACCTAGACCAGTAATTATTTTTGGGACACCAATCCTTCAAAAATGTTACTACAACATCGGGCATGAAGAGAGTTAGCTGCTTCAAAACATCGCCACAACTTGGGAAAAGAATTACTTCTTCATATTTAGCATCGTAGAGTTTATATTGTTGTTATCTGTAATCGACTCGCATTGCCTCTTCCCACGCGCTACGCATAGAGATACTGTTTAAAACGTAACTTGTTTAAGGATGTCCAATGTTTTGTTTGAAACGTGAAATTGACAACAACAACAGTAGGCTAACAAGGATGTTTAGGTCACTTTTCTTTCGTTTGTTTCAAATTATTTTCTATATTCGTACGTCTTTTGTCGTCATTTATTGTTTTAATACACTTTATAGTACACACGTTGCATAAATCTCATCTTGAAACTACAAACAAGTGTATATCGTTATCAATAAAAATATGAATAGAATTTTATATAATGTAAATGGACAGTTGATAACAAATGAGGAAAGTTTTGAATAAGTGTAATTACCAAAAACAATAATTACTAGAAGGTCCAACGCTGTGATCTCGGGGTAGCGTACTGCCTTGTCACGCAGCGGGCCCGGGTTCGATCCCAGGTCGGGATAGTTTTTCTGGGTGAGGTTTTTATCGGGGTTTTTCCTCACCTGTAAGACAAATGTCAGGAAAACGTTAAGGCCCAAACGGTCCCCGAAATCATATGGCCATCGCAATAACCATCATTCATCTTCATCTTAGGTTAAGCTTAGGATTAGGGACTCTCCTGGCGCACCATTATTATCACCATCACACATCATACCATCGGGGCAACCTGACCCCGCCTTCCTGGCGCCCCAACCTCAGAAGTGGGTTTCAAGTACGCCATGTCAGGAGAGAAACCAGGAATGTCGAAAGACCACCTGTGGCAATTGAAAACAAAATTACTAGAAGGAATAAGCGGTATGTGTACAAATAAATTGAACATGAGCTCAATTCTGGAAATGCGTGCCATTATGTATTACTTGAACTCTTGTCGTCGCAACTCTCTCTCGAAAAAAATTAAACTGAAAATATAATAAAACTGTCATTCTTCCAGTCATATCATAAGGATGCGAGACGTGGACTTTACTTTAAGGGACTAGAAAAGATTACGAGTGTTTGACACTAAACTTGTTAGGACAAAGAGAGGAGCCACGGTATTTATTGACCGCGTGGCTACTTTATAGACCTGACCTTTTATGTATTACTCTAATAAATAGACTGAAAACTGAAAATCCTAAATCCAATCTGAAGCATCCAAAAAGAACAAATATAAAAAGTGTTTTAAAAATGATTTATATAAATTAATAGATCTCAAGATTTCTTTCGAATAACCTCAAATCAATTAGAAATATGTAAAATAAACTCCATGCGCAACAGGTCAAGAAGGCCTTTGCCCTTTCAGTCACATCCAGGTATATCAGTCCACAGATTGGACTCACCTGCTATAGGCAGTACAGTGTCGGGTCCCCCCGCCCAGGTGTTACAGCTGGAACCTCTCCGTGTTCAGTCCCACACTCCATGAGAGAACTTTTTCTCCACTCAACACGAGGACTAACTCAGTTACAGTGCGGGACCAGGAATAAGTAACTAACTGATTGGGTTTATTGAACCCGTAGGTTTATGTCTGCGCGCACATAAGCTTTCCATACATCCCTATCTCGAGCTAATGTTTTGCAATCATCCCGTATATATTCTACTTCTCTCAAATAATAGTCAGTATAATTCTCGCACCTCATTCTTGGCCTTCCTATTGAACCGCTTCCCTCTGGTTTTCTTACAAGAAGTTTCCATGTCTATCTCCCATTCCCCATTCGTGCCACATGCCCTGCCCATCGTAGTGTACGAGATTTAACTCTTCTTATTATATCTGGTTTCCTGTAAAGATCATGTAGCTCACTGTTAAGCAGTCTTCTCCATTCGCCTGTGTTTTAATGTAAAATGCTCCAAAACTATGGGAATAATTACCAAAGGTAGGAAACTTCCCATTACTCGCTATCAACGTGTTTTGTATAATTACATAGTGAACAGGGCTTAATGACGTCAAACTTATTTCACGTAAATAAAATCATCTCACAGCTAAATCTATAATCACTTTATTTTTTTCAATTTTCACCAAGTTCTTTCCTCTGCTTCATTTTGGACTCCCCTGAAGGGAATACAAGCTCATTGTGTATTAACCGCAAGTCTGTTACATGAAATCTCCAATTGTAAAGCTCAGTTGAGCTTATGTGATAAAGTATCTGAAAGAAGATCCTTAATTGGAAAACTAATGGAAGAGGAGACCTGCAGAACGTTGGATAGATGGAGTGAGGAGAAGTATGGAAGGTACAAATTTGAGGGAAGAAGATGCTTTGGACAGGAAAGTCTGGTGACAAATCGCTTTGGGTTGAAGAAGAAACACTGCATTGTAGAATATTCCTAAAATCAACTAGATTAAATTTCTGTTTGAAAAAAACTTGCTCAACACAAATTTAATTTAGTTGAGGGAGTCTAATGTACTAGGTGCTTATTTTAATATTTTTGATGAAAATATCCGATGTATGTTTTATATTATTAGAATGTTTTAACATCTATATGGTAACACATGGTCATTTGTAATAAAATAGACACAACGGTATATTTATAATGAAAAATAGGTTCACCGGTGTGGTCTCAGGTAGTGTCGCAGCGGATCACGGTTCGATTCCAGGGTATATGCTTATTTTTCAGGGTTTTCCTCAAATGTCACGAACGTTTAAGGTACAAACAGTTATTGAACATCATCATCATTATAATGAATGTGTGTGTTTCTCCATAACGTTGTGTTGTCTCGGAGGAGGTCCCGACATTACTTATTCAGAAAAACCCTCCACGGCCTTGTGTGATAAGACAATTATGTTTGATGCGTCTCCCGACAGGTCGTGTGCCCTCAATACAATGTAATATAAATAATAATCTACCAAAGACAAAATTATAAAAACATTATAATAGGATGAATATTAAGGTTTAAAAACTGAACTTTACAGGTTACAGACCTTCATAAGTGAAGCATTCTGGAAATACATAACTCTAGACGTAAAAATAACACAGGTCACAAGAAGGTGAGAGTGGCTCCACTTATTCTTCTAAGAACCTAAATACCAATAAAAAATAAAACATATTTTATTTTTCCAATAGGCTGTAGTTATCATTTTTATGTAGGCATATTGTTTCAACTTTTTAATTTCACAGACTCTAATTTACTGAGTACGTCTACAGGCTAATTATTTAATCCACTTCTGATGTTTTTTAACAATTTAGTAATGAACTTAATTTGTGGACAGTTGTACGTAAAATAATAGAAAAAAAAGTAGCAACTTAGGTCATATAAAAAATATGATATATAAATAATTTTGGAAGGTGAAATATGCTACATTAATGAAATAGAGAAGGAACGATATTTACAAATGTAATTATCGTTGGAAGTAAAGAAAAGCTTGGACGATATAAAATAATGTTACAATATCGTATCAACACACAAAAGTACTTATATCCAAGTACATATAACACGTTATGCTACTCGCATCATGTTACTAGTTGTGCTAGTTATACGAGTGAAGAAAAGTAATGCATCAGTTTATGTTACAGCGAAGTATTACTATCCTCAATAGAAAACATTACCTTTCTTTTTGGAATTCATTATACGCATTCAGTACTTGTTTTCATCTCTTTCCAGGCACGACAGACCTACTAGTCGGCTGCTGGCCTCGCATCCACATGTGTAAATCACAGAGGCAGGCGAACATCCAGCTAGTGTAGGGGTGACATGTGGTCAGCATGTCCGATCCCACAGCCGTCATAACTGGTTTTCTCAACCTATAGCTCCAACTTAATGTAGCTGCCCAAATGCCTCACGATGCTGGATGTGCACCTGTTCCATACTGTGTGATATTCCATGAGAAAATATCTTACTCCATGGGGACTCAAACCAGCTGTTCGCCAAGGTGCCTTACCTTAAACCACTCGGCGCGACTGTTTACTTGTGTTGAAGCATCTGATGAAGGACACTAGTGGGGTCTATAAGGGGCGAGAGTCAAGAATATTCACAATAAAAATTCTAATAAAATATTTATCTATAATACATAACAAGTGTGAAGCTAAAATAATTACGCACAATGTGGGCCTATTTAAATACAAACATAAGCTAAAGTAAACTAAACAAATGCAATATCCAAGCGCAGTTGCTCCAAACATAAGGTAGTCATTATGCCAACTGATATGTTATGGGAACATTCAGACTCTAACCTACAATTCAAGTATCAAACCTAATTTAACAATTTGTCCTTTAAAATGAGATTTATCGGATGTAAAGCTATAATCTACATATTCCTAATTATTTACTTATCTGGTTGGAGTCCAGTGCCTGCTGAGCCTCTTCCAGTTGTAACGTAAACAATCCAGATGTATGACTGAATTTCCATTCGTCGAATAATGGTTTTAACTCTAAGCGCTCAAACACTACAAATATACATCCAGCACATGTCTATATAAGTTAAATGGAGGAATCTTACATTTTAATAGATTAAATGAGCACTGTTATATTCTTACGCATGCGAAATGCAGAATACGTTCGGATTTCAGTTGTTTTAAAATGACCCGTTTCAGTAGGATTTCTTAAAACATAGCAAAAGAAACAGTTAGAAAGGCGGAGAGAAACGAATTATTTTCAATGCTGTCAAATAGTTTAATAAAAAATCCAATATTAGCCATTGAGGATGTGGTGAAACTATCAGAATTTACAGGTGAGTTAGCATAGAGCATATATTCTGCTCATAATGAAATCACAAATAAAGGATATCTATCGACATCATGGAAAAAACAATGTCTGATTATGTAGACATATATGTCATGTTCTTCATAAATAAATAGGAAATGAATGTTCATAATTATTCGTACCATATTACTTGTATTATTCAGTCTTCAAATACTAAGAACAATGTTTATATCGGTGACATTTTCTTACACGATTCATTCATATGGCGGGTAAAAGAAGCACCACGTTTCCCCCAACAGACACAGCAATACCTTATGCAAGTTTGTTTACAGTACAACTGTAACTTAGCTCGGATACAGTACAGCCTAATGTTACATAATTCAGAATGCAAAAGTCCTATCACATTGCACGATGTATTTAATTAAATTAAGTTAATTTATTTAGTTTACCTGATGGAGTTAACACCGGGTTAAATTATACGTACAATAAGAATTATGATTGATACGTTATATATATGTTATAATTAAATTTTTGACATTGAGCAATGCAAGCTTAAGTGAAGACCGAGTTCTCGCTACATCTTGTAATAATGGAGAACATATATATATATATATATATATATAAGAAAAATAAGTGTTTGTATTGGATTTGCCTGGTGGTGTAATGAATAGCATCCTCGAGTAGAAATAGAGAGGTCCAGGTTCAAATCCCGTCCAGGCATTTATTTTCCTTATCATGTTATATACAATATAAAGTTGAGAAGGGTAAGAAACAAAAATAGCAATAATAATAGTAATAATAACAACAAAAATATAATAACCTGTAATTGGATTAAGTAAATGGCTTGGTAAAGAAAGTTTAAAATATAAAGGAATAATGAGAAAAGAGTAACATTAATGTACACTACAGTTTATCAGATAATCTGGTGCCCCATAAGGACAAGTTTGCAATTCTGTTTGAAAAATGACTAATGCAAGTTTCCAAGGTACATACAGAGATTTTTTAAATCAATTGAAATGTTCCTTCAACTTAAGGGATTTATCGCATTTTTAAAAATAAACACGTGCATTTTCTTCAGGTAATCATTCACATGCTACCATATTAAATTGGCGGTTGCTTTCATTTTTATTACTATTATTTCAATTCATGCAGTTGGATTCCTGGCATAGAATCGCCTAATGATTCTCAAAACGGGACAATTTTCATGAAGCTAATTAGAGGTGATCGTTGGTTTGATAATGTTACTTGACATTAAAAATAACGATACTTGCATTTTCCTAACTTAATAATTCACTTAACTGATAAGATGCACTAGACAAAAAGCCAGTCTGCAGCCGAAATTTGTAGAGTTAAGAGGTCGAAGAGCACGCAGAATATCCTGAGGATGTCTACCGCAGTAGTAGACGAAACGTTGAGTGATAATAAAACCAGACCACGGCCATTTAGCCCGAAAGACATAAAATACACGAATCAAACTACCTGCCGTGAAAGTCTACAATTTTACAAAAAGAATAAAATTGAGGTTAGGGTGAGTTACTTCTTACAGAAAGACTCGGAAGTCAAAAACAAACTGTGAAGTAATGTTAGTTAAGCAATTCTGGGAAAAACTGCACTTAAACTAACGTGAAATATTTTCAAACTCCTAGAGAACTACAGTGCGCATGCGCCAGAGTTTATAGAGGCAGTGATAACCCACCATCGAACCACATATCGATTATCATCCTTGATTATTATTGATAAATTATGCTAGGTGGCAGCATATCGCTATGAAATTTATATCACCAATCTTTGCAATAAATCCAGAAAAAAAAAATGTATAATATTCATCATCATCATAGTACATTCACGAATTTAGGCCATTTGTTGACCTGTTTCGGCCTCAAGAGAAACACCATCCAAAAGTCTTTTGAGTGGACGTCCTGGTCTTCTTCTTCCTGCAGGTTGATATCAATTCCTTCTGGATTTTTTCGTGTTGAGACTTGAAAATATTTTGAGGTTCCTTAGGACAGGTTACTGGCCCGACGCTAAGTAGTCCAGTGGTAGGGCTGCTACCTTTTAGTCTCTGGACAGATATTAGGATACTGCATTTACTCAATACCCGATGGAACGGTTATACCGCCGTGACTCGGTCCTCAGAGCCTCGTTTGTGAAAACGGGTTGTACCACGAGAAGGTGAGGATGCGAATTGGGTAGGAGAGGTTATACACACGTCACTACCCCTTAAAACCCATGTATAATATTAAAATTATCAAATGTTTATTAAAAATGAGTGTACACTTATCACTCCATAACGCTGTTCCAACCAGCGATAACCATAAACAGCGATAAAAAAATCATAGACTAAGTAATATAAAAATGCAGTTAGCAATCAAATAGTGTAGAACAGTGTCAGTAGCAATCACAATATTGTCTAACAGTTTCATAGTATTGTGATTTTCCGTATTTAAAAATAAATATTTGAAAATTGTTTAATAACGTTAAAAAAATTGTTTGAAACAGTTTAAAATATTTAAAAGTGTTAGTATATACACAAGAAGAGCTATAGCTTACAACAATAAAGTGAAATATCAAGCGTAAGTAGAAGTGCAGTTGAGCCCAATAAACATATATTAGTTAAAAACTTTCATCAGGATATATCTTCTAGGGAAGCCCCGCGCCGTTAAGGTAAGATGCCCTGATAAAAGAGTTACGGGGCTAAACGCTGGTTCGGGTCTCCATGAGAGGAGACATTTTCTCATGAAATTTCCATCAGTATGGGACCGGTGACCACCCAACATCGTGAGGAATTTGGATAGCTACAATAAGCAGCAACTCCGTGTTGAAAAATAAATAAATATAACGGCTGTGCAACCCTACATGCCGAGCACTTTTTACCTCTACACAGGCTCGATTATTGTGATTAACACATGTTGATGTGAGGCCAGCAGCCGGCTGGTAGACTAAGGGCCTGAATTGAAAGCCTACAGTAAAGAAGGCATTATAACTCAATAAGCGTTGTAGTATATGTTGATCCTATAGGCTATAGCGAGGCAACGTTTTACTGAGTAGCCACCACACGTTAGGCCTATATTAATGCAAATGGACAATAATAACAAATTATGGAGATTCTGAAGAAGTGACTGAAATAAGTTCCGGAACAATAATAATAATTACAAATACACAAATAACTACAAACAGGAATGAGATGCAGAAAAAAATTAAACATAAGCTCAATTCTGGGAAGGCGTGTTATTACGCATTGCAGGAACTCTTGTCATTCCATCTTATCTAAAAAAACATAAAAATATAGAAAACGGTTATTCTTCCTGTTATATTATATGTATGCGGAGCCTGGATTGTCGCATTAAGGGAGAAAAAACATTACGAGTATGTGAAAAGAAAGTTCTTACGAAAAATGTTTCACCAAAGAGAGATGAACAGGTGAATGGAGAAGACTGCATAAGCTACATGAAGTATACGAGAAATTAGATCTAATAATTACAGTCAAATCTCGTAAACATGGGCAGGACATGTGGCATGAAGGGAATCAAAGAGGAACATGGAAACTCCTTGTGGAAAACAAGAGGGAAAGCGCCCAGTAGGTAGAAAACACAATATCATTGACAGAGGTAAATTATACAGGGGGTGGTTGCAAAGCATTATCTGAGAAAACAAATGTATGTCCATGAAGCTTCGGGTTCAATAATGACACTGTATTATCAGTTTAACAGTAAAAGATGATTGTGTGACAGGAATGTTCAGGTACTGTTATTGAGAATACAAACAGTAAATTCACTTACCTTCTCCATTCAGGCTCGAGTCTAAACATGTTCACATAAAAGCGGTATATTTGTTACGGATCGCACTTGCATTATTTTACAACGAGACGGTACAAGTTACAAGGTTCACGTAGGATGCACTGGGAACACTATCGTGATTAATGTTCATCTGTTAAATATATAAATTTCTATAACTTTTAGAATATATTAATGCAGTAATCGATGTTATTAAATTTATCAAAACGGCTAATTACATATCAGCAACCGCACACGTTCTGAACTGAGGCACGCTGGGAAGATGTAACTCGATGTGCCACCTATCAAAACATTAAGTACCAACATGATTTTGTCCCGCGCGAACCGACATCGCTAAATTTTTATTGAAATATGAGTCTATTTAACGGTTCAATCATACCGGTATAGTAAATATTATATAGATTATTTCTTACTAGGATTTTTATATGCTAAAAGTATGAGGCTCTTCGTGTATCAGGTTTCCACCTGTGAATGATGTAAAAAGAATAAGTGCCTGCTACCGTCATGTTAGCCAACATCAAACGAATGTTGATTATATTTATACAAAGAAATCCTCTTCGCTTGTGCATTGTTTAATTTTTTCTATATTTGTGTCAATTAACTTTTACGTTGTTAATAGGGAACGTTCCTATGGACATGTACTATTTTTGACTTTCGTTTGGAATTTCGAGTAATTAAATAAAATGCATATAGGTCTTGTGACATTTAAACATAGACTCGATTCTGGAATTGTGCATTTACAGGACTCTAGACGTCGCTAACTCACTCACTACCCGGATACATACCTATCCAGGGCTAATGAATTCCAATCATCCGCTGTATAATGTACTTCCCTCAAATCATAGTTAAGGATATTCTTCCACCTCATTCTTTGTCTCAATACTGGACGCTTTATCTCTGATTTTCCTACAAGCAGATCCCAAGTAGCACTAAGTAACAAACCTATTTTTACAGTATCGAAGCCGTAGGCTCATGGCTGCATGTAACATCAATTTCTCCATACATCCCTTTCCTGAACTAATATTTTCCAATCATCCCCCATGCAATCCACCTCCATCTAATGATGCTTAACCTTCCACCTCATTCTTTGGTCTACCAACTGGAGATTTTTCCCTCTGGTTTTCCAACAAGCCGTTTCCGTGCTCCTCTGTTCACTCCTCATTCGCACCCACATGTTTATCGCAGTCTACGATACTTTAACTACATCTGATGTCTTTATAAAGATCCTGTAGCTCACTGTCATTCATCTATCTAAAGTAAAAAAAAACGGTAATGCTCAATACTGATAGTATTACCTCCCCCCTTTACATATTATGATGATCATCTTTGACCTGCCTTATGGGCTAGTAGTCGTAGCGTTTTCTGACTACAGTTCATAAGATCCCGGGTTCGATTCCCGGTCAAACAATGCGATTTTTTTACTTAAAGGGAATTATTCCCTGTAGTTGCCCATGGTCTGGAATTTTGCTTAAGTCTAGGATTGTAACTGCATATAATGAGTAGTGTATTGTGTAAGTTAACACAAGTAGGTAACATTGTGTACATTTATAAGTAACACAACAAACTTATCTTGAAAACAATTTTCGAAAAATTTGCATTAACAAGTTTTCTTGCTTAATTGATTTTTGTCATTTTTAAAATGATTTTGACAACTTTCGCTAAAGAACAACAATGCAACAGAGCTACTACTAAGTTTCGCTTCCACATAAGGCCGTCTCTGTCATCCGGTACTCATTTCCGGTTAAGCGCTGAGTAAACACCAATGGCGCGATGCCGCCAGAAGGTTTGGGCCAACTAAAAATCCTAAACCCAATCAAGGCTCGAAACCATGACCTTCCGGCTTGTAGCATGATTGTTCTAACAACAACGCTATGGCAAGTGCCATTAAAATTGCTTCAAATAATGGATATACTATTTGTAATGGATCAGAATTAATGAAGGAGCTAATTAAAATGGAAATACAAGGAACATGTTGATTTATTGAGCTATAAATAAGGTAGAATTATCTCACTTATATGATAATATTGTACATACTGTATCAGTAAAAACAATTATTATTTATTTTAACGGTCAATATTTCAATACTGCACTTAGATGTAATGAGAATGATGTGATAATCGTTCTGCATCAAGCCAGTTAAGCGCCACAAGGGGGCGTTTACACTCTCGATGCGTATTAGTATGGGATATTTTATTATGTATCAATCAGCCAAGCGCCAAGGGAATACGTATGCACTGCTGATGTAAAATAATATATCACAATGTTAGTAGTGTTTGTTTGCACAATTGATATCTTGGTTTTGTAATATTCATACGTATTACATTGTGAAATGTGCGCGTTAAATTAATAATGTTTCTATATAAGTCCAATCTATTTATACGTTAATAATATATAAAAAAACACATAACAACAAAAAAAAAATCATGCTGTGTAACAATTTTGTAAAGTCAATTTTTATACCTTGGAGTAAAAATATCGATAGACATCCGTTAACTTTCTCACTAAATGTTTATTTTGAACTGCGATACGTTATGCACACGTAACTCTAAGTAAATAATACAAATAATTTATCTCATATTTTGATATGAATTATTCTCATTGAAAATATATATATATATATATATATATATATATATATATATATAATATTCTCTTTAATTTGCTTACTGGTTATAGTCAGCTACTAGATGGCAGTGAAGACCGAGTTCTCGCGACATCTAGTAATAATGGAGAATATAATACATAATATATAAGAAATATAAGTGTTTGAATTAGATTCGCCTGGTAGTGTAATGGATATCATGCTGAGGTACAGACTCAAAGATCCGGGTTCGAATCCCGTCCAGGCATTTATTTTTCTTATCATACCATATATATATATATATATTACAATTTTCATTGAACAAAATTAGAAAGAGATACACTTTTAATTTTCACAAAAAATAGGAGAACGAATTGTACCAGGTGATGACCATGGACCTCCTAACTCCGTCGCCTCTGAACTGACAAGCGCCTGATTTTTTAAATATTTATGTTTATAAATATGAGTATATGGACTTGATGCGCGACAAATATATGATTCACATAAAAATACGTATCTGCAGCGAGACAGGGCAGCTCTTATAAACCAATATACATTATTCTGAGCTCTGGATGTCGTTATAACATTAACCCTTAATTGGCAAAACTAGACTAGACTAGACTATGTGTGGAAGCGGATCACTTTCCGAAACGTA
>JASPKZ010009778.1:0-55000 GCA_030220185.1 Diploptera punctata
ACCTCGACAACATTTTTCAAACGCAGCCGGACCCCACCTAAAATTACTTACCGACCCCTGTTTCTAGAGGATGGAATTGCAAGATTATTATTTCATTTTATTTATGATAATTACCATATATGAGAATTTATATACATAATTAATTTTGTATTATAACCAGAGACCGGTACTTTGACAGAATGCCTCTTTTAATGTGTTAAATCTAATCTTCAATTTGAAAGTGTAATTTGCTCAATTTATATCTCTGTGATTAAAACCTGGCAGTTTTATGTTGCCTTTTCCACCTTTTCCTATAAAAATGCCTAATAGGGATATAAGTGCCTTTCGTTGCCTTTATTATTATTATTATTATTATTATTATTATTATATTATTATTATTATTATTATTATTACTATTATTATTATTATTATTATTACTTATTATTATTACTATTATTATTACTATTATTATTACTAGTATTATTACTATATTATTATTATTATTATTACTATTATTATTACTAGTATTATTATTATTATTACTATATTATTTATTATTATTATTATCATTATTAGTTATTCCTTTATTATAAAAATGCCTGTATGCGTATTTAATTATTTCTATAACCGATACAATAAATGTGACTGCATCGAAACTATTTTCATCATCATCATAGTACATTCACGAATTTAGGTAAATTGTTGACCTGTTTCGGCCTCAAGAGAAACACCATCCAGAAGTATTTTGAGTGGACGTCCTGGTCTTTTTCTTCGTGCAGTTGATATCTTGACATTTGTTTGGGTATCCTGTGATCTTCCATTCGATGAACATGTTGCATCCATCTTGACTTTTAATCAGAAATTTTGTTGTCCAAAAGTTCCATGTGTAATTCTTTCTAAGATGTGTTTCATTTTTTTTGTGATCTAGTAAGTAATGTATCCTGCAGCCCTCCGAAGGTATATAATTTCAGAAGATCTAAGTCTCTGTATATCCTTCTGTTTCAACGTCCATACTTCGCTAACCATACAAAGAGTTGGAAGAGCCAGTGTTTTACACGCTTTCGAAACTTTTTTAATTTTATTAATAATTGCCTTCGAGTCTGTTTATGTTCTCTTTATAAGCAACAATGTGTGATTTATAGTGTCGGCGTTAAGAGATAAGGCAGGTAAGGGCTTCAATTACGGCTTGAGTTTATTTGGCTTTCTATCGGATCATACCTCCCTTCAAAAGCAACAATCTCTGATGGTTTTTATTACATAATACTTCTTTTAAATGTTATAACATGCAGTATGTCATTCAGAAAGCGATCACAAGTATTCTGCAGGTTGCTGAGAAAACTTAAAATCAATCAATTAATCAAGAATTACTTCAAATACAAAAAAAAAAAATTGTGACGCATTGTTGAACCGTTGTTCAATTAGCCGCCTTCGAATTTCGCATTCGGCGACAGGACAGCTTTATAAGGCAGCAGGAGTTGGATTCGGATCGTGTGCAATTTGCAAATGTCCTCTCCAGACGTGTTTTCTCAAGGAATAATTTTCCAGATATGTTAATTATAGAAGAATCGGGGTATCGGGTTTTTAATTCGATAGAGGTCGGACTGGGATTCCAGATAATTCGGACCTTGTATCTATAAATAGGCATGCGTCGATCGACTAGTCAATCCTGTTCTAGTTGTGACGAGAGAATTATATAAGCATGAAGACAAGTAAATATTTCGAGTGAGGGTATTATGAGTGTGAAGAACCGAATTATAAAATAAACTTATTCAACTAATCATAAGAAGTACATTATTTTTTGTCTTTCAGCTCATTTATGCCAAGAAGATCGGGATGAGTAGATTCCGGACAACGCCGGGTAAACAGTACGGGGTATCTAAAATAATTACGATATATTTTTTTTTTCCTTTCACTTATTTAACTAAAGATAAAACACATTAATTCCCGTATTTCAGCTCATTTATGTCAAGAAATCGGGATAAGTAGATTCCCGGGCAACGCCCGGGTAATCAGCACGCGGTATCTAAAAAATATAAATTATAATATTGTTCCTTTTACTTCTTCAATAAACGGAAAGCATATTAATTTTCATTCATCTAGACGTGAGCAAGCGTACGCCGGTATTAGCTAGTATCAAATATATAATTGGTTACAACATTGACATCTAAATACACAAAATTAGATTTACTTTTCAAAACTGCGCACAGTTTATGATGTTGCGCCATTTGTTTCTATCTTGTACATCATCCTACACTACACCAAATAGTTCGTTCTGTATCGGTAGTAGCATGTCGTCCTCAATAGAGAGGTTTGTCCTTAATTGAACAATACCTACTCTAGAACGAGTAAACGGATTTTATTATTTGGGCTATAATTTAACATTTCACGATGAAGCGGACATACGAAAGAAAATCACAAAATTTACAAAAACAACGGAGATAATTAACAGTATAATGAAATCATCTTTAGTACAGAAGAACACAAGATTACGGCTTTATAAGGTTCTCACAAGGCCAGTATTAAGATATGGTAGTGAAGCATGGACAATACGAAGAAGAGATGAAAGCCGAATAACAGTAAATGAGATGCAATTTATGCGCCATACAGCAGGCTAAACAAAGTGGGACCATAAAATAAATGAGGAAATTATGGAAGAGTTGGGTGTAGAACCCATTCTTCACCATATATATAAACTACACAGAACAACTGGAAAGCCCATCTCAACGAATGCCGTCTCATAGATTCCAAAAGCCATACTTCGCTTACTGCCCCCAAGGCAAAAGATCGCTGGGGCGTCCAAAAAAGCGCTGGATGGAAAATTCCTCTGAGACCGTAACAGGCCACACGGCCTAATACTTGCATGGATGATGATAATGAACAATACCAAATAGGCTATATAATAGGTTAACAATATTGACATTTAAATTCTCATAATTAGTCATTACTTCTCAGTACTGTTTCACTGTTTATATAGTATGTTTATGTCTTCTTCTACTTCCGTAAGGCGTCGTGTTTATTTTATTCTTCCCTGGATATTCTGGCTGATCGTCTCCAGAAGTCAATTTCCAGTGCATTCAGTTTATTAACATGTTTTCTGTTTTACGGTCCTCTGCTCCATACAAGACTATAGCCTGTGGTAGGGTTTTGAATATTTTCCTTTTTTTCTCTCTCTCTTTTTTTCGTTATATTGTTTCATTACATTCCTATTCCATAAACTGTGTTTTACATTCATTACGATTAATATCCATATTCGATGTACCCTCTATTTCCAACACTGATCCAGGTAATGAAATTTGTTGGACTTTTTAAATCTTATTTCTACTCAAGTGTAACTCATCTAAATCATTCGTTAAATATTCTGTTTTAATCACATGAACATAATAATAATACTAATAATTAATATACATAATATAATAATAATCATGATAATGATACATGATAAAATGATAACGCTAATGCTGACCTGATCCTGCTGCTGCATCCTAGCTGCTGCTCCATCCTGCTGCTGCTCCTACTCTGCTGCATCACTCCTGCTGCATGCTCACCTGCTGCTGCTCATCCTTCTGCTGATCCTCCTGCCGCTGCTCCTCCTGCGCTGCTCCTGCTTGCTGCATGCTCTGCTGCTCCGCTACTGCTGCTCCTGCTCCTGCTGCTCCTGCTCCTGCTCCTCCTCTGCTCCCTGCTCCTGCCTCACGCTGCTCCTTCTCCTGCTGGCCTCCGGCTGCCTCCTGCTCCTGCCTCCTCCTGCTCCGCTCCTACCCTGCTCCCTGTCCTCCCGGCTCCTGCTGTCTCCTGCTCTGCTGCTCCTGCTCTCCTGCTACTGCTCCTGCTCCTCCGGCTCCTCCTGCCCTCCTGCTCCTGACCCTGCTCCTCCTGCTCCTGCTTCTCCTGCTCCTGCTGCTCCTGCTCCTGCACTCTCCTGCTCATGCTGCTCCCTGCTCCTGCTCTCCTGCTCCTGCTTCTCCTGCTCCTGCTGCTCCTGCTCCTGCTGCTCCTCTCCTAGCTGATCCTGCTCCTGCTGCTCCTGCTACTCCGTCTCCTGCTGCTCCTGTCCTGCTGCTCCTGCTCCTGCTGCTCCTGCTCCTGGCTCCTGCTCCTCCTGCTCCCGCTCCTCCTGCTCCCCCCTCCTCCTGCTCCCCCTCCTCCTGCTCCTTTTCTTTCTCTCCCCCCTTTCCCTGTTTCCGAGGACACAGCTTTTTTGTGCCTGAAGTCTCATTTCCTTCTCCACGCGTCTCTGGCCATCCCGTCCAGTCCGCCTGCGGTTCTCAGTCCCGTTCTATTTCTGCATCCACGAGTTTCGAGGTCCTTCCTTCCCTTCTTCCAGTGGACACCATTCAACCGTTTTCCTGGATAACATTTCTTCTTGCATTCGTTGTACGTGCACATAACCAATTGAATTGCTTATATCTTAACTCCACCCGCTGTGGTCTCGAGGTAGCGTGCTGCCTTGTCCACGCAGCGGGCCCGAGTTTGATTCCCGGTCGGGACAGGCTCCTGACTGAAGGTTTTTTCCGGGATTTTTCCTACCTGTAGACAAATGTCAGGAAGTTTAGGGCCCAACGGTCCCGAAATCATCCAGCCATCATCATCATCCTTATCATTATCATCATCCATCATCAGTGTGGAAAGCAACGGGAAGCTACCACACCTATAATTTCCTTAGTAAGCTGCAAAGCATAACATGAAAATGCTATGATTGCAGTGAAGACCTGCCCTCGAGCAGAATTACTATACAATAGAATATCTTATATAATCTACTATTGAATATCTAATATTCATTTTTTCTCATAATAATTAATAATAATAATAATATATAATCCATTCATAGTAATTCTGCCCAAGGCAGGTCCTTCACCTGCAATCATAGCATTTTCATGCTATGCTTGCAGCTTTACAAGGGAATTGTAATGTGGTATTTCCCGTTGCTTTCCACACCGGTGAAATGATGATGATGATGATGATGATATGATGGCCATATGAATTTCGGGGACCGTTTGGGCCTTAAAGTTTTCCTGACTTTTGTCTTACAGGTGAGGAAAATCCCGATAAAACCTCAACCCAGAAAAACTGCCCCGCAGCCGGGATCGAATCCGGGCCCGCTGGGTGACAAGGCACCACGCTACCTCGAGACCACAGCGGTGGACATAATAATAATAATAATATAATAATATAAATATAATAATATAATAATAATAATTATAATAATATAATAATAATATAATAATAATATAGTAATATAATAATAATATAATAATATAATAATAATAATAATATAATAATAATATATTATTATTGTCTCTCATTTTACCAGCTTTATATTAGCTTGACCTCCCAAATGAGGAATCAGATCAATACCACCACACAGGACTAACATTTTAAGATGAGACACACACCTATTCACTCGCACATATACTAAACACGGGAAAATAATTACCATGGTCAAATGGTGCACTGGGACTATTTGGGCGTTAAAGTTTCCTGGCATTATCTTGCGGGGTCAGGAAAAACTCTGGAAAAATTTTCACCGAGGAAACTTGTCCCGGCCTGGAATCGAACTCCGGCCCGCTGCATACGAGGTAACGACGTTACCATATTATTATTATTATTATTATTATTATTATTATTATTCATCCAGTATCATGGCAGCTGCCGCCGTCTTCCGGAATTCCTCTCTGTCCATCCATTGATCTTCCTCCAACCCTCTGATATTCTTAGCTGCTTGTACCCCTTCTAATCCATGTTTTCTTCGGTCTTCCTCCCTTCCTCCTTTCCATCGGCATTCTTTTGACATGACCATACCACTGTAATCTTTCCTTTTCTATAGTTTCTATGATGTCCGGCTCCTCTTATACACCCATAATTTCCCCTTATTTCTTTATTTCGTATTCTATCCATTCTAGATTTTTCCAGCAGATCTTCCTTAATACATCCATTTCTGTACTTAAAATTCTTTTCATTTCCATGGTAGGAATTTGCCAGACTTCAGCACCTTATGTTAAAATTCTCTGAATTATGGTTTGATATATTTGTAATTTTCTATTTTTTGTAATATTTTTATTCCACCAAACAGAGTTTAAAAGCATATATTGGCTTGTTGTTTGTGCGATTCTATTTTTAAATTTCCCTTGTGTTTATCGCCTGAATGGTCTAATTTTGTTCCTAAATAAGTGCATTCAGTACCAGGTTTTAGTTCTTCCCACTGTCGAATTTTATATTTTCCAATTTCTTCTCCTATACACAGGTATTTAGTTTTCTCAATGTTTATATAAAGTCCCCATTTTTCATATTCTTCTTTTAGTTGTTTAGAGCCACTGGTTGAGTGGAAGAGAGGGGCCTTATGGCCTTAACTCTGCCAGAATAAATAAAGTATTATTATTATTATTATTATTATTATTATTATATTATTATATTCTATATCATCGTGGTCTTGTGCTATTAATACCAGGTCATCTGCAAAATTTAGTGAATACATGTGTATTTTGGATTGGTATGCCCATTTTTTGACATTTTTTTTTCCTCCAGTCCCTTAGTAATTATTATTATTATTATTATTATTATTATTATATTATTATTATTATTTATTATTATTATTATTATTATTATTATTATAAGTGATCCCACAACAGGCCTCAGGAGCCCTTGGGGTAGTAGGAGGTTAAGGCTCCTACTTTTTCTAGACAATCGGCACTTTATATCAGCCGGTTGTCAGCCCTGCGTGACGGCCGCCTTTACCCCCAGAACAGGCATCTGGTACTCATTTCCGTTAGAGGCTGAGTTGACCCCAGGGCCATAGTGCCGCCAAAAGTTTGGGTCAGTTTAAAAATCCTGACCCAACGGGACTTGAACTCTCGACCTTCCGGCTTGTAGCGCAGTGCCTTAACCACTACGCTACGGCGTGCCCCATTATTATTATTATTATTTTATTATTATTATTATTATTATTTTTTGCTCGTGTGGCGTGGGACTTTGTAATAGTATCTATAAAAGGAGAAGTTTAACCAAGATAAAGAGAAAGAGTATTATTATTTGTTTGTTTGTTTGTTATCCAAGGTATAAAGTACACCGTCTTAGTTAACGTATTTATATTGTTTTCAGATTTGGAAACATCTGCTTGTGTGCATCGAGATAACTGTTTGGTATGACGTCATGGTGTCATTTAAAACAATTTCAGTAAAGTTTTATTTGTTTAATTATTAAAAATTTAACATTTCTGTTATTTAAAAAAAAAACTTTTTTCGCATTACGTTAATATCCGGACATCAAAATCTTGTTATATTGTGAGCAGCAAAATAGAAGAACTTCATATTACGTGTTCAGTTATCTAGAATTTAAAATATTATGTGCGTCGGAATCTGAATTGTTTACATTTTGTCATATGTATTACGTCAGTGAAGTGGATATTTTTATTAAAAAAGAACTAAGCATGTTATTTCTTGTCGCGACAACAAGTAGTGCGTATTGCATGCTGCGAACAATGAAATTCATGATCGTAAAGAACTTGTAATTATTAACATTATTTTAAAGGGACATGAACTTTTTAGTATCGTCATTTTAATTAACTTTGGTTTATTATAAAATAAATGAAATAAAAAGTGCTAGTGTAAAGTCCGGTTTTTATTTTTGTGATGAAAGTGATATGAAGAGAGAAGTTTATGCAAGAAGATCATCGATGGAAAATGAAAAGGTGAGTGTAATATCAAAAGGGCCCATATGGAAACAAGTGCAGCAATAAAGATTAGCAATCCGTTAAAATTTTAAATTTTTTATCACGGTATTTATGACTTGAAAAAATGTGTTATATAATCCTTTAAATATATACTTAGAGATATACCGGTACACATTTTCATAGTTTATGTAACATAAACATTTGATCACTAATGAATCAATTACGCTTTTCACAAAAATCGTTTTAAAAAATCTAAAATTTCCACTTAAAATGTTTTTTCCTATACGTGCATTTAAAAATAATGTTCGGAGTGTATATTTTTATCAAAAACATGATATAATCTGAAATACAGAATTTTACCATTTTGATTATTATTTTGTATTTAGTATAAGAAGAAAGGAGATTACGAGTATTTGACATTAAAGTTCTTAGGAAAATTTTTGGACCAAAGAGAGATGAACAGATAGGTGAATGGGAGGACTACATAACAGTGAACTACATGGTCTTTAAAAAAAGTAAAGTGATCCCACAACAGGCTTCAGGAGGCCCTTGGGGTAGAAGGAGGTTAAGGCTCCCACTTTTTCTAGACAATCGGCCTTTGATGTCAGCCGGGTTTGTCAGCCCTGCGTGACGGCCGCCTTTACCCCAGAACAAGCGTCTGGTACTCATTTCCGTTAGAGGCTGAGTCGACCCCAGGGCCATAGTGCCGCCAGAGGAAGCCAGGTAATATATATTATTATATAATACGAATAGTTAAGTCTCGTAGACTGCGATGGGCAGGACATGTGGCACGAATGGGAATGAGCAGGCACATGGAGGCTTCTTGTAGGAAAATGAAAGGGAAGACGCTCAGTTGGTGGGCCAAGAATGAGGTGGGAGAATAAAATTAACCATGATTTGAGGGAAGTAGATTATAAGAGGATGATTGGAAAACATTAGCTCAGGATAGGCATGTATGGGGAGCTTATGCTCTTACGGCCATGTACCTACGGGTTCGATAGTACCAGTGAGTTAGTATAAAGCTGTAGCAGAGGTTTTTACAAATTTTTCTGCTATTTTTGTGTCTGCGTAATCGCGTTTTAACCTTTAATGTGTTGAAATATTTGCAAAAATCGCATCTTAATTATTTGCTAGCTGGAGTGGAAGTAAGGATGAACTTTTAGTGTTCCTGAAATGCTCCATAAACCGAGCGTCTCATAAAGCCTCTATCTGTTAAATCCTATCATCTGCCTTCTCGTGGCGTGACGGAGTAAAAAGACACCAATCAAACTATGTTTCTCTAGATTAGTTGTTTTGCGAAGGGTGGTAACCCTTCCATGTAAAACTTAGATTACTCAAAAGCTCCAAGTAAATGACTTCGGTATTTTTGAGACCGAAACAGACAGAAATCCTAAACCATTAAATATAATAATAATAATAATAATAATAATAATAATAATAATTGTATTGTAAACCCATGTTTTCCCTTAACAGAGATTTAGGCGCTCTCCCCTTACAGGGAAGAATTTGATCCATACTAATTTAGTTACTTTTTTTTCGTATAGATGCAATTTTTGAGTGGTCTGTGGTCAGCGTTCCGACTCATACTGATATCTAGGAAATCAAGGTAGTACTAGGACGGGAAAATACGGTAAATTTTGCTTGGATTCCTTTTCATTCAGGCTTAAGGATTGTTTACGAGCCTGAAAAACTTCAGACTCGGGACCCACGGCTTAAAGTCCCTCCCGGAGGATTTTCTCCTTGGATTTTTCCATCCTAAAAATCCACCGACCCCGGCCGGGTTTGAACCCGCGACCCTCGGGACCAGAGGCAAGGAATAATAATAATAATAATAATAATAATAATAATTTATTAAAATAATTGTAGCTATAAAATTTTCTTATTATTGGATGTTTAACTGCAGAAATAAAAAAAAACATTTATAATAGTGATAATGTACTTCCGAACTATAAATGAAACAATATTTTTTAGAGATGTCGGACGTCATACCGATTTAAAATTGATGCTTAAATTAAATACCTTATTTGTTATTTATTTTTCATATTTTAAAATAAAATTATATTCAGAAATTTTAAATCTAAGAGCTATTTGGAATATTTCAAAGTTGCACTTGGTAACCAATATGGGTCCCTAATCAGTTTCTTCACTTTCATTAATTTTGCACAAACAAGTTTTATTTTTAACAATTCTGAAAGAGATAGATAGTACGCATAAAAGTTTTTTCTTCCTTCACAAAACTTAATTTATCGGCCTAGTAGAAATCAGAAGTTATGAGGAATAAAATGTTGCCTACGATAATTTTTGTTAATTTATGTTTTCTCTCGACAAAACTGGATACGATTATTTAATTAACAAAAGAAAAATGTATTACGTAAACTAACAAAATTGAATCGTAAGTTTGACTTGGTGCACAGTACTAGCGTGACGGTATTCTCTTCTGTGTGTTAACTATTCCACGTATTCCTCGTTATTTCAATTATTTTAATTAAATCTCTAAATAAATCCATAGTTGCAAGATTCCGATTTTCCCCCTTAAACTGTAATGGTCTAGTTACGTTCACTGATCAGAATTTCGTAGGTTCGACCCCAGCGAAGTAGATTTAATTTTCAGGAAACATTGAAACCATTCATCAAGTGTTAGGGAAATCAGATGCAAATTAAAAAAAAAATCTTGTTATAGAAGCCGCAAAATGGCAATGTGATCGTTTCCCGCTATCTCTTATGAAAGAGAAGAAAGATAAATCAATGTTTGCACTAGGAGCCTGAATGGAATAATTGGTAGCTCACTAACGTATGAAGTTAGAGGTCTCGGGTTCAAATCCCGGTTCAGGATTTATTTTTAATTTCATGTCGTATAAGACACCTTAATTATGCGAAGCAAAAGCTGGCATTATTTTCCAGTAGGAGCTTACTCCTAAAACGATTAATTTCATAGCAGTTAATTGTATGATTGATTTCAATAAATTATAAAAAATAATTAGGCCTACGTTCATAAGATTTAAAAAAATCATTAATGCCATTCGATGTACGATATTAAATCCAGAAAATATTGGAGTGTATATAACCATAGTTACTCGTAAAATTGACCCATGCATATGTTATTAAAAATTTAATTTCAATTTAGAAAGTTTAATTAAAATTCTAATTTGTTGCATTAGAAGTATAAAACATATATTTTAGTGGGTTTTAGCATTATATATGATTGTTAAAAAATAATTCTTTATCTTTAGTACGATTAACGCCATGTTCGGCGTTTTGATGAAAATATAATTCCAACAATTAAATCAATTTTACTGAATATCTTAATAAATATGAAAATCAAATAAAACTAAGTTTTATTTTTATTTAATTAATTAATCAATTTTGTTTAAGAGTACCTCTTTTAAAGTTTGGCATAAATAAATTTTTGTAAAATTTTGTTGATAAGATTATATTAATTCGTGAAAAGAATTTACATGTACATTTTATACCAGTCCAATATTGACTTTGTCCACAATTGAATTTGGAATATTTGAGAAAGTGAAGGAACTGTAAAATAATATTTAGGTTTACAGTATTTAGTGTTGGTGTTGGGAACGGGTGTTGAGGAATTGAACATTTAGTCTAATTACTATTAGATTAAATTTCAATTTCAATTATAAAAAAAATTCACTGTTACAATTATCAAAATGGCTTCCTGGTGTTTTTACATTGTTTACTGTCATGTAACGCAATAATGTGTTTTCACCTCACATGTTCATTCACATTTAATTTTTTTTATTTTATTAAAAAATACTAAAATTTCTATTTATAAAATTATATTTTTTTCCTAGAATAGCCGATGAATAAGTTTCAGGGGTCGCGGTCCATAAGTTAATTGGCAAGTCTCGATGTTGATGATGATGATAATTGATTTTGAGAATTTTCCTCATGAGGGTTTTCTCCAACCAATCTTAGTAATTAACATGAATTTTCAAAATATAAATTTAAATAACTATGCACTTATAGACAACAAGTTTGCAAAAAACATTCACAAATTTCCCTTAATGAAAGTTCTCCATCGTTCTCTGTCCTCTGTGTCTTCATCCGTTACACCAAATTTCGTCATTATATTTCGAATGTTATAATTCCATGTCGTTCATGGTCTCCTTTTTTGCTCCTTCTTTCAATTTTTCATGCATAATAGTAATAATGATAACGATAATGATAATAATAATAATAATAGTAATAATAATAACGATGATGATACGATAATAATAACGATGATGATGATGATGACGATAATAATAATAATAATAATAATAATAATAATAATAATAAGCTTTATATATATATAAAATGTCCACCGCTGTGGTCTCGAGGTAGCGTGCTGCCTTGTCACGTAGCGGGCCCGGGTTCGATCCCCGGTCGGGGCAGTTTTTCTGGGTGAGGTTTTTATCGGGGTTTTTCCTCACCTGTAAGACAAATGTCAGGAAAATTTTAAGGCCCAAACAGTCTCCCAAATTATATGGCCATCATCATCATCATCCTTCACCGGTGTGGAAAGCAACGGGAAGCTACCACAACTACAATTCCCTAGTAAAGCTGCAAGCATAGCATGAAAATGCAGTGAAGGACCTGCCTTCGGGCAGAATTACTATGGATGGATAGATACATAAAATTTCATCCTGCGCATGTTTGTGTTCGCAAAACTCGAAAAGTAGTCGATCAATTGTCTTGAAATTTGTAACGGAGAGGGTTTTTATGTCATTTGTTGTATTGTAAAAACTATTAGTTTTTGGAGTTCACCTGAGACGAAAATTTTAAATGCACTCTAGCTGTCGCATGTCGAAAACTCAGTACGGTATATCCTATTTTAATAAACCGACGTAGGTATTGTCAAAAATCAGCGTAATCGACCGTTAGAAATGGTGGCTAACTTGAAATTTGAAATTAAGAATTGACTCTAGCAACCGATATGTTTGGTTTGTTGCAGTATGTACCGTATCATTGAAATAATTCATCATTTATTTAAACGTAGCAGTGTGCACAGGATATTAGCTAGTAATAATATTTTTTTTATTAGCAATATTCCACAATACAGTGTTTCTGCTTCAACCCAAAGTGATTTGTCGCCAGAGGTTCCTGTCTAAAACATCTTATTTCCTCAAATATGTAGCTTCCACATTCTCCTCACTACATCTATCCAATGTTCTCTAGGTCTGCCTCTTCCACTTCTTCCATTCTTATGAAGTGTCCATTCCATTTCAAACGTTCTTTTTTTTTCTAATATGTTTTTTTAACTTGCATAATTTCCCTTATTGTGCTGTTTCTGAACTTATCCCTTCTTGAAATTCCTGTCGATCGCCCCCAAAAATCCATTTCTACTGCTAACAGCTTATCGGCTTGTTTTTTTCTTATTGTCCAGGTTTCGGACCCATATAATAAAACGTTTTGTAACAGAACTTTAAATATAGTTTTCTTCGTTCTGTGTATTATATTTCTGTTCCAAAGCACAGAGTCAAACTAACCAATGACCCTTCTTCCAGCACTTACTCTTCTTTCAATTTCTGTAGCTGAATTGACGTTTTAATCTAAAATAGTTCCTAAATATTTAAAATTTTTCACTTTACGTATTTCTCTTGAATTACATAATAATTATTTCTGAATTAATAATATAATAATAATAATAATAAATAATAATAATAATCAACAACAAGGATTAAGCCCAATGGCCTGTTCCGATCTCATTATAGGTTGAATTGGTCCTTCCATCTCTTCAATGGTCTTCTCAACATTCTTCTCCCTTTTGGTTTATAATTATACATTCTTCTTGGTATGCGCTGTTCATTCATTCGTAATACGTGCTGAAGATAAGCATTTTGGTAATATTTTATTCTTTCACAGAGATTAAATATATTAAGTTCTGTTCTTATGTCTTCGTTTTTCTTTTTATCGGTCCTTTGGTATCCTGCTATTGCTCTCAACATCTTCATTTCAGCAGCCTCTATTTGTTTACTATCTGCCTTTGTTAATATCCGGGTTTCACATCCATAGATAAGAGATAGAACTGCCAATACTTTGTAAAACTTCAAAATAGTTTTTCTAGTCTTATTCAATAAAGTGCGTTTAATTGTGCCACATAGATAATTGAATTGTTGTATTTTAGTGTGTTTATCTAAATTTCTGTCATTGAATATAATAATAACAATAATAACAATAATAATACAATAATAATACAATCTACTTATTCTGGCCATTCAACCAGCACAAATAAATCACATATTTACAATAAAATTATATATAGAACATACAAATTATATTAAATTCAAAATGTTATTAACAGTTAGAAGAGAGTAGATTGATGTACATACATGTTATACACTAAACGTAATTATAACAATAATGATACAGTTAATTAAAGGGGAAAACCAATTATAAATGTACATTACACGTGAAGATAATATTTGAAACGAAATTAAAACAAATGTAGATTTCTTTAAATGATTTTAACGTCGGCAGACTCCTTTTTTCTTTGGTATAAAATTCATATTGCGGGAAGTGGATATAAAATACAGGGTGTCCCATTCAAATCTCCCACATTTTAATTAATCATAACTAACAAAGCATGGGAATTATGAAATGAAGCCGGTATTAAATGAAACAGAAAACTCAAAGAATTTTAATTGCCACACACTGAAAACACCTATATCCTGCTCTAATTTTTTTTCAATATTTTCTTCTGAAACACGTATACGAGCACCTCCTGATTCTTTTTTAACGCTTCCAGTCGCCAGAAACGTGTCAAGCCATGCCTTAATTGTCTTCCCATCAGGTTCATTTCCTCCATATTCTCTCCGATAATTTATTTGCACTGTAAATATTGACTTAGTCTCTGCGTTTGTGCTCGTTTCTGAGGAGTCACCATTTTGTTTTATGTCATTATTGCCCAGCATGCAACAGATGAATGAATTGCAACAATGAAAACAAAAATTCTTTGAGTTTCTCTCTCTTTTATTGCCAACCTCATTTCATAATTCCGCATACTTTGAGAGTTATGATTAATTAAAATGTGGGAGGTTTGAATGGGACACGGTGTATAATGTGGAGTGATATTTCCCATGTTGTAATATGTTAAACATGATATTATGACCGTGTGTTTAAATTATGGTTGGAGGATGGTTACTGCAAATGATAGGCTACATAGTTTGAAGTCGAAATATGTAGTATCATAAATATAAGAGAACTAGACAGTAATTTTTCTGCCATTTTGGAGACGAAGCCATGGTAATTCCTGGGAAAATGGAGAAATGTGAACATATTTTCGGACATTAAACATGGATCTGATACATTATAACGAATATACTGCAGTTTGTCTGACTGTACGTCGCATAGTCAAAATGCGACATCACTAAGATTTGGACTAAAATTATTTAAATAGTTATAGGAAGAAAGTTCTTTGGACGTTTCAGGAAATGCATTAGTGACGGTCGTTATATATGATTGTTTAATTCGGGTATTTCTAACTTAGATCAACATCTTCACTTCAAGGTTTAGGCGATTTGCCTGTTCCGAATTCACAATGGTTCCTTCCGTCTCTTTCTAGGTCTTCCTACATCCGTTAATCCCTTTGGTTTATAATGATATGCTATCTTGGGCAATCTTGTTTCTTCCATTCTCTGAACATGCTCTTCCCAGCCGACGCGGTGTTGTTGAATTCTAAAAATGCAAATGTTTAACGATGTGTACCGTAAAACAAAAAGATTATTGGAAACAACATAAATGAAAATACTTCCTAAAATCGTGGAGAAAACTTTGAGATAGAGAAATGAGTGAAAGTATCAGAGAACCTGTGCAGTTGGAGATATTAAGGAATATGAGAAAAGAAGAATAGGATGCAAATATAAGCAGGATGGACAGCAATAGAATTGTTAAGACTGCAAGGGATAATCTACCTAGGGACAGAAGACAACAGGGATGTCCCAGAAAGCTGTGGAATGACGAGCTAAGAGAGGCAACAAGAATTTAAGAAGTAACAGGTTTAAAACCCATTATAGAAGAGTGAGAAGAATATATTTTTTAAGGAATAATAAGTATGTAAGTAATTGGAACAGATCCAGGATTCAATTATTAATATTTTATTCATTAACTCAAATATACAATAAAGCTGAGCAAGAACCAAGAAGATACAACATTTTACTGCAAAATAAGAAAAAACTACAAAAACCTGCTAAAGAAGAAACGAAAGAACACATCGAACAAGAAGTAGCCAGTTTGGTAGACGAAGTCAATAGCCCGAGAAAAGTCAAGAACTGTGGGTAAATAGATATAAAAATATGGGAAGAACACTTCAGCAACATACTAAACGCATTTAATTAAATAAAAATAAAACTTAGAGTTTTATGTAATTTTCATATTTATTAAAATATAAATTAGTTACAGCTGTTTCGATACTTTGTACCTTCTTCAGACATGATTAATTTAATGAATTTTGTCATTCATCATCATCTTCAAGGTATGGGCCTGTTGGCCTGTTCCGCTCCCCGGCGCACTACATGCCGCAGGCGCAGGTCGTCCTTCCAACGACGTTTTGGTCTTCCTACATTCTTCGGCCTAGAGGCCTATAATGAAACAGCCGTTTTGATAAACGATTATTTGGCATTCTTTGTATATGTTCAAACCAATTACGTTTATTTGTGTGTATTTTCTCGTTATATTATAGATTTGTAGGTCATCTCTGATATCTTGACTTCTCTTTTGATCTCTTAGAGATACACCTGCAACTGATCTGAGAAACGTCATTTCTATTTTCTCAATTTTATTTTTATCAGAGATCGTTAAAAGCCAAGTCTCAGACCCGTATGTTAATGTTGGAACGGCTACTGTTTTGTAAAATTTTAATTCAGTTCCCTCGTGGTCTTATTTCTCAAATATCTTCTTATTGAACCTCATATCTGTTGAAATTTCCCTAATTTTTCTCCATGTCCAAAGTTGCTGGTACGATATCATGCATCCCAGATAATTGAAACAAGTTACTTGTTCAATTATGTTTGCTCCAATTACAATTTTTGTCCTTTTATGCTGAGTTCCAATAAATGTCATTGACTTTGTTTTCTCTGTTGATATATTTAAATTATAATCGTTTATTAGTTTCCATAATTTATAAACTGATCTTTGTAGTTGATTTTCTGAGGAAGCTACAATGATCTGATCATCTGCGAATAAAAGACAGTTCATTTTCGTACCGTTTATCATAAAATGTTCATCTAAAGAAGTTTGCCATGTACTAATGATATCATCTAAATATATATTAAAAGTATTGGCGAAAGAGGGCAACCTTGTCGAAGTCCATTGTTGATTTCTACGCAAGTTTCTTCAGGACCATTTCCTTTATCTATACAATTTTTTATATTTTCGTATAAACTTTTTATAGCTTTAATTAGATGAGGTGGATATCCTTTATTATTTAGTATATCCCATAATTTAGAGCGCATAATTTTATCAAAAGCCTTCTCATAGTCGATAAACAATATGTGTGTCTCAAGATTAAATTCTCTTCTTTTTTCTATCAACTGTTGTAGTGAAAAGATACAGTTAATTGTAGAGCGGCCTTTTCTGAACCCATGTTGTTCATTTGAAATAATTTCATTACTTATCTTTCCGATTCGTCTAGATAATATTTTAGCATAGATTTTGCTGCATGTTCCCAAAAGGCTTATATTTATTGCCAACAGATATTTATGAAGTTTAATATCCTATACATAAGAGCTTGAGATCCGCATTTAATAAGTTCGATATTGATTCTATCAATTCCAGGTGATTTTTTGTTTTTGAAGCTCTTTATTGTTTCAGTAAATTCTTCTATTGTTATGGAATCAACACTCACTTAAATCACTTTCCATAATTAATATGTTACTTTCTTCTTTGTCATTATGGCTCCATAATTCTTTATAGTATTGTAGCCAATTTTTTTCATGAATTGGATTAAAATTAAGTTTATCCTTTTCATCTTTATTTATCTCTCTTAAGATTTTATAAGTATAATTTTGTCTACCATGAAGGTCGTTTTCCATAGGCCTATCAGAAATATATTTATCCCAACTTTGCCTATGTAGCCTCCGAATTTCTCTCTTAACAATGGCACATTTATTTTTATATTCTATTGTTTTCCGTACTTTCATTGTGTAAATAGTTAAAATAAGCTTCTTTATTTTCTTCAATAAGTTTTGCTATTTCCGAATTCCAAATTTTAAGACCACGCTTTTTATACCTTTTCTTTCTTTTACCTAGTGCTTCTTCTGCAGTTGTAATATAAATTGCTTTTATCTTCTGCCATTCTAAATTTATATTTAAGCTAATTGGAATTTCTTCCATTAATTGATTTAATCTATTTTGGTATAACATTTTTATACTATCTTCTCTTAATAAATGTACCTTAAAGGTTTCAGTAATATTTCCTTTTTTCTGTAATTTTTTCCATCTTGTTGGTAGTTTAAGTATTGCTTTTACTAGAAAATGATCTGTCATAACGTCTGGACCTCTGAATACTCTAGTATCTTTAATATGTGGGACAATCTTCTTATTTGCAATTACATAGTCAATAATACTTTGAGAGTTTCTTTCGCATCTAGTATATTTATGAATATCTTTATGTTCAAAAATAGTACGGTATTCATAATTTGTAATCATTGTACTCACAGAAATGTATGAGTTCTTTTCCATTTTCAGTTATTGTATTTTCACCTTTGCTTCCTACTATTCCTGGAATTGTTTGATTACCCACTCTAGCATTATAATCCCCTAATATTAAAATGTAGTCATTTGAATTAACTTTGTTTAGTGTTTTCTGTAATTGTTCATAAAATTCCTCGGTTTCTTTTTTCTTCCCTTCATTTGGTGCGTATATCCCAATCACTGTTAAGTAACCTCTGTCTTGTTTCATTTTTAATGTTATTATTCTTTCATTAACAAACGTATACCCATGTATTTTATTTTTCATTCCTTTTTTATAAATATGGATATACCTGCAGATGCACGTTTATTCTGTTGAACTCCATTATAAATAAAAATGCATTTCTCTAGTCTTCTGATCCTTTTAACTTCTTTTTTGTTTCGCTAATTATTGCTAAATCTATTTGTGATGTCCATAATTATTTTTCTAATATTTCTTTTTTATATGATAAGCCTCTAATATCCCAGGTAGCTATGTTCACTTTTGCCAGTTTTCCTAATCGTTTATCCTTTAGTTTTGCTGTGGTCGTTGTCGTTCGGTCTGTCCGAGTATTGCTTTGCGGAGTTCGAGTTTTTTTCATAATTCCTCGTAGCAGGTAACCGGCCTGCTTCCGAGTAGTCCAATGGTGGGGCTGCCACCTCAAAGCGTTTGAACATGCTTCCATCTGTGAAACCCCAGGTGGAGGGCTGCCTCTTCCGCTTGTCTCGCCTTTATTGAAACTTGTTCTTTTTGCCGATCCAACCGTTGAGGTCTTCACCCGTATCCCTGGGCAGGGGCCCTCGTTATACCCCGAGAGATTGGGTCCTTGACAGAACTTATTCACTATGATTCTTAGTGTTCACCCCCGCGACGAGAACGCGCCTGTCAAGAATTACTCAGCTGTATACAGTTCCGGCTTATGCCCCCTGTACACACTGGGCCGGGTTAATAATCTCGTCTAAAACCAAGGCTAAAGGCCTTGTTATTATAATACATATCTGTAACTATGTAACACTTTTTATATTTTTTTACTATCTCTATTATAAATTTAAAATTTTACATGTTTGTGACAAAGGAAACAAGTTGGACCTTTAAGAAGTTGTAGAGATAAATAAATTGAAAAGTGGTAATAAGCTGTTAAATTCCCAACTAGATTTGAACGAATCGGCTCTTTTAAAATTTATAATAAGAGATTGTAAAACATCTACTGCCTTGTAGATTGATAAACGGGCGGATGGGGTTCGTTAGTCCTGCAAGACAACCCATCTAGAAGAGACAACTCCGAAATAAAACGGGGCAGGTTGAGCTCTGGAGCTGGGTGAAGGCAATTGGCCTAGAGAGGAAACCCCGAATAATAAACCCGCCATGAAAACGGGCTAGCAACTCTCTACAAAAAAATATATATCGTGGAATTACATTACTTAATAGTTCTGTAAAAGTATTCACAAAAATATGAAACGATAAATTAAATGCATTGATCCATATTAAAGAACAACAAGGATTTCGGAAAAATAGATCCACATTAGATGCAATTTACAGAGACAATTGTGGAAAAATCATGGGAATCCAATAAACCAGTATTCTTATGTTTCATAGATATGAAGAAAGCTTTTGATAGAGTACAGCTTGAAGATGTTGTACATATCTTGAGAGAGAATGAAATTCCTAGTGAACTGATTAGAGCAATAATATCAATTAACACACACTGCAAAACAGTAATCAAAGTAAAAGAACAGCAAACTGAAGAAATAACGCTCACAAAGGGCATCAGGCAAGGTGACTCTTTTAAGTCCATTCTTATTTAATATTATAATGGATAAAATTATTGAAAACATACCACCATGTTTGGGTTATAAAATGGGAAACACTAGATTTCACTTAATATGTTACGCAGATGATGTCGTTCTCCTTTCAGAATCTGAAGATAATTTACAAAGATCTTTACATCAATTTAATATAAATGCCAGAAAATACAATATGGAAATTAACACGAATAAGACAAAATGCTTAACAATATCAAAAGAACCAGTAAGATGCAAATTAGAAGTGGAAAGAAAAATTATAGAACAAGTGTCAGAATTTAATTATTTAGGTGTATTAATAACAAACACTAAAAATTTAATAAAAGAAGTAAAGAAACAAGCTGATAAAGCAGCACAAATATCAGGATATATGAAAGATTTAATTTGGCGCAACAAACACATGTCAATAGAAAGCAAAACCCGCATATACAAAACGATAGTTCGATCAGTTATCGTATATGGAGCAGAAACTAGGGCTGATACAACAAAAACTTAACACATAGTAATAAGCACATGTGAAATGAAAATCTTAAGAACTATTCAGGGGAAAACATTATTTGATAAAATACACAACACAGAAATTAGGGACAAATGCCATATTCAAGACATAACCAAATTTATTATAGATAGACGAAAATATTGGAAGGGTCATATAGAAAGAATGGAAGAAAACAGGCTTGCAAAAAGAGCTAAAGAAGATAGACCAATGGACGGGAGAAGAACAAGAGGAAGACCAGCCAAGAGATGGATAGACAGTGAATGTACATCCAATACGTCTTTCTCCGAGGAGTGATTTTGGAAATAAACAGGATGAAAATCCTACAAATTAAGTTTAAGAAGAGGAGAAGAAGATGTAAAAAAAATGTTGCATACGTACAGTTATGTACTATAATAACAAAATTAATTAATTTATGTCTGAAGAAGGTACAAAGTACCGAATTAACTGTAACTAATTTATATTTTAATAAATATAAAAATCACATAAAACTTTAAGTTTTATTTTTATTTAATTAAATAGGTTATGGATTTTCATCAAGTAAACACCATTTCAATTGAATACTAAACGTAAATAATAACTCCAGTGTAGCTCATGAGCCGATCAAGATGGAAACTAACCAGACATCAACCTATTCACGAAGGAAGAAGTACAAGAGACTATACTAAACACTGAAAAACAACAAGGCACCAGGACCCGACGGGATAATTAATAAACATATCAAAGGCTCAATCAACTCCATACTGCAGACAATCACCGATATATTAAATATATGTCTGCGGAAGGTAACACAAAAAACTTGGAGACTTTCGACAATCAAGATAGTATCCAAGGGAAATAAAACCAGTTGGATCCGAACTGCTACCGAGCTAATGATGCTCACAAGACTTATCACTGTGGCTCGGAAGCTGAGGACCTGTTAAATGCCTATAAAATAAATTTAAAAATACCTAATGATACCCTACAAAAGCCCTATAAAACTGGGAAAAGGACGTAAAAAGTATTGCAGTATATAACGAGTATATAAAGATAACCTCGCTGCCTTCACTCTCTGCTCAAGAGAATTGTCACAAAGTGGCAAAGTCTTAGAAAATTTGAAGTCGAAATACAATACTTCAGGAAATCAGTTGGATGGTTAAAATATGGTGACATTTTGTGATGATTCAATAGTTTTTCGCGGAACGAAATTATTTGGAATGTGAGAAATCTTTTGAAAGTAAAACTAGATATTATTTTTGAAAGAAGTTGGAATTGAGACTAGACTCTGCAGATTCTTGAATTATACAAATGGTATAAATGTAGTCAAAAGAAGGAAAAGTTGCAAAAAAAAAACTGTCAAGACTTATAGAAAGCAAAAAAAAAAAAACAATAAACCAAAAAGTCGAAAAAGGACAAAATAACAATTATACCCCACCATTTCTGGTCTACAACGACTCAAAATTTATGTTTATATTATTTTAGGCCTCGCCTTTAGACATAACATAAACAAATTATATTTACTCAACTTTCGAGCCCTATTTATCAGCAAACGAATCTCCGAAGAAGTGGAGCAGAAGATCTCGGACGAGCAGTTCGGTTTCCGAAAAGGAAGAAGCACTTTACACGTCATCGGCAATCTCATAGAAGGCACGAAATGCACGCTGAGACTCCCCCGAAAAAAAAATCACGCAATGTTCATAGACTATATTGTAAATCATTGCATGCCGAAACATGCGTTGAAATTTCTCCCAAAGAAGCGTTTTGAAGTACCAAGGCCGTGACCAAAAAAAACTGCTTTTTTAACTGCAAGGCACTAAAATCCAGGGAACAATACAATTCCTGAATTGGTAAAATGCATAACCCTGACAACCTGTTCGCACTCCGCCCCACACCAACTCTGACAACTTGCCCGCACACCGCGCCGCGTGTGGACATACTACGCACCGCTTGACTCGCACAGGAAGTTCATCTGCTTCACACAGTGTGTTGCCATATCTGGATTCTGGTTTCGATTTCTGTGCCTTGGAGTTAAAAACGGCATTTGCATTTTTTAACACTGCATTGGTATATCATAACGCTTCTCTGGGAAAAATTTAAAGGTTGATTTCAGCATTCAATTGTTAGGTTTCCTCGTAAGGCTTTCGATAAGTTCGACAGATTCATACTACTCTCAAAACTGAAACTCGTAACTGAGAAGATAAAAAATATGCAACGATCATGCACAACATATTGACAATTAACTACATTCAAACTGCAGATGATGTCACTGCCTCCTAGATGATGACTTAAACCAACGAGTTTTACAGGGAGACCCCATACGTCCCTGCTATTTAATGTTCCCACATACTACGTTGTACGTAAGATTAGACAAGAGATGGAACATGTGACAGTATATGTAGGAACTTCGGGTAATGTGGACCCCTATTTTGAATTTTTTTTCTTCTTCTATTTAAGGGTGTTCAATTGTGCGTAATTACAGTAATTATCATTAGTGTTATAACTATGAAATAGCATTGTTTATTTTATTCAAATATGGAAACATCTTCAAAATTTATAAACTTTTTTACATTACAACTTTACCTCCACATTCGGGTAAAGTGGACCCCAGAGCCCAACTTAGCTTTTAGTCTATTTTTAAATTTATTTAATCATCATCACTCCAGGGATTAGTCAATTGCCTTTCCGACTTCATAATGCATCAGCCCAACGTCTTCTAGGTCTTCCAACATCACGTCTTCCTCTTACTTGATAATTTCTTGCTAACAATGGATATCCCTCCTTACTCATTCCATCCATATGATCAATCCATTTCTGTCTGTAATTCGTGACCTTATACAATAAAGGCTGTAATTTCAATTCTTCTCTTATATCCTCATTTCTTATTCTATCAAGTCTTGTACATCCTTTTACTTGTCTTAGGAACCTCATCTCCGCCGTCTGTATTCTATCCTTCTGTTTTTTCACTGGAGCCCAAGTTTCACATTCATACAATATTGTGGGAACCGCCATAACATTATACATTTTTATCTTGGTTTCTTTTCTAATTTTATTTTTGAATGTTCTCTGTATTGTTCTACACACCGTCTGAAATTGATTTATTTTGGAGTCAATATCTCTTTCCACATTGTATCCAACATCACAGCCCAAATATTTGAAACTGGACACCTGTTCTATATTTTGATTTTCTAAAAAAATTTGGATCTCACTGGATCTCTTCCTCTAAAAGTCATGGTCTTCGTTTTCCTTACAGAAATCTTTAGATAATATAACTTACATATTTCATTTAATGCATGCATTGATTTCTGTAAGTCGTCTTCATTTTTCTGTATTATGATTACATCGTCAGCAAATAGATTATTTATGCACACTTTATTATCCATTCTTATTCCTGGATTCACTAAAACTTTCCATTTAATTAAAATATCGTATATATATATATATATATATATATATATATATATATATATATTAAACAAAGTGGGTGATAAACTACATCTTTGGCGTAATCCAGTATTTGTTTTGATTGTATCTGTTCTTTTTAATCCGGTATCTTAAATTTATTTACTCTATTAATTATTTATAAAGACAGACACAGATTAATCTGAAAATATTTATGACTGATGTAATTAAAAGCGTTGATATTTGAAGGGTCCACGGGAAGAACATGCTAAGTAACTTTTTTTTCGAAATTCTGTTATGCTCCCATCTTGTAGCTTTCAGGGTCTTCTATCTTTCTAGTAAAACACACAAGGAAAACCCCTGCTCAGTCACTGAATACAGAAGAGCAAAGAATTGGTGTACAGGGAAAGAAACTTCTAAGTAAATGTGAATGTAGGGAAAAAATATGCTAGTTACATACTGGAGATGTGGTTACACTGCTTATAATATTGTTTCCTTCCAATTTTTACATTGTTGTCATTAGAACCAGCCACTACATTCTACATGACAGTGAGAAAAAAATATCTGCCAGAAGATCTTAATAGATCATCGGTTGATTAACGTCTTTGAGATCGTCCGATTCCTAATAGCCAATTTTGTCGGTCCATCCAATCTCCTGGTTGTAGATGTTTCTCCTTCATGTATTAATATATTCCCTGACTCCAGGAGGTTTTAGGTCTTCCTCTGCTTCGACTTCCCTCAGGTTTCCATTCGAAAATACATTTTGGTAGCCGATCCTCTTCCATTCGCTGGACATGTCCGTACCATCTTAATTGCTGAGTTTTTATATAATCTAAAATAGCGTCTTCAATCTTCATTTTCTCTCTTATAACAGCGTTTCTATTTTTTTTCTCTTCTTGAAATTCTTGCTGCCCTTCATATAAAATTAATTTCCATTGTCAAATGATACTTATTTGTTATTGTTGTTAATGGCCAAAGTTCTACTCCATAAGTAATGATACATTTAACAATTGCATGATATATATTCATTTTATTTTTAACACTTATATTTTTATCCCACAATATTCCATTGAGGCAAGCAATTGCAAATTTTCCTTCATTATTTCTATTTCTTATTTCCTCTTCATAACTTCCATTTTTATTTATTTTAATTCCTAAATATGTGATCTCACTACAAGATTATATTGTTTCTCCAGTCTCCAAAATTAAATTTTGTTCAGGTTCACCAATTGATACATATTTTGTTTTCTTCATGTTCAAAATTAATCCCCATTTTTCATATTCTTCTGTTAATTTTCTAGTCATATATTCTAAATCTTCACAATCTTGTGCAATTAACAATTGATCATCTGCAAAATGTAAGTTGTATAAAGTTTTGTTGTTTGAAATAGGAATTCCCATGCTTGAACATTTTCTCCTCCAATTCCTTAGGCTATATATATTTTAAACAGAGTCGGTGATAGACAACAACCTTGACGAAGACCTTTATTTATCGTAAAACCATGTGACAATTTACTGCCAATTTTAGATATGCAATTGTCATATAAATTTTGTATAGCATTAATTATTATTATAGTCTTAAAGCAATCCATAGTTTCTCTATAGGGACATTGTCGTATGCTTTCTCAAGATCTACAAATAGTATCTGCAAAGGTTGTCCATATTGCATTTTCTTTTCTATTACCTGAGTGATACAAAATATATTGTCGGTTGTGGAACGACCTGCTCTAAATCCTGACTGTTCCTCTAATTCCATATCATTATAGTTTTTTTCAAATAATATTTTAGTATACGTCCATGGAGTCTACTCATAGTACTTGTTACTGTTATACCTCTATAATTTTCACATTGGTCTTTTTATCCTTTTTTATGGATTGTCGAAATGTATCCTAGTTTCCATTCTTCAGGAACCTTTTCACCATTCATAAATTTTGTAAATAATTTTCTCAATCGTTCAAATAAAGGGTCGGATCCATGTTTTATTAGTTCCGCTGATATTCCTCCTGGACCACTAGCTCTTTTATTTTATGATTGAATATTCATTTTAATATCCTCTATGTCCAATTGTATATGTTCATCTTAATTTATTTCTGAAATATTTTGAATGTTATCTAAATTAAATACCCTGTTTTCTGATAGTAATGTTTTAAAATAATTTTCAGTCATGGGTATTGTTTGTACATTTGTTTGTCCACTTCTTTTATTTCTCAATTTTTTAAAATAAGATTCAGTACTTCGTGTTCCTCCAATGTGTTTGAATTTTTAAACAATTTTGTTCCCAGCTCTGATTTTTAGCTTCCGTAATTTTCTTTCTAACTCTTGCTTGAACTTCTTTATATTGTGTTTTGCCTTTCAGATCTTTGGTATTCAACCACATTAAATATTTTTCTTTTTACACGCTTAATATTAACTTGACCTGTATCTATGTAACTGAATCTTTTAACGCGATCACCCACTTAAAATCATTGGATCGACTTGAAACTTTGCATACTTGTAAAAGACCCGTGACAATATAATAATTTCATATTTTGTTTCTAAAATCATGGCCAGAATCATCAGAAAATAAAAAGTGTCTTTGTATCTATGTAACGGAATTTTTGAACACGATTTTTACCCACTTAGAAACATTGGATCGACTTGAAACTTTGTATACTTGTGAAGGACCTGTGACAATACAATAATTTCATACTTTGTTTCTAGAATCCTGGCCAGAATAATCAGAAAATAAAAAAATGAAAACTGGTATAATAGGTTGCGGACTTGTCGACTTTTTAGTCAATCGTTGTAAGAGCTCAGTTGGTAGAGCGGTACACTCTAGTGGTACATAATATCTGTAATCCATAGGTCGCTGGTTCAAATCCGGCTGGGAGGTTTTTTAGAAGAGTATTACTTTCAGCTCATACTACAATAGAATCGAATTTAAAGATATTTAGATTTTTATCTTATTCTGTAAAATATTAAAACTAAAAAATAAATAATAAATAATAGTTTTAAAAAACTAAAACAGCACGCTTTATTAGAAAACCGAACTAAAAAATGAAAAATAATTTTAATTTCCAACACGCTTGGGATAAATAATTTTACCATCAAATGCGTGGGGTGCTTTTTATGATTTTTACATTTTCTTCTTAGAGACTTTAATTTTACCAATATCTGTTTATTATCAAATATATGAATTGATAAAGAGCACACCACGCTTTTGATGGTAAAATTATTTATCCCAAGCATGTTGGAAATTAAAATTATTTTTCATTTTTTTAGTTCGGTTTTCTAATAAAGCGTGTTGTTTTAGTTTTTTAAAACTATTATTTATTTGTTTGCTATTTCTTTTGCTAAGTCCTCATTCCAAAAATATTTTAATGTATTTATTTCTCTATTCGCTTCTCGCAAAGCTTCTTTTGCCGCCTGATGAATACTTTTTACTACATAGTTGTATTCTTCCTGAGCATTGTCAAACGTAGAGATTAGTAACTGATCATCTAACCTTTTCTTATACAGATATGATGTATTCTCATTCTCCAAACTATCCAAATTGTATAACGTTGTTGACAAGTTATGAAAACTGTCCTTCATTTTTAGTTTTATTTAGCCTGTCATTTTTACTTTGGGATGGAAATATTATTTTTGCATTCAATAAATAGTGATCACTTCAGCATGATAATCCTCTGTATGCCCTTACATCCTGGGTCTTTAAAATTGAATGTTTCTTAATTATTACAAAATCTATTATCGATTGTAGATTAAGAGTATCTTGGTGCCAAGTATACTTATGAATATCTCTATGTTGGTAAAATCCATTTAGGATTTTAAGTGAATATTGTTCGCAAAATCCTATCATACTTCTACCATTGTCATTTTTCTCCAATTCTCCATATGGTCCGACTACATCATTATCTATCTCTTTGCCGATTCTGCTGTTAAAATTGCCAGCTAATATAATTTATCTTGAGGTCCCGATCTCATTCATAATAGAATTGAATGTACTATAAAATTTATCTTCTATTAAATCATTTTCATCCTCACTAATTCCATATATTCCTAATATAAAGTATCTTATACCAAAAAGAGATATATTAATTTTAATTATGTTTTCATTTATTGCTTCCCAGTTTGTGATATATCTCTTCTTGATAAGTAGTGAAACCCCTCTTTTAGCCCTTTCATTCTTTTTAACACCACTCTAAACATGAACATATCCTAAAGTTTCTATTCCTTCTCCTTTCTTCTTTGTTTCTGTCAATACGATTATGTCATGCTTCAAATCTTTCATCTGTTTAAGGACCTCCTCCATTTTATTCCTTATGCCTTGTACGTTCCATGTTCCAATTAGCAGAGTTCGTTTTCGTAGCATGATTCGTCTTCCTTTTAATTTGACCGGCTCATCACTATTAGATCTTAATATAAAGAAATTAGTTAGAATGTTCCAGAATATTCATCCTGGGGTAGCCATTTCTTATTAAATACATAGGACAATTTTCAACAGGGATTTTAATATTTCCTTCGGATATCCTGGAACCGATTCTTGCGGTACATGCAATGAGCTCACTGCTAGAAAAAAAAAGCCTTGGAATCATTATTAGTAACAGAGAAGAATGACAACAGAAAAATAGTAATAGAGAAGGAACTTAAACAAATTTGCACAGAAAATTAGGTCCATTTAAGAAAAAGTGAAACATTCTGACAAAGGAAAAGATCATCAAAGGCAGAGTCAGAGAAATGTTAAAGAAAGAAGCTGCTTGCTTTGATTTCTGCAAAAATGTTGTGTGTCCCAACATTACAACTAATAATGTATATTATAAGAGACAAATCTCATAATATATTAAAGCATTTTCTACTTTATGAGGTGAGATGTTAAAGCATTTTCTGCAACTCATTCATTAATGTAAATACCTCATAGAGTTAGCTCCCACTTTCATTCTGATTAAACTCGCGATATATTTTTCAATATATACGTGCTGTCTACTAGAAAGACTGTATTTTACATGTATCCAGAAACTATTGGTAAATTATGCTCCTTTCTGAAACACTTTGTTAATCATTATCTTGACGTTGAAATTTCTTTCTTTTGTGATTCAGCAGGAGGTCAGAACAAAAATGCTACACTTTTCAGATTTTTCCATCAATTAAGTAAATGTTTAACAAAGATTGAGAATGGCTCGGTGTTTTTTTTTTTTTTTTTTTTCCAATAAGAGGACTTTCTTTCCTTAGAGTGCGATAAGAATGATAGCCTAATACATTATAAAACTTATGCCAAACGTCCTGCTGACTGGGCAGAAATATTCAGGAGTGCTCGCCAGAAATCTATGTAATTTGATGTAGTAGAAGTTGATCAAGAGCCATTTATTATAAAGGTATCGACTGCTTTATTGAAGAAGCAGTATGTGTAAAAAATGTCATTTGCAACTAGGCCTGTCAGAGAATTTCTAGTATCAAATCAGCAGGCTAATTTAGTGTGCTATCGAAATACCTACAATGGGGCATAGGAAAATGATCCTATTTTGTTGCCAAAAGGGAAAAGAATAGTACCACAGCTTGCAAGAAATTAGCTCCTAATGCCAAAGATAGCTTATATGGGTAAAAAAATAAATGTCTTGTATTTTGTGCTAACACAACTAAACGAGAAGGCGAACGAATTCAACCTAAATTACATGTGGTCCTTGTCGATTTTGCAAAAGCCTTCGAGTCGGTGGAGCATATAGCCATACTGAAAGCACTAGAACACCAGGAGATACAACACAAGTACATCCGACTTCAAGGAAAACTGTGCACAAATAGCAAAGCAAGAGTTAAAATGGACAAAATAGGGAGGAAATATCCCTACAACGAGGAGTAAGGCAGGGGGACCCAACATCCCCAACAATTTTCATAGCCCTAATGGAGGATATCTTCAGCAGGATGAAAGAAGACTATGGCATAAATATAGACGGAAGGAAATTATTCAATATTCGCTTTGCAGACTACATCGCTCTCATAAGACTCATACGAAGAAGCAGAAGAAATGCTAAGAGAGCTCTGCAAATACAGTAAACAATCAGAATTTCAAATAAATGTCTCAAAAACAAAGATACAAAAAAGATAATCCAGATCGAAAATCACAAAATCGACTACATCAATGAATATGTTTACTTAGGCCAAGCCGTATCATTCAGCAACCAAACTCTAAACGAAATAGAAAGGAGAATCACAAGGATGGAAAAAATTCTGGGCTCTAAACTTTATATTACTACAAAAAGACATCGGCCTAAAAATAAAATAAAAAAAGCCGTCATGGACATGTGTGTACTACCAGTATTAACTTACGGCTCGCAGACATGGTCATTAACAAGAAAAGGAACATCCATGCTAGAGATTTGGCAAAGAAAAATGGAACGGAAGCTATTAAACATCACTAGAAGGGACCGCTTCAGGAACGAGGACATCCGCAAGATAACGAGGCTAAAAGACGCAGGAACATCAGTAATGGGGTTGAAATGGAAATGGAGGGGGGTCATGTGCTCAGAATGGATCCTAAAAAGTGGACTTATCCAGTGACGATGCGGTAACACAAAAAGCGTTAGAGTGAAGTGTTTAAGTGTCATATAGGAACACTGTGGACTAGAACATCGCAAAACAGACAAAGATGGAAGCAATCCATAAATAAATAATAGTTTTAAAAAACTAAAAGAACACGCTTTATTAGAAAACTAAAAAATGAAAAATAATTTTAATTTCCAATACGCTTGGGATAAAATAAAGTGCTCAACAAAAAAATCATCTCCAACACATATAGAATAAAATTAGAGTTATCAAGAAAAATAAAATAATTTTACCATCAAAAGCGTGGGGTGCTCTATATCAATATATTTGATAATAAACAGATATTGGTAAAAGTAAGCTCTCTAAGAAGGAAATGTAAAAATCATAAAAAGCACCCCACGCTTTTGATGGTAAAGTTATTTTATTTTTCTTGATAACTCTAATTTTATTCTATATGTGTTGGAGATGATTTTTTGTTGACCACTTTATTTTATCCCAAGCGTATTGGAAATTAAAATTATTTTTCATTTTTTAGTTTTCTAATAAAGCGTGTTCTTTTAGTTTTTTAAAACTATTATTTATTTTTTATTTTTTAGTTTTAATATTTTACAGAATAAGATAAAAATGTAAATATCTTTAAATTCGATACTGTTGTAGTATGAGCTAAAAGTAATACTCTTCTATAAAAAAAAAACCCTCCCAGCCGGATTTGAACCTGCGACGTACGGATTACTGAAATTATATATCACTAAGAGTTCACTGCTCTACCAACTGAGCTCTTACAACGATTGCCTAAAAACTCGACAAGTCCGCAACCTATTATACCAGTTTTCATTTTTTTTATTTTCGGATGAGTCTGGCCAGGATTTTAGAAACAAAATACGAAATTATTGTATTGTCACGGCTTCTCTACACGTATATAAAGTTTCAAGTCGATGCAATGTTTCTAAGTGGGTGAAAATAGCGTTGAAAGATTCCGTTACATTGATACAAAAAACTTTTGTTTTTGATGATTTCTATGATTATGGCCAGGATTTTAGAAAATAAATATGAAATTATTGTATTGTCACGGGTCCTGTACAAGTATACAAAGTTTCAACTCTATCCAATGATTTTAAGTGGGTGAAAGTCGCGATGAAAGATTCCGTTACATAGATAGATAGATACAGGTCAAGCTAATATAAAGCGTGTAAAAAAGTTGAAGTGATAGTCCCAAGGGATTGGCTATAACCCAGGCATATAACTTAAGCCATCCTGCAGTCGCTTGGAGGCCCTTGCCCGACATGGGATGATTATGGGCTAATTCTAAATTTTGTTTTAAAATTAGAAAAGCTGTAAAATAATGACTTTTTTTAACATTCCAAACGTAGACTACCAATATCCCGGGCGAAGTACGAAGATTTTCAGGTGTTAAATCTGCAGCCATCAGGCTCAAGGATTCTGCTCCTCTCCACCACACCAATAACATGAAGAAACTATGTGAAGATTTACTAAAAATTAATATAATTAATTTTTGACAATATAATATAAATTACTAGTTATTATTTTGATTCTTCATTAGAATTTCAGGGAGAAAGAGACTTAGTATATTCTTTCCCTTTTTTAATTGACATGACTGCAGTTATTGTTAAACTGTATGAAAAGTATGGGAAATATTTTTGTAGTAACTACATGCTGTCTTTAATATTTATTTCTCACAAATACAGTGTCATAAAATTACTTGTAAGAAAATTAAAATACTTTTGTGAGCGTTTAAAAGTTAAAATTTGTTCCCCTGAAAAGTTTTAGAAATGTGACTAAGCATTTTCTTTCCGGGGACCCTTCATTTATTTATTGTTTTGAAATAATTATTGTTGATTATAACAATCACACGTCATTCAACTGCAGAAAGCGACGGTCTTTGGGTTTAATAAAATTACAAGGATACTTACTTACTTACTTACTTACTCACTGGCACTATCGAACCCGTAGGTTCATGGCCGCACGGACATAAGCTCTCCATACATCCCTATCCTGAGCTAATGCTTTCCAATCATTCCCTGTATAATCTACTTCCCTCAAATCATAGTTAATGTTGTTCTCCCACCTCATTCTTGGTCTACCAACTGGGCGTTTTCCTTCTGGCTTTCCTACAAGAAGTTTCCATGCACGTCTTTCATTCCCCATACGCGCAACATGTCCTGTCCATCGCAGTCTACGGGACTAACTGTTCTTATTATATCTGGCTTCCTATAAAGACCATGTAGTTCATTGTTATGTAGTCTTCTCCATTCACCTGTCTGTTCATCTCTCTTTGGTCCAAAAATTTTCCTAAGAACTTATTCTCAAATACTCGTAATCTCCTTTCCTCCCTTAAAGTAAGAGTCCATGTTTCGCACCCATATAATATAACTGGTAGAATAATAGTTTTATATATTTTCAGCTTAACGTTTTTTGAAAGGAGTTGGGACATCAAAAGTCTCTGCAATGCATAATAGCATGCATTTCCAGAATTGAGCCTATGTTTAATTTCTTTGTGCATCTCATTCCTATTTGTGATTATTGTTCCTAGGTATTTGAATTCAGCCAATTCCTCAAAATTTCCCTCATTTGTCATTAGCTGTCCATTTCCATTATATAATGTATTTCTACGTGAGACCATATATTTAGTTTTACTGATATTTACTTCCAGTCCTAATTTCTTAGTGTTACTCAATAGTGTGTGCGTGTTGGCCTTTAGTATCTCCTCGCTATCGGCCAGTAGTACTACATCATCAGCATAAACTACAGCTTATTAATACCATTCAGTTGTAAGCCTTCCTCATTCTCTAAAGATTTAATGGCATGCTCTAGTACAAAATTAAAAGTAGAGGAGATAGTGCATCTCCTTGCTTCAACCCATTCTGGATTTCAAAAGTGTCTGAAAACTGTTTGCCTACACGCACCCTACTCGTTGAGCCATTTAGACACATTCGTATAAGTCTAACTAACTTTTTAGGAATTCCGAACTCCAGCAGGATACTATATAACTTCTCCCTCTTAATTGAATCATATGCTTTTTGGAAGTCTACGTATAGTTGATGTACAGTACCATTATATTCCCATTTCTTTTCTAAAATCTGTCTTATACTAAAAATCTGATCTGTTGTAGACCTGTTTCTTCTAAATGCACATTGATGATCTCCTAGAATGTCATCAATATAGGGAGTAAGTCTGCTGACTAATATATTTGTTAGAATTTTGTACGAAGTTGAAAGTAATGAGATGCCCCTGTAGTTGTTGCAATCAGTTTTATCTCCTTTCTTATAAATTGGTACGATAATTGATTCCTTCCATTCATCTGGAAGAGCTTCTTTTTCCCAAATCATACTGAGCAAACAAGGATATTAAATAAAATTAATTAAGTGCATAGTTTTTACAGATAATATCCTCATTGATAAAATATACGTATTCGTGTAAAGTGAACCCAGGCCCACTTTACCTTCTCGTCAAGGGTCCACATTAACCGAGTCCCTTCGTTATGTTTAATTATTTCGTACAGCCGCCATGTCACATAATGCCAAACCAAACCCGTCAGTATATTAAAACAGCATCTGCATAATATAATACATTTAGGAGTTTTTTCAACATTTTTAATATTCAATAGCAGAAATTTAGGATTAATTCTTAGCTTGAAAAACTTTTAAAATTGTTATTTTAATAAAAATCACAAATAATCTCTTCTTCCCACAAAGAATAAAATAAAATGGCCTTGAACACGTCAAAGTTGATGAGAGGAAGAAGATCAAATATTTTCTGTTCGGGGGCAGCATTAATTAAAGAAGATACTAACAGGGTCCACTCAAACCGAAGATATTTCTAGACTTATTATCGGCAGATATTTCTAAGTTCATTCACCTCGTGAATTTGTCAAGGTTAACTGCATCTAATGATCCGATTTGCTGATTAATGTTATCGACTATAATTTTTAAATTAATTAATATTATGCCACGTTTGGTTTTGATGAAACAGAAATTGCGGCCACTAGAGCGAAAATGGACTCACCTCCCTCTCTTTCATATGCACGCACGCACACACACACACACACACACACACATATATATATATATATATATATATATATATATAACATCGATAAAGCGTCACTGCTATAAAGTAAAATTAATATTCTCTTTAATTTGCTTACTTGATATAGTCAGCTACTAGATGGCAGTGAAGACAGTGTTCTCGCGACATCTAGTAATAATGGAGAGTATAATACATATATAAGAAAAATAAGTGTTTGAATTGGATTCGCCTGGTAGTGTAATGGATATCACGCTGAGGTACAGACTCAGAGATCCGGGTTCGAATCCCGTCCAGGCATTTATTTTTCTTATCATACCATATTAAGCTTGCATTGCTCAATGTTAAATATTTAATTATAACATCGATAAAGCGTCACTGCTATAAAGTAAAATAAATATTCTCTTTAATTTGCTTACTTGATATAGTCAGCTACTAGATGGCAGTGAAGACAGTGTTCTCGCGACATCTAGTAATAATGGAGAGTATAATACATATATAAGAAAAATAAGTGTTTGAATTGGATTCGCCTGGTAGTGTAATGAATATCACGCTGAGGTACAGACTCAGAGATCCGGGTTCGAATCCCGTCCAGGCATTTATTTTTCTTATCATACCATATTAAGCTTGCATTGCTCAATGTTAAATATTTAATTATAACATCGATAAAGCGTCACTGCTATAAAGTAAAATAAATATTTCTCTTTAATTTGCTTACTTGATATAGTCAGCTACTAGATGGCAGTGAAGACAGTGTTCTCGCGACATCTAGTAATAATGGAGAGTATAATACATATATAGAAAAATAAGTGTTTGAATTGGATTCGCCTGGTAGTGTAATGGATATCACGCTGAGGTACAGACTCAGAGATCCGGGTTCGAATCCCGTCCAGGCATTTATTTTTCTTATCATACCATATTAAGCTTGCATTGCTCAATGTTAAATATTTAATTATAACATCGATAAAGCGTCACTGCTATAAAGTAAAATAAATATTCTCTTTAATTTGCTTACTTGATATAGTCAGCTACTAGATGGCAGTGAAGACAGTGTTCTCGCGACATCTAGTAATAATGGAGAGTATAATACATATATAAGAAAAATAAGTGTTTGAATTGGATTCGCCTGGTAGTGTAATGGATATCACGCTGAGGTACAGACTCAGAGATCCGGGTTCGAATCCCGTCCAGGCATTTATTTTTCTTATCATACCATATTAAGCTTGCATTGCTCAATGTTAAATATTTAATTATAACATCGATAAAGCGTCACTGCTATAAAGTAAAATAAATATTCTCTTTAATTTGCTTACTTGATATAGTCAGCTACTAGATGGCAGTGAAGACAGTGTTCTCGCGACATCTAGTAATAATGGAGAGTATAATACATATATAAGAAAAATAAGTGTTTGAATTGGATTCGCCTGGTAGTGTAATGGATATCACGCTGAGGTACAGACTCAGAGATCCGGGTTCGAATCCCGTCCAGGCATTTATTTTTCTTATCATACCATATATATATATATATATATATATAAATATATACAGAATTTTGATGTTTAGACAACTTTCTGTGCCTAAAGTTTTATTTTTCTTCTCCACTCGTCTCTCTCCATCCAATCCATGTCCTGCAGTCCTCTTGCTCTCATTCCAGCTATTTCCTGCATCCACGAATTTCGAGGTCTTCCTCTCCTCCTTCTTCCAGGTGGACACCATTCCAATATTTTCCTGGGTAATCTTTCTTCTTGCATTCGTCGTACGTGTCCATACAAATTAAATTGTTTATACCGTATATAATCTACTATTGAATAACCAATAATCATTTTTTCTCTTATGACAGTAGTTCTTATTTTGTCTAATTTTGAACATCTTGCTGCTCTCCTCAATAAATCCATTTCCATCGACATAAGTCTTTGTTCTAAGTTTTTGTTGAATTTCCAAATTTCAGCTCCATATGTGACAGCACTTCTCATTATTGAATTATATATTTGTAACTTTATATATATATGCCTATAATGGTAGCCTAAAGTTGAGCCATAGCCTCTTCTTTGTTAGGAGTTACTAGACCAAGTTAATTTAGTTAGCTTATTTGCCCATAGATGTCTTGAATGGCATGCAGTCAACATACTGACTCAATGAGACATCTAGTAAGCAACTAAGATATTATTAGGACTTTGAGGTCTGTAAATTTTGCTTAAAGGCCTTTTTATTCAGGCTTAAGGATCTTTTACGAGCCTGAAAATCTTCACACTCAGGACCCACGGCTTAAAGTCCCACCCGGAGGAGTTGCTTCTTGGATTTTTCCATCCTAAAAAATCCATTTACCCCGGCCGGGTTTGAACCCGCGACTCTATGGACCTGAGACAAGAAGCATGACCATTAAATTAGTTCATCGCGTTTGACATATATACAGTATATTTGCCATGATAATTTTCGGTGCCTGCGAGACATGATCGGTGATGGTCTGTAAAAAGTTTTAAGAAATATTTTCTGGAGAACATCAATAGTTTTATTCCTTCGGAATTCGCTAAAAATAAATTAAATTTGCAAATAGTCAATAGAAGTCAAAATGGCAAAAAAGACAAAAAAAATGGTTCTATCGTCTTCAAATGTACGTAAACATGTTTACATCCATTTGACTCTTCTATATCTAATATATAAAAATGTTTGTTTGTTTGTTCGTACTTTATGCGCGACCGATTGAGAGGGTTTTATTGTAAAATGATCAGGAGATTCCCGGGATGAACATAGGCTATAAGAGAGTTGAGATACTCAATTCCTACACCCTTAAACAACACCCTTAAAAACACCCTTTGTAGTGAAAAACGTGAAAAGTATCTTTTTTACCGTTAAATGGCTTACGCTGCCCAAATCATAACAAATTCACAAAATTAATGTATACAGAATTGAATATCTCAAAACACTCTATTGAAAAGTCCGTGACAGCATATGTTTATCTTTTAAGGATAACTCACAATAACCATTTTTGTCTTTCATTGATGCCAAGAAGATCGGAATAAGTAGATTCCTGGACAAGCATAGCAGCGCACGGCGGGTATTCTTTTGTGGATAACTCAAAATAACGAATTTTGTCTTTCAGCTCATTTATGCCAAGTACGTTGGGGTCAGGATTTTTAAACTGACCCAAACCCTCTGGCGGCAACTATGGCCCTGGGGTCGACTCAGCCTCTAACTGAAATGAGTACCAGACGCTTGTTCTGGGTAAAGGCGGCCGTCACGCAGGGCTGACAATCCGGCTGACATAAAGTGCCGATTGTCTAGAAAAAGTGGGAGCCTTAACCTCCTACTACCCCAAGGCCTCCTGAGGCCTGTTGTGGGATCACTTTACCTTACATCGGGATGTGTAGATTCCCGGGTAACGCCGGGTAATCAGCACGTGGTATCTAAAAATAATAACGATATAAGTTTATATTTATTTTTCCTTTTACTTATTCAACTAATTACAAAACACATCATTTATTTAGGTGTAGCAGCGCACGCCGGGCATTAGCTAGTATTACGATAAAAATTACACTAAAGCTGATCCTTCGTAAATGATTCATCTCGTCGCATCATTAAATGCATTCTGTAACGACAATCCTTTTTTTTTTCTTTCTTTTTTACTATTTCTTTATTTATTAAACAAGTGGTCGCCTGGCTAGAATCTCCTGTTTTTTATTTCTTTATTATTATTATTATTATTATTATTATTATTATTATTATTATTATTATTATTATTATTATTATTATTATTATTATTATTATTATTATTATTATTATTATTATATTAAAACTTTTTGGGCACAGGTAGATGTTTTATTACATTGTAAACACTCTTTATAAATAAATAATATAATAATAATAATAATAATAATTATTATTATTATTATTATTGTTCAGGAATTTTGCAGCTGAAGCCTTTTTCACTCTAGATTAATAATATATGTATAATAATTTACTATTCTTGCTCAAAAATCTAGATTTTTTAAGCCATTTTTCGAAAATTTCGTGCATTTTTCCGGATTTTCGAATGCATCAAATTATTCAACTTACTAAAAAATATATGTTTTCAACCGTCTAATTCCCATCTATTAGTTGAACTATTTAATATACGATTTAGCCTCCTCATCAAAGAGAAATAAAAGATCTGGTAGGTACTCACTTGTTCCCTATACATATCAATTAAGGATAACAATTTATATAAGAAACGTTTTTTCAAAATGTACAGAATGATAGATAAAGAATTGAAATTGAAAAGCAAAAAAAAAAAAAAAAAAAAGAGTTCAATAAAATAATGACACAGGAAGCCATAAATGTAACTTTAATTAGATAAGTATTAGAAAATAATACCTTTATGTGCTAAGTGTTAAAACCGTATCACAGTATACTATCTTATGTCTCGATACCACATACAAACAGTTGAAACGATATATACTGTGTTGCAATCTTAAGTTTTAGTACATAAAAGTCCATTCTCTATTAATAAGCATTATAAAGACATCTGTGCTGAAGAAATTTTCATATTTCTACTAAATTCAGCTAGGAGATGAATTGGAACTAATTTGGGCATAACATTTTTTAAATGGAATTTAGCACTGTTTTAAAACAATTCTAATATTTGTACAAATTGCATCAATGGAATTTATTTTTATAATTTAATTGTCTATTCAATCGTGATAAATAAAATTATTTATTAATTTCAAGAACGTTGGTAAAAAAATATGTTTCCCCTGCTGAGGAGTGCTTTACATACCTTAGCAAGCGAACATTTTATTTATTTTTGTATTGACGATTATTTAGAAATCAATTATTTCAATTAAGAGAAAAATATTCCTTGCTGCAATTTTTTAGTTTGTAAGTTAAGGTAAAAATATTGTAAAGTGAGAAAGTCCATTTAAGCTGTAAACTTGTTGATGCCCAAAAAATAACTTATTCCAAATTGACGTAAATTATTATTTAATGGGAAGACAATGTATAGACTGCTATATGTGCAGTATACAAGTCTCGCAATTCAGTGCAGATTTCTATATATTTAACGTAGTTATACTAATAATTTTCTCTAACTATAAAGTGATGCAACAATTGAATAGCCACCCAGAAGAAAGTAAATCTTTTTAAATTGATTTTTTTCCATGGGAAAATGTCCCACCTGTCGTTATAAAACAATTTCCCATGTAAGACTGAATTAAATTAAACCAGTTTATTTCAAATTGTTTTTATTATTAAATTAATAATAATTGTTGCATTAATTCCACTTTTTAGTTAGAGGACTGTATATTTAAAAAAAGTGTAGTTCTATCAATTTTACAAACCAGCTAAATATCATAAATTGGCTAAATGTATCAAACGACAGAAGAATCGTAAATGTATATAGAACACTGTGTTTGAATTGATTGCGCTTAAAAATTATTTCATGACTGAAAGTCATAAGTGTAATAGTTAAAGCGACTTAACTCCAATAATTAATGGCAATATATAAAAAGAATGGAGAATTCAAGAATCGCAAAAAGAATGCCAAAAATGATGATGCAATATAAACCCAAAGGGCATCGTCAACCAGGAAGACATACTAAAAGACTGCTAGATGGGGCCGAAACAGGTCTACGAAGGTCTAATTCGTGAAGGATAATGATGATAGAATGAATTCGATAGGAAATGAGAGGAATAATGCAATTAATTGATATAATGTAATATATAAAATGGAATGAGAGAAAATTGAACGAAATAGTTACTATGATGTATGTTCAAATCATAAGCCAAAATGAAAAGAAATACATGAAACATTCTAATTCGGTATATTTAAGTCATGTAATAAGATCGGATTTTTTAAATCTCTAAATTGAATTGAAACTAGATCTGTAACATGAGACTACGTACTTAATTGTTTCAATGGCTCAGTAGGTTAGTGCGTGAGTGTAGTAAGCTATAGGTTCCGTGTTCAAGCCTCGGTCTGTTTTTTTATTTATTTTTATGTTTTACTTAATTATTCATTTTAGATATTTTTTATTTATTTTATTTGTTTTTAATTTTTTAATATTTTTAAAGTTAGGCCCTAGTGCTAAAGAGGGGTTAGGAGTTTCTTAAATACCTAGTACCTATTAGTTTTTCTACGTATAATTTTCTATTTAAAATATGTTTTAAAAATGTTTGTTATTTATTCATTTTAGGCATTTTGATGAATTTATTATTTTTAATTTTACTTATTTTAAAAAGTACATGCAAATCAGGACTCATACACTAGAGGTTCGGGTTCAAACCCCGGCCCGGTGCCGACAAGTCTGTTTTCACTTTTTTTTTTTTGACGGGTTGGAATATGATCAGAAATATTCTTTCTCATAACATCGTTTTAAGAAAACCTATGACAGATACTCGAACGGAGGTACGTGAAGATTGTAAATGAGATAGGCCTATGTCATTACTAGTAAAATCCATATCAAATTCCGTTGAGGTGAAGTCATGTGATGAAAGTTAAAGAATTGTTAAAGCATCTATAAAACAAAAAAGTGTATTTTGAGCCTAGACACGATATGAGCGAACATTACAGAATGTGTCTTAAAATAAATAAGTAGAAAAATTATCTTATATCTACCGTCTATAAATAGCCTAATTATAAAATAAAAAGTATATACACTAAGGCAAATATGTTCAAATGTGTTGAAGCGTCTGAATTTCTGATGTAATTGATTTCATATATTAAAGCTACTGAAAATTATTTAAAAATACACATTTGGGACACTGTGATCTTAGATATTAAACCGACTGTAAATAAAATAAGTGGATGTACTGTGCTTGAAGATAATCAAATGTATTGAAGCGTCTGAAATTAACATTGAGATAACAATGGCGAGTGCAAGCCTTCAGGATAAAACACATTTTGGACGCCATGTTACATTAGAAGTGTCTATATTCACTATAATGGAATAAACAAAGGAATAAAAGTATTCTTTATCTGTGCTAAAGTAAAGGAAGAAGAAGGAATAGATGATAAACTTAGAGAACATATGAAGAACACGATTTGATTGAACTGAGACTAATAAGAATGCCTCCGGTCTCGAGAGTTGCGGGTTCAAACCCAGCAGGAGTCGATGGACTTTTTAGCATGCGAAAAATCCAAGGATAAAGTCTTCCGGGAGGGACTTTGTGGATCCCTAGTATGAAGATTTTCAGCCTGGTGAAAGATCCTTAAGCCTGAATAAATAGGCCCCTAATCAACGTTTATCGATCTTTTTCATCCTAGTAATACTTTAGTTGACTACTAGATGTCTCATTGGATTGATATGTTGACCACATACCATTCATGACATGTTTAGGAAAATAAGAATACATTAATTTGGTCTAGTAATTCCTAGGAATGGAGAGACAAGGCCCAACATTGGACTGTACGTCATTGCAGATGTAGAATATCAATAACATATATTTGGTATGATACATTAAGGTAAAAAAATGGAAAAAAAAGTCGTAAGTATTTGATAGGGCTACACTTTTATGTTTTTTTTCCCCCAAATATATCAGGGATCAATGAAAAAGTGATTATTTATTCTTGTTGATTCAATATTAATAACATTCCAAAATGTATTTATAATTAAAATACAAAATGAAGTATTTAAGTTAATTCACAGTAATTAGGAAAGAAATTGATCTCTGATTATGATTGTAAACTGAATTAGGGATACTCAGAGAGTGGATGCGTTCTAAGGCAGGTAGTGTTGCCCAAACTGTAGGAAATAGAGAGGTAAGACTTGAAACTAGTATTCAGAAGATACAGAGTTAAGATCCCAGTAGGTGCCAACCTGACTGATATCTTTTTCGTAGTTTTACACAGTCGTGAAGGAAAATATTGGAAGGAAGGTAGAACATTGAATAGATAATAGGAATTTCATTACAAGGACTAGTTTTATCATATTCGGATTATCATAGGGCAAAAAAAAAAATAGGTAGGTAAGCGATATGACCACACATTATAAAGGATCTATAAAAATATAATAAAAAAAAAGATTGTGAAATATCGAGGCCAATAACAAATTTGTTTTCAAAGGTGGTATTACTTCGTGCAAAAAAGAAAGTCTGTTAAAAATAAATGTATGCGGTATTTTAGTTCAAGGAAGGAGAAAAAATTACTGAAATAAAGTTCTTAAGACATTTTTTGGACCAAAGAGAGATGAACAGATAGGCGAATGCGAAAATTTCGTAACAGTGAATTATATGATCTTTGTGGGAAATAATATGTAACAAAAACATTTAAGTCCCGTAGACAGCGATGGGCAGGACATGTGGCACGATTGGGAAATGAAAGAGAAGTATGAAAACACATTGTAGGAAAACTAGAGGAAAAACATACAGTAGGTAAACCAAGAAGGAGGTAGGAGAATAACATTAACCTTGGTTTGAGGAAGTAGATTAAACAGCGGATAGTTGGAAAACACTAGCTCAGGATAGGCATCTTACATCCGCGGGGCCATGAACCTACGGGTTCGATAATGCCAGTGAGTTAGTTAAGGACCCTCACGCCAACAGTACGCTCCTGCTTGCAGTAATAGCAACCAATTAAGTCGACTTAACTTTCGTGCCTCTAATATCATACATTTATTTATTATTATTACTATTTTTCTATTTTAAGGTACATATTTAATAAAATGTATTGAATTACAAGTTTCCGTTTGTATAGTTTGTGTGATATTAGATATTTGTGTAGTTTGACGATTTTTATTATTAATTTAACACTTCTCATAGAAGGATAAATTATATTTGAAGAGAAAAATTTTTCTCTTCAAATATAATTTGTGTAGTTTGTTTATGTGGATAAGGTGTTTAAAAAATAGGCTCTATACGAAACAGATAAACAATACAATATACGAATAGAAATAAATATCGATCTCGGTGGTTTAGAGGTTAAAATTTTAAGTGTGATTCCAAGGGTCGCGTGTTCAAACCCAGCCGAGGTCGACTGATCTTTTACAATTGAAAACATCAAAAGGATAAGCAGTTTTAAGCCGAGAATCCCGAGTTAGAAAAATGTCTAGCTCGTAAAATAACTTCAAGCCTAAATTAGAGCTTCTGAGCAAAATTTAAGATTTTCCCATACAAGTACATTAGTTGCCCATTAGGTGTCTCTTTGAGTTGACGAGTTAACCAGTGACAGAAATAGTGTAATTATTTTAGCTTCAAATGTTGAAAACTTATTAAAATAATTACCTAAGACCTCAGTCTTCCTCAACTAGTTTATTACAATTTAAATTAGAACACTTTGTAGGTATTTTAAAAAGCTGGTGATGGAAGATGTTCCGAAATATTTATTCACATCTCACGTACTTATTTTAATGTGTTTAACGTTTAGCATAATAACCTCAACTGTGTTTTGCGAACAATTTTAAATGCATTCATATTTTACTTTAAGTAATTGCCGCAAGGGAGTACCCTTACCCCACGTTAGGATGTATGGATATTAAAACAGTAAATAAATAAATAAATAAAGTATGTAAATAAATAAAAACAAATCTTTGGATAGATAGGTCATCGGTTGATTAATGTCTTTGACATCGTCCGATTCTCAATAGCCATTTTTGTCGGTCCATCCAATCTCCTGGTTGTAGATGTTTCTCCTTCATGTATAAATATATTCCCTGACTCCAGGAGGTTTTAGGTCTTCCTCTGCCTAGTGTTCCCTTAGGTTTCCATACCAAAACACATTTTGGTAGCCGATCCTCTTCCATTCGTTGGAAAAGTCCGCACCATCTTAATTGCCGAGTTTTAATATAATGTAGAATAGTTTCTCCATTCTTCATTTTCTCCCTTAACAATTATATTAAAATTCAGCCTGCATTTTGTGCTCGTAAAAACCAGACATAGTCGGCCGATTGTTATGAAAATTGGTACATACAGGTTTTCAGGTAGGGAGAGTGTTTAGTCTATTACTCTCTAAAACCATGATGTAGTACTTCACCTGAAACGAACATTTAAAAATCCATCTATCTAACGCAGTTTTTGATGTAAAACAACGAAACTCAGTATAAGTTATTAAAATAGACCAAACTAGATACTGTCCAAACATCAGCGAGATCCGAAATAAAAAATTGTAGCAACCGCCATGTTTGGTTGGTCGCAATGTATACCATAGAATTAATTAACATTTCTTAACTTATTCAAGTAAAAAATAAACACATATTTAATTTATCTAGGTGCAGCAGCACACGCCGGGAATTCGCTAATAAATTAATAACTTCCGTTCCTAAATTAATAGGTTACCACAGCTGATAAACCAGGAGCTGACTGATAGGCCAAGGCCTTCTAGCTCTGTATTGCGTCATACAGTTCTTAGCTGATGAAACTTACAAAGTCGCGTTGCTTTAATGACATACGCTATGTTGCCGATATATTTTTAAACACCTTTTTATTGTGTGTGTGTGGTGTGTTTTACAAACGGAAATGCTGTTTTTGAGACAAACAAATTATATTGGTGCTAATATTTTTGATTGATTAATACTGTTTGGGCAACATATTTAAAATGGAATATAACGAAAATGGTTTTAATCAGTTTTTGATGTAACTTATGACTATGTCTGATAGAAATTAAGCATTTTAAGATATTTTTACACGTTCTTAACGTAAATTTTAAAATGCCTTGATGCATCCACTATCCCTATTTGCCCATTTTCTCTGAGTGTCTCTAAATGTCTTGTTAAGCTCGGGTGTTCAGCGTGTATTTTTTTGTTTTTTTCAGGTTGTGGATGAGGTTCTCGTCGATTGTAGGAGTAAGTTTATTTTCTAAATTCATTGTATTTATTATCCTTAAAGAAAATTAGTTACAGTGACTTAATGATGCAAAATAAAGAAGATAAATTAGATATTTTTGAATTAGGACTTTTATGGTAGCCATTAAATTGCAGAACTTCTAGTTATATGGATGTAAAACACGGAATTTTAAGACAGGAACAAAGATTGGAAGTATTTGAAGCAGACTTACTCCGTATATTAATGACATTCTAGGTTATCATCAATGTGGATTTAGAAGAAACGGGTCTACAACATATCAGATTTTTAGTATAAGACATATTTTAGAAAAAAATGGGAATATAATAGAATTGTACATTTACTATATATAGACTATAAAAGGGCATACGATTCAATTAAGAGGGAAAAGTTATTTAGTATCCTGCTGGAGTTCGGAATTCCTAAAAAGTTGGTTAGATTTATACGAATGTGTCTAAATGGCACAAAGGGTGCGAATAAGTAAACAGTTTTCAGAATTTAGAAATACACAATGGGATAAAGCAAGAAGATGCATTATCTTCTCTACTATTGAATTGTGTACTGGAGCATGCCATCATATCTTTAGGGGATGAAGAAGGCCTACAACTCAATGGTTGTAATGAACTGTTAGTTTATGCTGATGATGTAGTATTATTATGCGATAGTGAGGATGTATGAAGGGCCACCACACACACTCTATTGAGTAACACTAAGTAATTAGGATTGGAAATAAACACACAAAAATATATCGTGTATTGAAAATTGACAGTTAATGAGAAATGAGGGAAATTTTGAAGAAGTGGCTGTATTCATTTACCGTACCTAGGAATAATAATCACAAATAGGAATGAGATCTACAAATAAATTAAAATATAGGCTCAATTATGGAAATGAATGCTGTTATGCATTACAAGGAGTCCTGTCGTTCCAACTTTTCTTTAAAAAAAGACGTTAAATAAAAACATGTAAAACTCTTATTTATGCAATTATATTTTATGGAAGCGAAACATGGAATTTTACTTTAAGGGAAGAAAGGAGATTATGAGTAATTGAGAATAAAGTCCTTAGGAAAAATTTTGAACCAAAGAGAGATGAACAGCAGGTGAATGAAGAAAACTACATAATAGTGAGCTACATGGTTTCTATAGGAAGCAAAATATAGTAAGATCATATAAGTCTTGTAGACTGCGATGGCAGGACATGTGGCACGAATGTGTAATGAAAGAGGTGCATGGAAGGTTTTTGTAGGAAAACCGGAAGATAAACACCCAGTTGGTAGACTAAAAATGAGGTGGGAGAATAACATTAACCATGATTACAAGGAAGTAAATCATACAGGGAATGATTGGAAAACATTAGCTCAGGGTAGAGATGTGTGGAGAGCTTATGTCCGCGCGGCCATGAACCCACGATTCGATAGTACCAGTCAGTTAGTATTTGGGGTGAAGCAAGTATTTGGGTTGACACCAAGTTTATGGCGCCTATATGTTGGAGGGCTGCTGGTTACCTACCAGTTAACGGCTGCTTCGGACAGAAATTAAACATAGTCTCAATCTGGAAATGCATACTATTATGCTTTATAGGGACTCTTGTCCCAACTTTTCTTATATAAAAAAAAATTTAATTAAAAACTATAAAACTGTTATTTACCAAGTTATATTTTATGGAGGCGAAAAATTGAATTTTAGATTAAGAGAGGAGAAAATATAACGAGTATTTGAGAATGGAGTTCTTGGGAAAGATGTTTGGGCCAAAGAGAAATGAACAGACAGACGAATTGAGAGGACTACATAACGATGAACTAAGCGATCTTTATGGAGATATAATAAGAACAATTGTGTCTCGTAGATTGAGATGGACAGGACATCTGGCACTAACGAGAAATGAAAGAGGGACGTGCAAAATCCTTATAAGAAATCCAGAGGAATACGCGCAGTATATAGGCTAAGAATGAGATGGGAGAATAACATTTACCATGATTTCAGGGATGTAGATTATACAAGAGATGATTGGAAAACATTACTTAAGGATAGGGATATATGGAGATACTATGTCCGGAGTATGTACCCGGCGACTTCATATTACCATAACTTTGAAATTTTCTGGAGCCATAATTCATTGATACGTTTCGTGCCGTTTTAGTATTATATTTTAGGTTATGTCTATGTCCATTCCTAAAGCTTTATTCTTTATTTCGCAATTTCCCCTTTATTTCTACCAGATATTACATATACTGTGTATCAGCTGCTATCTTGGTATTTTTACACGCTTTATATTAGCTTGACCTGTATCTATCTATCTATCTATCTATCTATCTATATAACCGAATCTTTCAACGCGATTTTCACCCACTTAAAATAATTAGATCGACTTGAAATTTTATATACTTGTAAAGGACCCGTGACAATACAATAATTTCATATTTATCTTCTAAAATCCTGGCCAGAATCATCAGAAAATCAAAAAAGTTAATTTTTATTTATGTAACGGAATTTTGAACACGGTTTTCACCCACTTAGAAACATAGGATAGACTTGAAACTTTGTATACTTGTAAAGGACCCGTGACAATAAATAATTTCATATTTATTTTCTAAAATCCTGGCCAGAATCATCAGAAAATCAAAAAAAGTGTCTTTGTATTTATGTAACGGAATCTTTGAACACGATTTTTACCCACTTAGAAACATTTGATCGACTTGAAACTTTGTATACTTTTAAAGGACCCGTGACACTACAATAATTTCATATTTTGTTTCTAAAATCCTGGCCAGAATCATCAGAAAAAAAAAATTAAAACTCGTATAATAGGTTGCGGACTTGTCGACTTTTTAGTCAATCGTTGTAAGAGCTCAGTTGGTAGAGCGGTGAACTAGTGGTATATAATTTCTGTAATCCATAGGTCGCTGGTTCAAATCCGGCTGGGGAGGATTTTTTTTCTAGAAGTGTAATACTTTTAGCTCATACTACAATAGTATCGAATTTAAAGATGTTTACATTTTTATCTTATTATGTAAAATATTAAAACTAAAAAATAAATAATAGTTTTTAAAAAACTAAAACAGCACGCTTTATTAGAAAACCGAACTAAAAAATGAAAAATAATTTTAATTTCCAACACGCTTGGGATAAATTTAAAGTGGTCAACAAAAAAATCATCTCCAAGAAATCTAGAATAAAACTAGAGTTATCAACAAAAAGAAAATAATTTTACCATCAAAAGCGTGGGGTGTTTTTTATGATTTTTACATTTCTTGTTAGAGATTTTACTTTTACCAATATCTGTTTATTATCAAATATATTAATTTATATAGAGCACCCCACGCTTTTCATTGTAAAATTATTTTCTTTTTGTTGATAATTGTAGTTTTATTCTAGATGTGTTGGAGATGATTTTTTGTTGACCACTTTAAATTTATCCCAAGCGTGTTGTAAATTAAAATTATTTTTCATTTTGAGTTCGGTTTTCTAATAAAGCGTGCTGTTTTAGTTTTTTAAAGCTATTATTTATTCTTCTACTACATGGCGTAGGATAATTACACGGTTTATATTAGCTTGACCTGCATCTATCAATGTAACGGAATCTTTCAACGCGATTTTCACCCACTTAGAACATTGGTTGAACTTGAAACTTTGTATACGTATAAAGGACCGTGACAATACAATAATTCACATATATTTTCTAAAATCCTTGCCAGAATCATCAGAAAATAACAAAAAAGTATCTTTGTATCTATGTAACGGAATTTTTGAACACGATTTTCAGCCACTTAGAAACATTGGATCGACTTGAAACTTTGTATACTTGTAGAGGACCCGTGACAATACAATAATTTCATATTTTGTTTCTAAAATCCTGGCCAAAATGATCAGGAAATCAAAAAAAAAAAAAGAAAACTGATATAAGAGGTTGCGGACCTGTCGACTTTTTAGTCAATCGTTGTTAAGAGCTCAGTTGGTAGAGCGTTGAACTCATAGCGGTATATAATTTTAGTAATCCATAGGTCGCTGGTTCAAATCGGCTGGGAGGATTTTTTTTAGCTCATACTACAATAGTATCGAATTTAAAGGTATTTACATTTTTATCTTATTGTGTAAAATATTAAAACTAAAAAATAAAAAATAAATAATAGTTTTAAAAAACTAAAACAACACGCCTCATTAGAAAACCGAACTAAAAAAAATGAAAAATAATTTTAATTTTCAACGCGCTTGGGATAAATATTTTTACCATCAAAAGCGTGGGGTGCTCTTTATGATTTTTACATTTTCTTCTTAGATACTTTACTTTTACCAATATCTGTTTATTATCAAATATATAATTGATAAAGCGCACCCCACGCTTTTGATGGTAAAATTATTTATCCCAAGCGTGTTGAAAATTAAAATTATTTTTCATTTTTTAGTTGGTTTTCTAATAAAGCGTGTTGTTTTAGTTTTTTAATACTATTATTTATTTATATAATAATTTTAGAATACGGTAGATACACATGTTAGGCCTATATTTATTTATTTTTTTTGGACAACACAAAAATGTGACAAATATTAAAATTATTAAATTGTATTACATAACCTCAACTTTGCTTTAAAATGAATTTTAAAAATCTTGAGAAGAATGTAATATAATATTGTCAACGATTGAAAACGGTCGAATTTCTTTGAATTATGACCATTTGGGTATAAATAGCACTGATTAACAAAAAATAAACTTTTTTTGTCTCGGAAAGAAAAATATGTGATTCTGATAGTATTTTTTCTACTGAATTCAAATAAGATATCGTTTTTTCTCCAGCACGCAAAGTTTCCGAGAGACAGGCATTTATAATTCTAACACTTTAATACTTTCTATATTCGTAACTACACAATATTCGAACATTCGTACTCACCTAGAAAGTAAGAAATGACGATTTTCTGCTATATTTCGCCTTTAGATGGTGCAACAATAATCGGCCAGCATATTGGGGTTCTTTTTGCTTTGATATTTCTTTTCCATAGCTGAAATCTACCGATGAAAGTGTTCCCCGTCCTCATGTTCACTGAGCCAAGATAATAAATGGACGAAAAAAGTTTATTAAAAAAATAATTATTTAAATCCATTAATTGAAATTGAAATAAAAAAACTGTGGGTGATGGAGAAATTCCGAATACATATTTGCAAACACGATAAAAGAACTGCATTAAGTACAACTATTGGTACTCATGAGACAAAAGTCATGTTGACCAGTGTTATCTCCATTTGGGTATCATAATAAATAATCAAACTACATTGCTCAAAAAAATTAGGGATATTGTAGAATTACCTACTAAGACTATGTTTTTTGGAATATTATTAGATGCAATCGCTTTCTATTACTCCTAGATAATGTAAACAAGAGTTTGAAGTTGTTACGTAACCTTGGTACCACACCAGAGGGCAGTGTCTGTACAGTTGATGTGAAAGGGTGGTGTGGGGGTGAATGTTTTGTTGCTGTTTTTAAATCCAGTCCAGTTTTCAGTTAGTGAATGACTTGCCTTAGGGACAGTAATGCCTCGACAACGTGATTTACCTGAACCAATGGCTTGGAGGGCCATAGGAAGGATGGAAGCTGAACAGACACAACAAGAGGTGGCACAAGCCATTGGGGTGTCTGAAAGCGTGATTTCCAGGCTTTGGAATCGTTTTCAAAGAACGTATACTGTTCACAGAAGAACCGGACCCCCAAGGTGGACCATGGGCAACAACAGCAAGGGATGACCGTTACCTCATGTTAACAGCCCGTCGGAATAGACAGCAGAATGCAACTCAACTGTGAAATACACTTCAAACAGCAACAGGACGCAGGGTGTCAACTCAACTGTCCCTAATCGACTGCATGGAAGTGGTCTCTATTCCCCTAGGGCCATAGTGTGTACCAGGTTAACTCCCAACACCATAGAGATCGCAGAAACTGGGCGGAGGAAATCGTGTGGTGGAGGCATGCCCAATGGAGATCAGTTCTTTTTTCTGATGAGTCGCGATTCAACGTGGAATGTGATAGTCGGCGCGTATTCATCTGGAGGGAAAAAGGGACACGAAACAATCCAGCATTTGTACGTGAAAGATCCCCATATGGTGGCGGTGGATTGATCGTGTGGGCAGGAGTCAGTAGTGGTGGACGTACGGACCTCTACGTCATCCAAGGTGGTACTTTGACTGCGGTAAGGTATAGAGATGAGATTCTCCGACCTTAGGTGATTCTTTTCTTTTTATGGACGATAATGCACGACCCCCACAGAGCTGGCTTGGTGGACGACATGCTGGAAGTGGAGGGTATCGAGCGTATGCAATGGCCAGCTTCCTCCCCGGACTTGAATCCGATAGAGCATGTGTGGGGCGCATTGCAGGCAGACCAGCACCTCCCACAACTGTTCCAGAGCTGCACATTGATCTTATGGAAGAGTGGCCACGTATCCCCCAAGAACTCATTGCTAACCTCATTGCATCAATGCCACACAGGTGTGAGGCAGTGCTGGCCGTTCGAGGAGACCATACACCATACTAAAGAAACATTTTCACCCATGTTAATGCTTGTTTGTTTGCCATATTCCTAATCAGGATCTCTTAGACATCTGGTGTGGTACAGAGGTTACGTAACAACTTCAAACTCTTGTTTACATTCTTTGGTAGTAATAGAAAGTGATTCCATCTAATAATGTTCCTAAAAACATAGTCTTAGTAGGTTATTCTACAATATCCCTAATTTTTTTGAGCAGTGCATTATATAACATATCACTTTGTTTTGAAGCTGTTTTACTCAGGTTCTTTTCGGGCCACATTGCGGCGCCGATATTTGTGACTGTCTTTCTTTGGTAATGAATTTCTTTCATTAAATTTATTATTTCGTCCGTTTATTTAATTTTGCATCGGCATGTAGACCCCTTCAGGGGAGTCGCTGATCAACACAACCATGGTGAGAAGCGCTAATATTTGTTACTATCGCAAATATGACGAGTGAATAAATTTTGTACTTAAATAAAAACATTTACTTCTTCATTAAATAATTTATTAAACAATAATAATTGTTGGAAGTCAATATTTGCAACACTTCGATGTAAGTTATTTATTTAAATGAATAAATATGGCAATAAAGATGAAACTTACATATATCGTTTCGATCATCTTATCGGATATATATTTTTAAATATATTTATTTCCTAAGACTTATATCGTTTGTATTTACGTTTTATACGTAGATTAAACCAATATCATTTAATATATCACCAATTATTAATATTTATACTTTTAGACGATTCAATGGCGTCGATCTATTTTAAATCTCTATAACCATCTTCTCTTCTTTTGTTGCGAACAATAATGTTGTCAGTTCCTGATTGGTAATGACATCATCAAGGGATAACACGATAAGCCCGTCTTCATTCCTCGATACCCAATCATATTTTTGATGTTCGGCCGACTTAAGACCATATTATTGAATCTTTCTTATGTCGTAAACTTTTGTCTGTGGATTCTCTATTATTTATCACAACAATATATGTGACGTAAGAGTTGTTACATTTCTCATTAATGTTACAAAATTCATCAATAATATTTAACATTGTAAAATAAATAATATTTAATTTTTAATTATTTAAATATTTTTATATTAAAATTTAAATTAAAGAAATCCCCAAAATTTTTATTACATAATGATTAATTTTCCGGTTATAGTTTAGAGCAGTGGTACTCACTAGAAATTACAAGAGAGCCAAATATAAGAAACCATATCTGTTCGAGAGCCGCACCAAATTTGACAGTTCTCAGTCTTGGTAACACGCAGTTTTTTTTTTTTACATTTATGGACAAAACACAATTACTGAATACTGTCATTTAATTTTTGTTAATAATTAACTGTTTATTATTTTATTATTATTATTATTATTATTATTACGGTACTGTACATAAGTTTAAGGCAACTTACAGTTGTGTAGATTACTGCTGTGAAGTTGATGGTCGAACTCTGCTACTCTCCTGCACAATTTTTCAATACGAGCTGGTTGATTTGCCGCACATATCCGCAGCAGGTTTTCCAAGTTCACATTGGTGAGACGAGATCTATGTTTACCCTTGATGAACTTTATCTTACTGAAAGTCATTTCACAAACATACGTTGATCCAAAAAGACAGAATTTTATATGCACACGACACCAAGTTTTCGAACTGTTTTTCTGGAACTGTATTCCAAAACTCTAAAATTGAATTCGTTTTTCGTTTCTCTTGAAAAATACCTTCCAGTTCTGAATCCTGCTGGAGATCAATAAGTTCATTTATTAGATTTCTAATCTCAGGACCAAAAGTTGACAACCCAGTTACATCTGTTGTTATTGACCAGGGATTTCAACTAATCGAAATGGGTTTCGAAACTTTCTAAAATCATTAAATCTCGCGCTGAAATCATGGTGTAGTACAGTGAGCAATTCTATGAAGGGTTACAGGTGTATTTCTTCCTCTGAATATTCTTCAATAAGATGTTGGAAACAAAGGAAACTAGTGAAATCATTATTACTAAGTTCTTCTGTATACATTTTTAATTTTTCTTCTAAAGAAAAAATTACACTTGTGAGCTGAGTAATAAGTTTATTTGTACCTTGCATTTTAATTTGGACATCATTCAGTATTCCTGTTATGTCAGCCAGGAAGCCAACTTTTAACCACCATGAAGAAGAGTCTAGTTCAGGGTATTCTTTATCTCGTTCACTTAAAAAGAGTTTTATTTCATGGCGAAGATTAAAAAATCGTTCCAAAACTCTTCCTTTACTCAGCCACCTGACCTCACTGTGATAAATAACATCATCATACTGTGAATTAAGCTCTTTGAGAAATTTTATGAATTGCCTATGATTTGGTTCACGTGATGTAATAAAATTAACAATGTTAATTACTTTCTTCATCACAGATCTGAAAGTTTCGTCAAATTTAGCAGCAAGATTTTCTTGATGTAAAATGCAATGGTATGTTAATAAGTGGCCTCTATTTAAATGTTTTTTTAACAGAGAAATGAATCCTATATGATAACCTACGATTGAGGGACAACCGTCAGTGCACACTGATAAAAGTTTGTTTAGGTCAATTTTGTATTTGTCAAAAAAAGAATTAACTGCTTCAAAAAATCTATTCCCCGTGTCTGACCTGTCATAGGGTATTACAGTTAAAAATTCTTCCTTTATAATCCCTATCTTATTACGATATTTAACAAATAAAAGCAACTGAGAGGTGGAACTAATATCTGTGGACGAATCCAGAGCAAGGCTGAAATAGTCACATTCACGAATTTCATCGAGAGTACAAAGGAACATGTCTACAGACATTTCGTTAACTCTCCTAACACAAGTAGAATCGGAAAGTTGTAACTTTTGTATGTCACTTTTTGTCTGTTTTGCATTTGGAAATTTAGAAAATAATGTGTCACAAACGACTAGAAAACACTCCTTAAAATCTCTGCATCGGCAAACGGTTTCATTTTGCGTGCTAAAATTTCTGCTACTTCATATGATGCTTTTGTTATCAATTTATTTTCACTTATGGTATCCGTTCAGACACTATTGACAATTTTTAATGTTTTCAGTTTTTCTGCTCTCAATTTAGAATCCTTAGGATATTTGCACTCAAAATTTGAATGCACCGTTTTATAATTCCTATTAAGATAAATCGTTTATAACCTTGAACTACATCTCGACTTAATAAACACA